>CM035236.1:36462126-36797083 GCA_020226215.1 Sindora glabra | reverse complement strand
AAATTAAAAATTATTTTATAAAAAAGAGGAACTAAGATAACTAGTAAATTCAGTTAAATTAAGAATTTTGTATATGAAATATGAAATAAAATAAAGTTAATAAAATTAAAAACATGAAAACATGAATTTGGTGAAATTTTGACGAAGAAAATCTATTGGAATCATAAGGTTATGTACTAATGTAAGTAAATGTGTGAATATGGAAAAGATTTATGAGTAATTTTTCAAAAATGCTCTTGAAGCACTATTTTCCCCTTTATCAACTCCTAAACCCCAATCTCTCTCATTTCTCTTTATCTCTCAAATTCATTCAACTCTTTCTACAAATCTTTTGCACCATTCTACCAATTAAGTAAGGAAAACCTTAATTTTTTTTTATTTCTCGATCCAATCAAAGTAAGAATGTTACTTTCATAAAAAATTATTCTTATTTCTTCTTAAATGATAACATTTATTTAGTTTTGTTGGTTATTCTACACCATCACTTTAGTATTTATGAATTTTGATGTGATTAGGATTAAAAAAATTTTAAACTAGCTTTCTAATACCTCCTTCCATACAATGTAAGTGGATAATTTAACTAATTTATGAGTTTCGTGGCTTTATGATTATATTGAGGAAATATTGGTTGTTTTGTGATCTTACTTGAATTTTGCTTATTTTAATGTGGTGAAAGTAATAAATGATAAAGAGAGATGATATAATATATTAATAAGTATATTAATGATTGTATCAAGGTTTAGCATGTAACATATATATTCAAAGGACATTTAGGATTAGATGAATAGTAAAATTTTCATAAAAAAACTATAATTTTTCATATATGAATCAAGTGACCATATGATTCTAAATGTCTAAAGGCAATTTTAGGATAAGTGAATTGATTGACCAATCAATTCACTGAATCCAAAATTTTATGCTAACTTGGAAAGAGCGTAACCTTTTTTATCTTATATCCATTTCAAATGAATTACCTAATTGAGCCTACTTTCAAATAGAATTAATTTCAAATCAATATCTTATGTATATTTTGAGATATCATCAAAATAGTAGACAAAAGTTAAAAATTTAAGATTTAAAAATATAGATTTTTTATATCTATCTTCAAAATGGTATAACACTTCTAAAACTTAACTAATTTAGGTGAATAATTAATTTATGAAAAGATAATTTAGTCTATTTTCATATGAAATAAGTTTCATGAATAATATATTCATAATTTTTAATTTATTCATAAAATATTACTTCAAGATTACAACTATGATGATCATATAGTAAACCATATCTAATCTATTTTATGTTTTTATGATTTATAATGACCCAACATGAGATATTGGATATTTAAACATTATAGATAAAGTGATTTATAATAATTATAGGATGAAAACATAACTTAGGTAATCATAAAATAAGAAAATAGAAGTCGTATGATATGATATGTGTTGTAATGAACTTATTGGATTACTTATAAGATGAAATGTGTTGAGAAATATTTTATGGATTGATTACTATGATATGTGTGAATGCTTGTAGTAATATAAAAGGGTATAATGATGCTAATATGTATTGTAATATACATTGAAATTAAATTATGATTATATTGGATGGAGCTTGAGTTCTAGTATTTAAAATTGGATTATGAATCATGCTATAAGTGACAATAAAGATGAGAAATGTGATGGGGATGATGTTATGAATAATGGATGGAAAAATCTCAATAATATGCTTGTAAAGGTTATAAGGTAGATTTTAGAGGGAAAAGAATGAAACGCTTTCTGAAAGTATAAGGTTAACCTAAAAGACAAAAGGGGGATAAATGTATTTTATTTATTGCTCATTATCCTAAATGAAATATAACCTTAAGTATAATTAATTATGAGTATTCTTATGTGATACATTAAAAAATTGATTATATGTTAATCTTATTGTTATTGGCTCTTAATTACTAATATACTTAAATGTGATATGATATATCAAAGGAGAATAGTCTGATGAGTAAGTTAATATGATTTATTAATGTTATTATAAATTATTCATTCATTGAGCCTCAGATTCACTCTTCCATGATTTATTTTATAAATTTTCAAGTTAAGTTTCCATATCTACCTTTTTAGAACTAAATTCCATAGGAGTTCATTAATGGTAATGTAATAGCATAAATTCTTATATATTGTATATTTTGCATCTTATTTTTGTCATAAATTTAGGTAAAGGAAATATCTAAACTAATTCCTCATGAGTTAGACTTGCTTATCCTCATTTTATGAAGATAATAAGCATACCTAACTTCCTAATCTTTTGTAGAAACCTCAATAAATTTCAATGAATATTTTCCTTCTAAGCATAATACTTGTTAATCAAGATCCAGTTAAATAATTAGGAATAGGTTGATGGAAACTAAAAATATATTTCATTACGATCACGATTGAGTTAGAATCATAACAAACTTGCAACAAGTATATTAGTGGATCTGAATCTTCTAGTAAGAACAAGTCTTATAGCTATTGCCATAAGAAGAGGTAGGTTGAATCTCGATGCTAGAACTTGAAAAGGAAAAAGTAAAGAAAAGAAGTTATAAATGGTGAATATCTAGCAATCTATGACAATGCTAAAGATCTTGTGATATAAACTATTTTTTTCTTTTTCTTATGCACTTAGAGTTTTAGTGCTCTATTTTAGGTGGAGTTTTGGAATACCATTATAGTTTGTAAAGAAGACTATTTATAATTTGTCAAAGGATTGATAAATTTTAAAATGCATGAAATTACTCAATTTAGAGTTTAAAGTTTAATGTGTAAAAATTTGGTCAATGCAGAAATTGCTAAGTTTTTTTTTTTACCCAAATTCTTATTATTCTCAATAATGATTTTTTTTCCTTATTTTGAATTATTTTCTTATTCATAATTTTGACCCAAATGCTAATTGATTTAATTGGTTATTGTTCTTATTTTGGATAATTGTAATTGATTTAATTAGTAATTATATCTCGATTTCAATTACTACATTTCCTTTATAAAAAAAAAGGTTATTTGACATATAAATACTTGTAATGCATCAAGTTTGGTTAAAAAATAATTTAGAAATCCCACAATTATCTTACTCTTTTAGTGAGATTGATGAGAATGAAAAGATTATACATTGTAAGATATTTTTAGGTGTATTTAGGGGTGTACACTAGAGTGATTATGTCACAATTTATATTCTCATTTTCTTTAATAAAATTTTATTGCTATTTTCATTGATAGATTAAGTTAAAAACTTAACCACGTTAATTTTTATGTTTTGTGATTTATTATTTTTCATATTTTAACTCTATAAACACATTGATGAATCAATGTTATCTTCTTTCAATTTTTCCTAATAGATTGAGATCATATATATTTATCTGTGTGTGAAAGGACGAAAGCGAGACATATTTTTTGAGTTCAGTTTATAATTAACAAATACATCACCGCATATAATGGCACTTGAATCTAACTTAAAAAGAACAAAAATACAACATAGCATCTCCTTGCATGAAAAATAACTCATGATGCAAGATATTTAATTTATCTTTATTTTTTTTATTTTTAATGATAAGAATGCTTAAACTACTAAAACATACATATGTGAAAATCAATAATTAAATATTAAATGTAAGGAAAGATATAAAACTTTTAAGAAATATCAAATGAAAATATCTTCAAAAATATCCAACTACTTTCTAATAGGAAAAATAGGCTTTGTGCACCTATATAAGAAAACAAAGTTAGACATAGTAGGAAGAAATTCACCAAGCACATTTTGGTGCCTAAATTAGTCGCTAGGCAATTTATCAAGAAGTTATCTTATGTCCATCATTGTTACATACTTGAATTTTATAGGACTTGAAGCATTAAAGAAGATGTTAAAAGAAAGATTGATTCCTTGCCTTTGTCAATCAAGTTATCAATAGTATTAAATGTAAAAAAGCTTGATTAAAAATCAAGTAGGCGGATTAACGTCCTTGTATTGAGCTTGACTATAACTAAGGTCTTGCCATGTGAGCTCTTTGCTATACAATTTGACGAGGTTATCTCTGATCAGGTATTTTGATATTTATCAAGTCCTACTTGTATTAGATCCTTTCTTCTACAATTTATTTAAATAAATAAAAATTGTCACAAGTTAAAAAAATAAAAAAAAAAACAATTAGCCCATCCAAATCACGAGCAATTGCAAATAAAAATAGAAACCTCATATAGACGCGCGTATAGATAGCCTAATTTGGTTATAGATGTGAGCAATTTTTTCAAAACTAGTTCTCATGTTCAATATTAAATGAGATTAACAAAGTCCCACTTTAATATATAGTTGAGTAAATATCTATTTCAATCTCTTATTAAATGTAATTGACATTAATTTCGATTTCGAAATATTTTTTAAATCAATCTCGTCCTTCACTTATCTAATTTTATATGATTTCATTTCTTAATTTGTATGTACGTCAAATTGATAGTAAGGATAAATATGATATTTTAAATGCTTGAATAATAGTTTATTTTTTTAATCGAGCGTCTCCTCTGGTCAGTAAGTGAAAACGATTTTTGCTTACATGATGAATGCAAGCGGCCTATGATTCCCATATTGTTGATACCCACTACAAGATATACCTAATGAAAAAATAAATGTCACCTTCAGGTGCATGCTAGAACCCATGAGCTTAACTATTATCAATTTAACAAATACATTAATGAAAAGATAAAATTAAAAAAATTAAATAGATGTGAAATGAAAATAATAAAAAAATATTTTTAACAGTAGAATCGATATAAATTATATTTTATAAAAACAAAAATGGTGTTTATTCCTTCATTATATTATATTATTCCAACTTGTTGCTGTCATTAGCAATTTGTCAATGACGTTAAATTTGATGTGTTATTAATATAAAATATTTTATATTATTGGTGAATATAAAAATAACGCATCATAAAAAATATAATAGTAATTCAAGATTTTTATTAATAATAAAAGAGTTTTAATAATTTTTAAATGATATAATAATATAAAAATAAGCAATAATATAAAAATAATGTATACTCATAATGAATTAAATTCAAATTCTTTCTCAATATAATCAACACTTACCTAAAAGGCAATAGTAATAGTAATTAAATTTTAATCCTTTATTACTATCGGTGGACATAAAAATAGCATATTATGGAAAAATAATGATAATTAATTTTTTTTTACTAATAATAACAGAATTTTCATAATTTTGAAATAATATGATAACATAAAAATAAATAATAATATAAAATTAATTTATATTAATAATAAATTAAATTTAAACTCTGTCAATATACTATTATGTAAAAGGCATATGAGTGTGGTTTCTTCAAGTGCTTTATAATTTCCTTCCGTTCATCGTCTGGGCTTACTAGCTGTGCCATGCATAGTAGTTGTCCGCCTGAATATCGGTTGCTTTGCTCACGGCACAAACAAGTGATGGGAATGCTATAATACAAATTGTTTAATTAGCACTTTAAACAATCATATTACGTCACCTTATTTTGATTATAATAATGGTGTCAAATCACTATTGGGGGACTGTTTTGTCTCAAAAGAAGATTGGTGGTGCCAATGGATATGAGTGCGTGATCGATTTAATAGATTTTGTGATTGACCATATTCTAGATTGATGGCAAATTCCACTTGTCTTTTCTGCCTTCCTCTTTTGTTTTTAATTATTTTCTTTTTAAACAATTTTTTTAGTCGTTTATTAGAGAATAATTTCCTCTATTTTAAAATTTAAACATGTCACAAATTTCTTAAAAAATTCATAGTAATACTTACGTGGATTTTGACTCAAAATTTAGTGAGTGAACACTATAATACAAATTAGAGATAAGAGTACGTTAATTTAAAACGTTTCCTCTTCCGTACTAAAAAGTCATATAATAAAGCATATATAAATAGAATATAATTCTGCCTATTTGTATTCGATTGTTCCTTATTCATTGCACGCTAAATATTACATATGCGAGACGTTTTTAGGATTTAGTATGGGTGGTTGCTTCAATTCATAAGCTTACACCTCAGGTTGTGCATATAAATTTTGTTTAGTATAAATAATTGATTAATTAATTAATAATTAATAAGTTAATTAATAATTAAAATTTTATAACCGATAAATTAATTAACTGTAATAAAAATATTTGACAAAAATTAATTAATTCATATTTATTTTGATATCAAATCATATTAATATAATTAAAATATTCAAAATAAGATTACAATTACTTAAAATTTAATTAATTATATTTAAGATATTATATATTTTTATTTATTTATTATTCAAATAATAATATAATAATTTAAATTTTAATTAATTGTATTGTATGACATCACATATTTATTAATTTATTATATTGAATTAATAAGAATACATCAAATATTTATTTATATAATTAGAACATATGTTGTCATTTAATTAAAAAAGAATGGTAAATTTGAATAAATTTTGAAAAATTATTAATTTAAGTTATAAACTATTTTATGAAATTTATTCAATAAGAACTTATAAGTTACTAATTTTAGTGTGCCAAATATTTTTAAACATTAACTTACAATTTTAATGATTAAATTAATAAATTATAAATTAATTTATTTATTATGTCAAATACATATATAATTTTACTATATAAGAGTAACAAAATCTATTACCCAATTATATCCCAAGCGTAGCTTAAGAAAATTGAGAAGATTCACGTATCATTTGAGAGTAAAAGAGTTATCGGTTTATTACAATTTCAATTATGCAAGTCAAACGGGATATGTAAATTGGGGATTGGTCTGTGATGGATTTAATCTGTATTATTTGCAAAAAAAAATGAATTAATTTTAAATGTTTGAGTTTAGTTCATATCCTAAAGTCTATGAATCAATTTATATTATTTATAAAAATAATGGATCAATTTTTGAGAAACTAAATTTGTTAAAATCCATCGATTAATCCATATTATCAACAAATTTAAGTTTGTTCTAATTTTAGTAAGAGAGTTAACTTTGCGCTTATATAATTAAAAAGTAACAATCTTATACTATATGAACTAAATCAATCAAAAAAATTTAAACAATATTTTTTATATAATCAAATTAATTTATCGTATATTTGTTCTTACAGTGGAGTCATTTGAAGGAGAATCTTTGTATATTAATTTTAGAGAAAAAAAATATTTTTAAAATTGAAGATAAATAAAAAAATTTATTAGTTGGAACCTACCTGAAAATTCATTCTTATTTTGAGAGGGATAAAAGCTTTTTATTACAAATGGTTTAGTTGTGCATACAACTTTTTTTCCCTTTATTTTTCAACCAAAATGGTGATTGTTGGATATGCCACAAAAAACAGTGAATGCACACCACAGCAGGGAGAGAATGGAGGCCAGAAATCTAAAGCAGACACCAGCGACAAGCCTCATGATGGGGTCATGCTCTGTTGATGCGTCATTGGGCAAAAAGATGGCAGGACTCGGGTCTCTAAATGCAATCAAAAGGGCATTCATTGCTACTTAGATCTTTCCAATCTTTCGATCTTTTTTTTTCACTTAATTCCAGTCAAGATTTAAATTATCGAAAAAATATTATTATTTTGTGGTTTAGCTTGCTATCTGAATTGCCACCTTTTCTCTCTCTGTGACATTTTCTCTAATTTCCTTTTTTTTTCCTGTAATTTCTTTTTCTCTAATTCTAGTTAGCCTGAATTAGGAAGCATATTCAGACCACATTTTGTAATATATTTTTCACTACTGTTTTTTGCTTACATTTTATTCTTATATTGTTCTCGTGCATACGAAAGATATACAATTCACAAATAAATGTATATCATATATTTTATTTATTTTTTATAAATTGGAGTAATAAACCAGTTAATAAGCTTATATAATGTTTTAGATTCAAATCCAAATTACTAAAATTGAGAAAATCACGACAATATCATATCTCTCTGCATTATTAAAGTTGTTGTCTATTAGAAAATTTTCCAATCTTATCATAGTATTGGAATTCTAATTAGTTCTACTTCGTATTATTTTTTTGAAAAAAAAATTACTCCGCCAATTAAAAAAACTATTCAATCATGACATTATAATAGCTGATTTATCAAAACACAATAGAAAGTAGCAATGAAATTTCAATATTATGGTAAGATTAAAAAAATTTTCCTCCATAATATATATTTTATTTAGTCATATATATATATATATATATATATATATATATATATATATTATATATATATATATATATATATATATATATATATATATATAAAGAACACTATAAGATTTAACCTGTATAACTGCTGTGTTACTAGCAAATTATACGTACCTCTACTGCAGTTATATCTGATTATAATCACACACTCTTTTTAATTTTACAAAGATATAATAATTTTCTTTTTCATATAAGTCTACCTCTGTTTTATTTTATTTTGAACATAAACTCACATATTCTATTTTTGAAAAATAAGAGAAATAAGTAAATATTTTTAAAATTAAAAAAATATAAATATAATTAGATGTAACTTCGAGGAAGGGGATTTCACCCTACTACTATTTCTGTTACTATTAGTTTGTTAGGTGGGGGGAAAAAAAGACCGATCCTGGGTCATGAAATTGTGCAGAGATTTATGAACTCTCAACCATAATTACAAATACATCAACCAATTAAAGAGTCATACATACTGAATATTAATTTCAAGGTCTGGCGCTTAACATTATTTGAGAAAGATATTTCTTCTATCATTAGTTTCTATCTAAAATTATGTCATAAATTTAGTGTTTTGATGTCTACCTCGTCTGTGAAACAAGTGTTTTTTTTTTAAAAGAGAAATAAAAATATAGATCCAATTTATTTGAATACGGATTCTTGAACACAGGAAACATATAATCTTTGCTTTTAGAACCCAAAAAAAAAAAAAAAAGATTCATTTTACTTGACTTTGAATTCATGCATTTATAAATCCAATTTCAAATCAATTCAACTCTCTCTCTCTCTCTCTCTCTCTCTCTCTCTCTCTCTCTCAATGATTCCAAGTGATGGATTTACAAATATGGGGTTTATCAGTATTTCTTAGATTTATTTCCTTTCTCATAAAATAAGAAAATTCTTATTTTTTTTAATAAAATATAATGTCTCTTTTACAAGAGTATGCACATAAGACATATTAACTAATTTGCAAGATTCAATTTCTTTTTCCTGAAAAGTAATCAATTATTGAATGAAAAGGATCTAAACCATGAAAGATGGCATTTCCCGGGAGCATACAATTTGGGATAGACATCCCGTACGATTCCTGACAACATTCCTTATCCATTTAACTGCTTCATGGTCAACCACAATACATATTTTTGGACACAAAGCCAACCCAGTATTGGTAGTAGCACAAGGCAATTTCTTCAGAGATTAGGTGTCGCACGCTAAGGATACTTGCCTGCGTCAAGTAGTCAACTGCAATTTCATTCTCACTGTTCCCTCCCGGAAAATAATTTGTAAGATTCATTGTTTCTTAGTATTTATGTCTTAAATACCAACGATTTCAAAATTTTAGGATCTAACATTCTAAGTGTTATTTTTTGGTAAGTTAATAATCTAAGTATTTTTGTTAACTCAAGTTAGTGACATTCTCTAACCTCAGGACTAAGCTGCTATCCCTTACTTTTATGTTAAAAAAAATTAATTAGAGACATCTTTTTTTTATTTTTTTTTAGAAACACCAAATAAGAAATTGTTCCAAAAATTAAAAGTATTAATGGATTATTAGTACTAAATACATCTTTTTAGAAGTACATTAAGTTTAATTTTTTTCATAAATTATAAGATTTATAATTCTGTAAATTTTATTATTTATTAAAAATGGTGTGTATCGAAACTTTTCCCTTAATTAAAATCATTTCTATTCAGGCCCATCATTTTACGGTAAATTTATGTTGTATTTAAAAATAAAATAATTAATTTTATTAGAAATATTATATGGATTAGCATTAATCAATTATTGGAATATTTATTTAAGTAATTAGTTTTGTATTTTAACATTAAGCATAGAACAGATTGGGCCCTAGTTTAATGTGTATGATCCATGATAGGTTGGATCATGCATAAGCCCGTATGGGTAGAGGTCCCAACTTACAGCCCTTTAGTAGTCAGTAGTTTCCTATCACAAGTCTGACTATAAATAGAGAGATCAGGGTTATTATTTGAACACTCTGAAAAATAAGGATTCCCTTCTTCTAAAATTTTCTCTCTCTTTTCTCTCTATCTGGATAACCTAAGGGGCGAAGTAAGTTGTAATTCTACTCATCATCATCTAGATCAGTCATGACTTTATCAAGTTATGCTCCAGGTACGCTCATAATTTTATTATGATTAATTTCATATTTTATGATTTTGATTCATACTTCCAACAATTGGTATCAGAGCTAGGTTGATAGTATGAATAATTTGATTATGAGCAATTTTAATTAATCTTGACAAATTCTATAAAATTCTGAAATAATTTGGATCTGTTTCTATTTCAATTAAATTATGAATCTTGTTCATATATGCCCAGTCGTTTTGTTCATGGTAATGTTACTTTCTGGATCCAAGTTTGTTGTTTTATTATGTGTTTGATCTCAATCTTGGTCTTAAATTTCTTGTACCTATATTTTGGTATTACGGATAAATTATGTTTTTTCAATTTCTTGAAAGCAGTTTTTTTTTTTTTTTATTGCGTCAGGCATGAAAAATTTTGAATTACAGAAATTTATAGTTTTCTGTCTGTACAATTTTAAATTTCATGATTATTGTGGATTGATGTTTGAATTTTTTTGGAAAATTTAAGAACATAAATCATACAGTTCTAAAGCTTTTCCTTTTGAGTAAAACATAAATCTGTTTTAGAAATAGGCTAGATCATTTTTTGCACAAATTTTCCTTGCATTAAAACGGACTAAAAATATTTTTTCGGAAGTTCAAAAGTCCGTTAATGGTGGAAAAACCACCATGAACAACGTCCTGGAGCTGAGACGTTCATATGGGTCCCGCACGTGAGAAGCACGTGTTTGTTCAGGAAGCTGGCTGCCGCGTGTGGGGTCACACGTTGACCATGGAGCAGCAGTATTTTTGACAGCAGCACCCTTGACCACCGTGTACGCGTGTGTATGACTTGGATAGTAGCAGTATTTTTTACCCACATGGCATGTGAGTCCGTGGGGTCACACGTTGACCATGCATTCTGAAAAAACTAAGCCTACATGCGAATCAACGCGCGTGTAGGCGTGTGTATGTCGTGCGCTAGGTTTTTTTTAGCCTGAATTTTTGCCTAATTGTATAAAATTCAATTTTCTATTTACTTATATTTTTTTTAAAAATTTTTGAGACCAATAAGTATTTATTTTAAATTTTTAAAAGTTTATATTGTATGAAAACATAATTTATTTATTGAATTTTGATCTGAGAAAATTTATAGACATTCTTTATATTTTTTCTGGGCTTGGTGTACTGTCACTCTCTCTAATTGTGAACATAACTATATTAAATAATATTGAGCCCTTAATTATGTTATTTTAGTATACATAAAATACCTAAAACCATTTATTTCATACCAATGATGAATTAAGGATATCATAAAGCTATTATTCATAAAATACTGTCCTTTTAAGATTTTTAGGAGTACATTGCATTAATGATGGATACACCCTATCGGTGTAACATTGTTAATGTAATTTTAAAGCTTAGACTCCTTAGAATAGGCATGCAGTAATTATAATGTTTCAATATTTCTTGTACCCTATCGGTATGGTTATATTGATTACATTTTTATGTAGACTTTTGTACAAGCCAAATCTATGGTACATGTATTTTTGATACCACCTTGTTAGATAGTTGTTTGACTGATTTATTTAATTGGGAATCTTGTATTGTAATTATGTTGTGCACGCATAATTAATAATTTCCCAATCTTGTTGCATCAATCTCGGCCTTTCAACAACTATCTGTGATGAGGACTCTTAATGGAACAAACTATGATGAATGGTTTGAGTCCTTAAACATGTACCTGACAATCTCTAAGGAGGATTTGGCTCTTAGAGAACCAAAGCCGGCTGATCTCTTACCCCAGTCTAGTACTGCAGATAAGACCTATTATAAACAATGGTATGAATCAAACCGGATTTGTTTGGCAGTAATTAAATTCACTATTGAAAAGGGAATTAGAGAGAATATCCCAGATAAGGACACTATTGTGAAGTACATGAAAGTTGTTGAAGAGAAATTCAATTCTACCTATCTAACTTTAGTGTGTTTTAAGTCCAATGATCTTGAAATATCTTCTGGATTTTGGTGGTTGGATTTTTGGTGAAACTGTTCATGTTATAAATTCTTTAAAGGGGCTCAAGAACCAGTGGATCCCAAATAAAAGAGAGAGAAATATTTTAGGAGTAGCAGGTCATAAGGTTGAGGTTTAATGCATAGGATTAATTTCTTTAAGTTTGTCCTCTAGACATATTGGATATGAATAATGTTGTTTATGTGCCTTCTATCAGAAGGAATTTGATTTCTAATTTTGTTTTAGATAATTGTGGCTATTTCCTTTGGCAAGGAAGTGGAAAGATTGAGATTCATAGTGATTTTGCTATTATTGGTAACGTCACCTTATAAAACGATCCATATCATTTGAATTTGAATGATTGTCTTGATATGTCTTCTGATATTCCCATTAATGTTATGATTAGGTATAAACACCTAGAATAAGTTAGAAATCCTCCATTCTATGGGATTAATTTTATGCCATTTTTCTAAAAAGAGATTAGAAAGATTGGTAAAATAAAAATGTGTTATTAAACTCAAATTCTCATATCTTAAAACTTTTAAGTGTGGAGTTATAAAGTACAGATGAGACTCTATAATACCTAATTAAAGAAATTAGACTAGATCAAGAGGTTATAGATTTTATCCCACTTATAGTACTAAGATAATCAAGTTTGATCGAACTTTTTATTTAAGGATGACTTGAATAGTGGGAGTTCGGTGCCTAGGGCTATCATTCTACATGATAAGGCTAACATCCTACCTATACTTGTTCTGACTCCCTTAAAACTAGAGGAGATGATGTTGATAATCCAGTTCAGATAAGTAAAGACCCTCATGTTGAAGAACTTGATCTGCTAGCCATTGAGTTTAGACAATCTCAAAGGGTTTAGAGACTTGCAATACCATATGACTATATTGTGAACTTGCAGAAATTTTAATAAATTTATTAGAGTAATTTAATCATCTTAGTGCTTTATGTTGATGACATTTTGTTGGCTAGAAACTCAATTAATTTAGATGAGTCAAAATGCATGTTATAATGTCATTCTGATCTTAGCAAAAACATCCTTTGTCCTTAGAATTCAGATCTATCATGATAGAACTCATAGTATTTTGGGTTTGTGCTAAGCCAATTTAATTGAATGGATGCTTAAAAGATTTAAAATGAACAAGATTTCTTACGCTTCCGCTATTAGTAATCTTATGCAAGCACAGGTTTGCATTCGTTTAGACATAGCTTTTGCTATTAGTGTGCTTGCAAGATACTCAAGTGACCCTAGGATGGATCATTGAAAAGTCACTAAGAAGGTCATGAAGCATTCACAAAGTACTATGAATCATATGTTGACTTGTAGACAATCTAATTTACTTGAAAGTATTGGTTATTCAGATTCTGATTATGTCTTGAACATAGATGATCATAAGTCAACATCTAGATACATCTTTATGATGTTTGGAGGAGCTGTTTCATGGGAAAGTGTTAAAGAAACACTCACAGCTACCTTAACAATGGAAGTAGAGTTTATCGCATATTATGAGGCCACTTGATAGGCTATAAGGTTGAGGAAGTTGATATTTGGCATGCAATTAGTTAATTCTATATCACGATCTTTACCAAATTTTATTGCGATAAGGCTTCTATTTTGTGCTTTTCTCAAAACAATAGGAATTCTAGACATATTGAACAATTTTATGTTAAACTCCTATTTGTTAGAGAGAAAAAGATTGCTGAATTTCAGACTCACATTAAACATAGCCCTAGTGGAGACATGCAAGGGATCCGTTGACTTAAGGCTTACTTATAGGAGTATTTAAAATTAACTAACTCATATGAATCTTGTTAAATTTTTATGAAGCCTTAGTTTAGTAGGAGTCTGAGATATGCTTATCTTATTTTATTGATATTTGTGACCAGTAATTGTTCATTTTGAAACAATGGTGATATGTTTTATACATATATAAATCATTTGCTTCCCTATCGGATTCAATGATTTTAAGCTGTTTCTCTTATGATATGAGCTGTGGTCAAAAGATTAACTTTATATATATATCAAGTTCCTTTGGGATTATGAGACATTAATTTAACATCACTTATCTCCCTATCGGATTCAGTGATTCTGTATGGTCTCATTCCACTTATGCAATCATTGCTCAGTAACCTTATATATATATATATCCAGTTCTTTGGGATTATGAGACATTAATTTAACATCACTTGTCTCCCTATCGGATTCAGTGATTCTGTATGGTCTCATTCCACTTTTGTAATCGTCACTCAGTTTGGATATTGAAACATTGGTAATATGTTTTATACATATATAAATCATTTGTTTCCCTATCAGATTCAATGATTTTAAGTTGTTTCTCTTCTGAGTTGAAGTTGAAAGACTAAACGTTATTCTGTTCCTTTCAGATTATGAGACATTATATCACTTGTCTCCCTATCGGATTCAGTGATTCTATGTAGTCTCATTCTCTGAATTAAGTTTATACCTTAATGTATAACTAATTACTTAATTATTGATATTTTTAATTATTCCATATAATTAATTAATGCTATCCAAGTGGGAGATTGTTGTATTTAAAAATAAAATAATTAATTTTATTAGAAATATTATATGGATTAGCATTAATCAATTATTGGAATATTTATTTAAGTAATTAGTTTTGTATTTTAACATTAAGCATAGAACAGATTGGGCCCTAGTTTAATGTGTATGATCCATGATAGGTTGGATCATGCATAAGCCCGTATGGGTAGAGGTCCCAACTTACAGCCCTTTAGTAGTCAGTAGTTTCCTATCACAAGTCTGACTATAAATAGAGAGATCAGGGTTATTATTTGAACACTCTGAAAAATAAGGATTCCCTTCTTCTAAAATTTTCTCTCTCTTTTCTCTCTATCTGGATAACCTAAGGGGCGAAGTAAGTTGTAATTCTACTCATCATCATCTAGATCAGTCATGACTTTATCAAGTTATGCTCCAGGTACGCTCATAATTTTATTATGATTAATTTCATATTTTATGATTTTGATTCATACTTCCAACAATTTATACTATTACTAAAAGGAAAATTAGGGTAGTGACTTTTATTTTTTTGCTAAAACAATTGACTGGTTGACTTTAAAAAGTCATCATAATATGTGGTCAGGAAACTCTGGAGAGCATTTTGATTTTCTCCCTCCTGTCTTGTCCTGAATTATTTTTACCGTTTATAATAAGACAAGGCAAATTAAGCATGCATGGGATGTGGGGACAAGTAAGAATTCCTCCCAATGGAGACACTAAAGCATCGAAGTTGACACATGCTTACGCCACTAATTATTCTGTTCGTTTCGGACACATCTTCATAAGCACGAGCAAAAACTTTGCCCATTAACATATGATAATGGCAAGAATGCAAATTCCACTTTCATCCATTATAATTTTATTTCAAGTTTCAATTCTGTCGGTATAAAATTTTATTTATTATCAACGGAGAAGATGTTACGTCACAAAAAACAATAAATAATTATTTTTTGCTAATAATTGATATATTTCAATTATTTCTGTTAATACGATGATACATGAATAATAATTAATTAATATATGCTAATAAAAAATTAAATTTATGTATGCACACTGTTACAATTTTAATTGATTGAAGCAAATAAAATTAGTTAAAATTACATAGTTTATATATATAAATTCAAATATATTATACAGTGAAACTACTTTATAATAATGTACTCATCAATTTGCAAAAATTAATTAATTCGTAGGATTAAATTGTATCCATGAAAATGTCTAAAATTTGATCTGCCCTTTGATCAGTAAGCATTCACTAATTACAGTGGACTATGCGTCAACAGTAGAACAATCTGTTTTTCGATGGAGATGCACTTTTTTGATGGAGATGTTTTAAACATTCCTTACCTAGTAATTGTGGTTAAAGTCAAATATTTTGCGCTACAGAAATACTTCACGTAATTGATGGATAATAAATATTAGGAGATTATTATAGTGTGCTATCAAATTTAATATTAATTTATTATTCTATAGTAAAATTTAATAGTATAGTATAGTGATATATTATAAATTCTCGTTAAATATTAATTACTTCTGCTTTCTTTATTTCCTTGAAAAATTTTATTCAAATAAATAATTGATTGACTCAATAAAAATAAGTTAAGTTTTAGATAATTTCAAACTTGATAAAAAGTTTTGAATACAATCTTGGAAGATAGTTTTATTGGAAAAAAATTATTATAATTTCATCTGAATATAAATAAAAAAAAGTCTATCTAATAATTATTCTGCTACCAATATAAAATAATAGCTTGCACGACATACGTACACTTTTGAAAATTGGTGTCACTAAAGAATTGGCGTTTACTTGGTGGGATTAGTTCTTGCGGTTCAATTCACCTTGACTTGAAGAATCCTCTTTAATCATTCTTCTCAATATTTTAACCTAATTTCTGATCTGATGGTCCGTGTCATCAAGCTCAAGCCAATAAAGTATTCACTGAGAACGTAGGTGTTTCCAATTGGGTTAGCTTCTCTGAAATAGAATCTAGCCACTGAGATATGGAATAATGGATGTCCATTCTTCATTTGAACTATTTTCGACAAAAGATAGAGATAGATAAATATATTTTCTTTAACTACTTATATTTTAAATTTATTTGCTAGAATGGTTTCGAAGGTTAATAAAAATAAATATATTTTAAAAAGAGTAAAATTTAAAAATTGACAATCGTATTTTAAATAACAAACATAATTATAAATGAAAGAAGAAAAGTAATAGAAACATGCACTCGTGTATATATATATATATATATATATATATATATATATATATATATATATATATATATATATATATATATATATATATATATATATAGACACACACACCTTTATCATTATTTGAATTTGAATTCTCATTATCAATTATTTTAATATTAAATAATTTGTAAATATCATCAATCTTAATAAACTAATAACCTATTCTAAATTAAAATTAAAATAATACTTTGTAATATTACAAATAAGGAGCAAAATACGTTAGGTCAAAATTGAAATTTATCTTAAATAGATTAAATATATTTTTATAAAATATTAACTTAAGCCTCACATATTAACTTATATAGGACCAAAATTTGAACTTAATCTAGCCTATTAAAAAAGGTTTGTTTGACTTGTTAGCATATTTGGAAATCTACTTATATAAATAAATTTAAAATAAGTTAATATGCAAAGACTTTCAAAGTTAAAATAGACTAATAATCAAAATAGATTTAGGGTTTGAGCATGATCTACCACTAGCGTATATTAATTTTATACTATTAATTAATCATATATTATTATATCAATTAAAAAACTATTAAAACTATATTTCTATTGTTAAAATTTTTTAATTATTATTATTTTAATGCTCTTAGATTTATAAATATAATTGTATGTATTAAAATATTATTAATATTACATATATTTTATAGATGGATATATTATAATATATTACATTATGTTTATGTATATATATATTAACAACTACAAAAAATTGGTCCAATAGACTTACCATGTGAATTTACAAAATATAGGCTTAAATTATTTATTTAATAGGCCTATTTACTAATCATATTATAGTTTTATTTGATAATTAGTTAATTATATTAATAGTTAACTGATTTAATTAATTATTAATTAACTATTAGCTGATAGTTAATTATGTTAACTAATTTGATTAATTGATTATATTAACTATTTGAATAAGAATGTTTAATAAAATTATTTATTTATAATTAATTATTTATATATAAAATAATATATAAGGGTGTAGATATATCTTATAAGCTAAGTTATTTGAGTATTCTTTTATTTTAATAATATTTTAATATTTTAAATTCTATATATTATTTAGTAAATTAAATTTTCTTATAAATAATTCAACATTATAATTTATTACATATTAAATTTTTAAAAAATTAAATTAATATATTTTTTATAATTATTAAATTTTCTTTTAAGAAATCAATAATTATAATTATTTTATTTTTATATAAAAATAATTATTATAATTATTTATAGATTGATAGTGGAAAAAATGGGAAGATTGATTAATAGGTTTTTCTAGAAAGAAAAAATGAAAAATATAAAAATTTAATTTTTATGTAAAAATCAATATTATCTATTAATAAGTATTTTTTGAAAGAATAAAATGAAAAATATGAAAATTAATCAAAAGTAATTTAGTCTTTTCTCAAATCAATTAATTTTAAAATGCTACTTCTCCCACTTTTTAAAAATAGCAATTAGTTAATCTAATCAATTGATTACTAAAGGTCCGTTTAGTTTAAAAGAAAATAGAATTCTTAGAAAATATTTTCTTAAGAAAACATATTTCTGAAAAATGAATTAATTTTTTGTTATTTGGTGCATAAAAAAATATTTTCTAAAATTTGGTACACAAAGAAAAATTAATTTTATTCAAAATAAATTAAAATTATTTACTTCAAAATTATTATAATTTTACTTATCTTTTAAAAAAATTAATAAAATTTTTATTATTCTTGGTGCCCAATAGTCTAATAATGATTACTTTTTAATAATAAAATATATATTAAAAATATTATAAAATTTTATACATATATTCGCATAGTTAATTTAATTAATTATTACAAAATATTATATAATAGAGTATCCATCATGAGAAAAAAGAAAGAATATTTTAGTAAATATTGAATAAAAATGTGCACCTAAACTTTAATAAATAAAAATAGATTTTATAAAAATAAAAGTAGAGCACCCATCATGAAATATTTAATAAATAAAAATAAATTTTATTTTTTATCACAATTGCGTAACAAGGTGAGAAAGTAAAAAGTTTGAGCTTGAGTATGGATGTACTGAGTAAAAAAAATGAATTCTATTTTTTAAAATGGTAAGTTATTTTCCTTAAGCGTCCGTTTGATTTAGAAGAAAATGAAATTTTTAGAAAATATTTTTCTAAGAAAATATATTTCTGAAAAATGAATTAATTTTCTGTTATTTGATATATAAAGAAAAATATTTTTTAGTATTTATTACACAAAGAAAAATTAATCCTATTTAAAGTAAATTAAAATTATTTACTTCAAAATTATTATAACTTTACTTACCTTTTAAAAAAGTAATTTTTTAATAAAATTTTTATTGTTCTTGGTGCCCAATAGTCTAATAATGATTAATTTTTAATAATAAAATATATATTAAAGATATTACAAAATCTTATATATAGATTCACATAGTTAATTTAATTAATTGTTACAAAATATTATATAATAAAGTATCGATAATGAGAAAAAGAGAGAGAATATTTTAGTAAATATTGTATAAAAATGTGCACCTAAATTTTAATAAATAAAAATAAATTTTATAAAACTAAAAATAGAGCAACCACGATAAAATATTTAATAAATAAAAATAAATTTTATTTGTGATCGCGATTGCATAATAAGGTGAGAAAGTAAAAGTTTGGGCTCGGGTATGGATGTACTGAGTAACAAGGAAAATGAATTCCATTTTTTAAAATAAGAAGTTATTTTGCTTAAAAATAATATAACTTTTTGATTGACCAAAATTTATTTTTCTGTTTACCAAAATTTTTTAATGTCTAAATAAGGGAAAGTTAAAAAATGAATTCCAAAAATTCATTTTACCCCCAACCAAATGGACCCTAAAAATAATACAATTTTCTAGTTGATCAGAATTTATTTTCCTGTTGACCAAAATTTTTGAATGTCCAAACAAAAAAAATTGAAAAAAATCATTTTCCCTCCAACTAAACGGATCCTAAATATTAAAATTAACTAATTTAATAAGTTAATAAATTAATTTTAGTCAAACTAATTATAAATTATTTAAACAGCTAACTCTCAAATATCTCCCATGAGGATAAGTTAAAAAATAGGTTCAATTTATTTATTTCAACAGTTCTATTTAGTATTTACAAACCATATCTTGTCTTTTTATTTAAATAAAAAGAATAAATTACCTTATTTAAAACGAATAAAAGGACGGTTAGGGATTGATTACTGTAGCAAGGCACGTCTACAAAAGGTTGCTAGCTTGGCAACAGACCGTGACTTGTGGTTGTTGCCATTATCGCACTATTATATTAGGAAGATGGTATGATAATCAAGACCAATAAATAGGCTCCCACATGCGACAAATTGTCAATGAAATTTTATTCAATCAATAAAATTTAATAGCAAAAAAAATTCAAGTCTTGTTGATATTTATTTATTAATGCATTTATTAATTCAAAACATTTTATTTTAGTGGTCTTTTTTATGGTGACACTTGAGTATTATGAAATGGTGGCTAAGCATAATCTACAGTTGTAACATTTTAATAGAACAAAAAGATGCATTTTATGAAACAATTACAATCACATATCTTATATGCGTGTAATTTTTATGAAAAATTGTGATTGTTTTACAAAATCACACAACTTTCTTGCTTCCGAACTTAGAAAATTAGAATTTAATTAATTTAAATTTGAATTTATGTGTAAAATTATTTATAAATTTAATTTCAAATGAATTGGATTCTATTTTTCTTTAATTCTAATAGAGAGATTAACCTAATTAAAATTAAACAAAGCCCATTACTTTAAAACAACAAATCAACTTTGGTATCCATATTGTTAGTGGATTGTGACCTTAATATACCGAAAATTGGGTGCAGTATAGTATTATTCTAAAGACACCTTATATCCATATATATCTGTGGATAGATTAAAGTCTTGCACTATGGACAAGGAATGTGAGAAGATTTGGAGAATATCATATATATTATAATGTCATTAAAATAACCAAATGTGTCACGCCAAACAAGGACATTTCTCAAAATGTTGTTTAAAATTAAGAGGCCAAGATAAAGGAGAATGACGATTTATATATAATATGATATGAATGAATATGGATGTGATATGATTGTATTTATGAGTCATGACTATAGAGCTTATCCTCTTTGAACCAATTACAACAAAACGATGTGAGCCAAAGAATTTGAAAAGTGAAGGGAGAAAAAAAAAATAGATAGAAAAAAGTTGGGTTGCTATCGTGGGCAATCGGTGGCGACAATGGTCATATGGTACAACTTATGGTACCCAAAGATTTCAACGCCATGATGGTTAAGCTGAAAAGATAATTGGAACGTGCGGTAGCAATATTGTGTTAGTGTTGATTTATTCAGTTTTATTTATATTTCCTGAATTTAAATAATTAGAATCGGTAAATAAATACGTCAGTATCTGAGGATTTTGTTTAGTGTTGAAGTTTTATAAATTTAATTTGATTTTATATATTAAAAATAATTTTCATTTATTTATAAACAAATTTTATTATTTAAAAATTATATAAAAATAATAATTGCAAATCATTTATAAATGATGAATTTTTTTGTTTGTAACATATTAAAAAAATGCATAAAATTCAATTAATAAGTAAATTTTAATGATATTATGATAAATGCAATATTAAAAAAAGTAAATTTTTTATATAATATATGTTTTAAACCAAATGAAATGAATATAATGAAATTATTGTTAAATTTGATGGATTTCATAATGGTACAAATATAATTAAAATATTAAATATAAATAAAATAAAATGCATTTTTACTAAAGTTGAATACCATTTAAAAAAGAAATTTAAAAATAAAATAAAATCTTATTTTTAATTATGCCAAATATTGAGTCAATATTTTTAGTGATACAATGATCACTATAAGAATTTCAATATTTAACAATAAAATTTAGTGGCAAAATTGAGGTCACAAAATATAGTTCTATCCTCAATTTTGAAAATGAAATTAAAACTGATTTTAGTGATGGAAATATCAATAGATTTTTTTTGCCCATCGCTAATTTTGTCATTAAATAATGAAATTTGAGAAAATTAATTTATTGATGAACGTAGTGATGAAATATTATATGAAAAATTGAAAATTCTTTGATGGAAAATTTAATTTTTTATCCAAAAATAATGATGGATTTAGTATTGAATTTTTTAAAAAAAATTAAGTTACTAACAAATTTAGCAATGAAATATTGTACAAAAATTTAAAAATCCTTTGATGAAAATTTTAAATTTTTATAAAAAAATAACAACAAATTTAACAATGAAACCCTTTTTTAAAAAATTATTTATCAATAGATTTAACAATGGAATATTGTATGAAAATTTTAAAATCCTTTGACCGAAAATTTAAATTTTTCATCAAAAAAATAATGTCAAATTTAATGACAAAATGATAATAATCTATTGTTGATGTAAACACACCATATCATTAAAATTATCATTGTAAATTTTCAAATATAATCAATTCATAATAAATGCTCTTCATTTTTGCAATGCTTTATTTCCCTCATTTCCCCTATTGTTATCCTCTAGCCTTCTTATTGCCATTTGTTGTCTTTAAAAGTTTTCTTGTTGTGCACTCTTTCTTTTAATTAGTTGTTTTCCTGTGAAAGATTAAATATAATGCTTAAAGTTTATTTAGTTATTTTGTGAGGAATTTCTTTAATTTATCTAATAATTAATGTTTTTCATATACTATTTAAGTATCAGAACATTTTATAACTTTGAATATAATGGATATTGTTAATTTGATGATTTAATATTTAATAAAGGAAAATTTGGGTTAATTAGGGTTTCTTTTATTTTCATTCGATTTGAATATGATGATTTATTGCTTATTAAGATGTAAGTAAAAAATTCATATAAGATAAAAATTTACATAGATTAAAAATACAAAATATATTATTTCAAAACAAATAACTCACCTATATTAGCCATCATAAAACAAGGATTAATCGATGAATAGAAAATTTAATCTTTCATGCCTTCTCTACAAATTTGCAGTTGATAAGGCACTTAGACTAGAATTTACAAAGTTCTTAGATTATAATCAAGTGTAGAGTGGATAGGGAGATTTTACCTAGCTAAATAAGAAAACCTTATTTAGCTCACCTATCAAAAGCTTAATAAGTTAAAAGTTTATATTTGTTGCCAACCACACTAGCTCACTAAGTATTTTTAGTATATAAAAGTGATCACAAAAATCAAATCCAAAATTATAACTCTAGAGTGAAACTCAACCTGTTTACAATAAAATAAAATAAAAGACTTAATTAATTGCAGTTCATTAAAATATTATTCTATTCTCCCACTTGTATAATATTAATTATAAACAATTTAATTTATAAAATATTTTATTTTAAAAAATGACTCTTGGGCTAAGGGCTAATTTTAAATACATGTGGCCATAATTTTAAAAATATACTACCTTAGAAATAAATGCTCAAAAATTTGACTCAACCTATATGGTCAATGATATCAAATTATGGAGGCAATTGCATTCTTTATTAATGTAAAACCTTTTATGGTTACAAAATATCATAAGCAACACACACTTAGTCACTAATATGATATTATAGCATGAAAGATAGCATTAAAAAGTGTGATCAAATTATGTTTATTTTTTATGTCAGTCATCAATAATTTCTCAAATGAATTCAACATAGCATGAGAAATTAACTAGCAACATATAAAGCTAAATTATGTTATAAATCCTAAAATGGTTTCGATTTTGAGACAAATAATCAAGCACAAAAATTAATGACTAACATCGAGTTTTAACCCTCACAAAATTATAATAATTTTGGTACATTATAATTATATAAAGCATGCATCAACAAAATAATATAAATTTATAATTAATGCACCAATAAGTATATGTGAAGATATATCAAAGGAACATATAAAAAATTACATAAAGTATACTCATATAAATGAAATTGAATCCTACTAACCAAAAACATCAAAAGAATCCACAATTCCTATGTTCTCAACATATTTTTTGAAAAATTGTAGACAAAAGTCTTTTAGTCATGGGATTTGTTAATATAGCATATGTATGAATGTGCTTTGTTATTATTTTTCCTTTCTTTGCAAGATCTCAAATTATGAAATATTTCAACTCCAGATGCTTGGATCTACTAGGACTTTTATTATTTTTGGCAAATAAAATCATAACACTATTATCATAATATATTTTTAGTGGTCTAGTAATGAAATCAATAATTTATAATTTAAAATAAAATTTCTCAACTAAATAACTTAAGAAATTACACTACAACAAGCAATGAATTCTGCTTGCATGGTGAAAGAAGTTGCCAATATTGTTAACATTTTTCTATGATATAGCATCTCTAGCCATCATGAAATATAACTTGAAGTAGACATCATATCATCAAAGCATCCAATAAAATCTAAGTTCAAATACCTAATTACTTCTAGGTTATTAACTTTCTTATAAATGAGCATGTTATGCTCTTTTTTATTAGTAGTAAATTAGAAATTATTTTGTAAATAAGAATGATTGAAGCAACTAATAAATTCAATTAAATTAGAAATTTTATGCGTGAATTATGACATAGTATAAAGTTAATTAAAATGAAAATATGAGACTATGAATTTAGTAAAAATTTATTAAAATTATGAAGTATAAAATGTTTTTATTAATATAAGTAAGTGTATGAGTATGAAAAAGATTTAAAGATAATTTTTCAAAAATGCCCTTAGGGCACTATTTTTCTCATTTTCAGCCCTCAAACTCTAATCTTTTTCATTTCTCTCTATTTCCTGAATTCTCTTAACTCTCTTTGCACAATCTTTTTTCCAATAAAGTAAGGAGAAACTTGATTCTTTTTTATTTCTTCAACCAATCAAGGTAATAATACTACTTTCATCAAGAATCATTCCTATTTCTTCTTGGTTAGCAAAAAAATTTGATATTTATTTGGTTTTGTTAGGTATCCTAAACCCTAGTTCTAGAACCTATGAATTTTGATATAATTAGAATTGAAAGATCTTTAAACTAGTTTCTTAACATCCTTTTCCATATAAGGTAAGGGGATAATTTAATTAAATTCATGAATTTTGTAATTATATAATGGTATTGATGAAATATTGACTGTTTGGCAATTTTGCTTGAAACATGTTTGATTTGATATGGTAGGAATAATAAATAATGAAGATAAGTGATATGAGATGTTAAATTAGTGTATTAATTGATGATTGTATCAAAGTTTAGTGTGCAATACATATGTTTGGAAGGCATTTATAACTGGATGAATAGTAAAATTTTTGTAGAAAATTATCATTTTTATTTGTGAATTGAGTATACAATCAATTCTCATGATCTAAAGGCAAATATGAGTATCAGAATCAAGTGTACAATTGATTCTCCCTATGCAAACGTAACTTCAGGGTAGGTGAATTGATTACACAATTGATTCACCATCCCCATAATTTTATGCCAACTTTAAGCGAATCACTTATAGTTAGAAAGGTAATTGAGTTTACTGTCAAATGAAATCAATATCTTATGCATATTTTGAGATATTGCTAAAATAATGGGCAAAGATAAAAAAATCAGGATTTCAAAAAATAGACATTTTGTGTCTATCTTTTTTAAAAGGTATAAAACTTTCAAATCTTAACTAATTTAGGCAAATGATCAGCTTATGGATAGTTAATTGAGTTTACTTTTATAAGAAAAAAGTTTCATAAATAATGTATTCATAATTTTTGAAGTATTCATGAAACATCATTCAAAAGTCATAACTATGGTGATCATATAGTATACCATACCTAACCTATGTTATATTTTTATGATTTATAATGGTCCAACATGGGGTGTTGGCCTCTAAACATCAAAGATAAAGTGGTTTATGATAATCATAAGATATGTACATGATTGCGTAATCATAAAATAAGAAATTAGATATTGTATGATATAATATGTGTTGTAATAAATTTTATTACATTAATCCTAGGCTATGAATGTGTATGTATGTTGAGTGAATGCAGTGGCCATACAAGAGAGCATGGTGGTGTTGATATGTAAGTGTGTGTGTGTATACTATTATGCACTTTAATATTGCCCCTTGATGATTAACTAGCTATTTCATATTAAAATTACATTGTATATATGATATTAAAGCTTGAACTCTAGTGTGTATATTATATTGTGAATCATATCAAGAATGGCATTAGAATTATGAAATATGAGAAGGTGATGATGTGAATACCGGATAAGAAATTTTTAATAATAAGATAAGTAGGATATAGGATATAAGATTAGCTTAGAAGGAATAAGGATAGAAATATATGGGTAGGATATAGGTTAGCCAAAAAGTTAAAAAGTGGATAAATGTATATTGTTTATATTTTAAATGAGATATGACTTTGAGTTCAATTATTCATGAATATTTTATATGACACATGAAAATGAAATGATTATGTTTTAATCTCAATTTATTATTTCTTAATTATTAATATGCTTAAATATGATATGAATTATTAAAAGAGGATAATTTGATGAGTAAGCTACTGTATAATATTATTATTCTTATAAATTATTCACTTATTGAGCTCTAAACTCATTCTTTTGTGATTTGTTTTACAATTTTTTAGGTTAAGTCTCCACATCTATCTCCTTAGAATTAGATTCCATGGGGAGCTCGTTAATAGTAGATGGTAGTATAAAATCTTATATATAGTATATTTTAAGCCTTATTTTCTTGTAGAACTAGATAGAGAAAATATCTAAATTGATTTCTTGTAATTAGCTAGAATAGTTTATCCTTATTTTAGAAAAATTATAAGCATATCATATTTACTCATCTTTTATAGAACCCTTAATGATCTCTAATGAATATTTTCTTTCTAAATTGCCATCTTTTTTCATATTGAATGATATTCGTTAATTAGAATTAAATTAAATAATTAGAAATAGACTAGTAGAAATAAAAAAATTATTTTCATGCTAATCATAATTAAGTTAGGATCATAATAGAGCATATAATTTTTTCTCTTTTACAAGTATCTCATAACTTTTTTGGTAGCACACCAATAATTTTTTCCAAAGTTAGACAAATACTTGCTAAGAATATTAACCACAAAAGCTAAATCTGGTTTGTGCAAAATTAAGCATACATCAAACTTTTTACCACACTTACATAAAGAACATTTCACATTAACTTTTTCTCTATCTCATTTGTTGGCCATTATTTATTGCTAAACTTATCACCTTTGACAATTGGTACATCCCTAGCTTTACAATTTTACATTTTAAATCTTTCAAGAATTATGTTAATGTATGCTTTTTGAGATAATCCTCACAAGTTACGAGTTGTGTCTTTGTGAATGTAGATCCCTAAAATAAATGGTTCTTCACCAAGATCCTTCATGTCAAAAGCCTTAGACAACATTTATTTAATGTCATGTTACAAACTAGACTATTGCTCACTAATAGAATATCATTAACATACAAGATAAGAAAAATAAAAGTTGCTCCTACTAATCTTAAAATAAATACATTAGTTAATTTTATTTTCAATAAAGCCTATAGATGTGACTAACTTATCAAACTTCAAATACAATTGTCACAATGCATGTTTTAAAGCATATATTAATTTTTGCAACTTCCATACCAAATGATCAAATCCATTTATTTGAAAGCTTTTAATTTGTTTTATGTATACATCTTCTACAAGTTCACCATTTAGAAAACTATTTTAATGTCCATTTGGTGAAGCTCCAAATTAAAATATGTAATTAAGGCCATAATAATCCTAAATAATTATTTAGAAGATACTGATGAAAAGGTCTCAAAATAATTAATTCCTTTTCTTTGAGTAAAACCTTTAGCCATTAATTTTGCTTTAAATCATTTAATTTTGTCATTTAAATCTTTCTTAGTTTTGTATACCAATTTGCAACCAATTTCCTTACAATCATGTGGAAGTTCAATAAGTTCATATACTTCATTCTTAATTATAGGCTTATTCATAGCAGTCACCCATAAATCATATTGTTGACTATTCATTGTGTAACCATATGTAATTAGGTTAACAACATCCCTAATGTACTCTCTCTAAGATAAACATAATAATTATTTGAAATTATTGGCCTTTTTGTCTAACTAACTTTCTAATTAGGATCTACTTTATAAATTGAAAAGGATGAGGGTCCTTAGTGGGAACAACTATAAGAAGTTCTACATTTTGTTTAGGCTTTACATTTTGATCATTTTATGTCTCAACATGAATAGGAGGAGGTGCAATAATTCCACTAGGTAAAACTAGTGAAATAGTGATGGAAATTAGCTCATTTTGTGTTTCAATATGCCCTAGATTTAGTGACAAATCAATAACATCAAGCTCAAGAAATTTAACAATCATGGACTCAACTATTTTTGTACCTCTTGTAAGGTAATAGAATTTGTATCCTTTTCCATGATTTAGATACCTTATGAAGCAATAATAAATGGATCTTGGATTAAGTTTCTTCATTTTTGGATCTTAAATATCATCTTAAAAGAACAACCCCAAACTTGAAAATGATTTAAGCTAGGTTTTCTATAGTTTCAAAGTTCAAAGGGTGTTTTAAGTATTGGTTTGTGATGAACATGATTAAAAGTGTACAAAGCAATTTTGATGACCTCACCTAAGAGAAATTTAGGTAAATTTATTGCACTTATCATGCTCCTTATCATATCCTTAAGAATCTGATTATACCTTTCCATGACAGCATTTTGCTTAGAACTACCAGGCATGGTGTACTACGGGACATTTCTACATTCTTGTAAAAACTTGGCAAATGGTTTTATGTGTTACCTCGACACATCATATTTGCCATAATATTCACCTCTTTAGTTAGATCTCACAATCTTGATGACTTTGCCTAATTGCTCTTCAATCTCAATTTTAAAAATTTTGAATTTTTGAAATACATCAAATTTTTCTTTAATCAAATAAAGATTGTCATATTGAGAAAAATAATCAATGAATGTGACATAATAACAACAACCATAAATAGTAGAAAGTATGGTTTAGATACATCAATATGAACTATATATAAAAAATTAAAACTACAAGTAACACTTTTTCTTTATAATCTTGGTTAACTTATCTTTAATGCAGCTCATATATATATATATATATATCATTAAATATCTAGGAAAGGAAGAATATTCTCTTTAATTAACATCCTTTCCTATTCCTTAGATGTATGTCATGATCGTTTATGCCATAACATTGAGGATGTTTCTTTAATTGTAGATCTTTTTAAAATCACATTTTCAACATTGAAAGAAGCATAAGAACTATCATAGACTAAAAGTAACTTGTATAAATCATTATCAAGAGAAACAAAACCAATGGACTCAAAATCTAATAAAAAATTAACCTTTTTATTTCCAAATACAAATTTGTACTCGAGCTTATCCAAAAGATAAATGGAAGTTAAATTATATCTAAAACGAGGAACATACAAAAATTATTCAATGTAATTTTAATAAAGTTTTCTAAACATAAAATAACATTTCCTATGCATTTAATTGTAACTTCAAAATCATTTCCTATTCTAAGCTCAAACTCTCCATCACTTTGTTTCCTCTCGCTTACAAATTCCTGCAAAGTAATTGCAACATGAGTTGTAAAACCACTATTAAACCACTAGGATCTATTAGGACATCAACTAATTTAAAACAAGTTAAGGATAAGGATTTATCATTCTCATTACCTTTTTTATTTTTTAATTGAAACTTGAACCTATAGTACTCGTTCTTTTTATGACTTTTCTTATGATAATGATAGCATTCTACATTCTTATAAATGAAATCTTTAGGACCTCCAACTTGTGGTTTATGACTAGTATCATTATTGTTACCATGTTATTAGGCCTCTTAAGATTTAGAAGCATCATTCCTTAAAGTATGTAATTTCAATTTTTTTTCTTGTTGGTTAAGCTCTTGCTAGGTAAAGATTTTAATTAGGTCAAAAAACTCATCTCTTTCTTTTCTTTCTTTAATTTTTCTTCCTTAGTAATGCACTTAGTGATGAGTTTATTAATAGTTCAGTTTGCACTCAAGATATTATAAGCTGTCTTAATTTGATTGAATTCTGAAAGTAAGGAATTCAATGCATATGAGACAAGAAAACTATCAGGAAAATATATTTTAAGTTCTTCAATTTGATTTGAAGGTAAACTATCTTAATGATAAACTCTCTTCCGCTACCAGTATTGTCATACTTTATGATTGTTGGTATTTTATCTAAATTCAACATCATCAGATATTTAATACCTTTATCCTATAGCATCAATAAAATCTTTGCCTTTAGTTGTCTCTGTTAATCCACTTAGGAGATGTTTAGGAATAGATCTTTTAATGGCATTAAGATTGAGCCTATTAGATTTATCTCATTTTACATAAAAGTTCTTATGCTCTTAACTACTTTTAAAAGTGAGTTCTAGTGATTTTGACTCATGTAAAGCTAAATTAAGATGCACAATACTAAGTGCAAAATCTATATCTTGCTTCCATTTTTTATAATTTGTACCATTTAATAGTTCAATAGTTGTGATATTGTTATTCACTTAAAAAAGACTGTGAAAGAATAATTAAAAATAGAATATGTTAATTTTGAGTATTTTAAATTTATCAATAATTATATTTAAGAGTATATAAAATATTATTATATTCTCTCTTTTGGATAAAAAATATAGTATGTAAAAGACTCTCTTAAAACTAAAGCCAACTAAGATAATATATTATTATTGTAAAATTATCCCCTTTAGATAGATAAAATTTATAATAATAAAATAAATTTAAAAATAATGTTTTGCTTTAATAAATTAATTTCTAATTATAACATATAATCCCCTTTGGACAGGTTATGATATAAAATTAAAATATATAAATATTTTAATAAGCTATTTTTAATTATAATACATACTTACCCCCATTGAGTGAGTAGTTATATGAAATAATTAAAAATTAATCTCATAAACATTTATCAAAAGTTTGAAGGCTTATAAATTGAAATAAATAATTTTATTTTGATGACAATTATCAAATTCAACCCACAAATCTTTTAAAAGAATTGTGATATTTAAATTAAGCTTAGAACTATAAATTAAGAAAATTATAGAAAATAAAACATGACTAATCCATTAAGAGGTGTTATATAATATGCACTAATACTGATCATCAAAACATATTTCATCACATCACAATCTTATATTTTTTTAATCAATTTTGATACAAATTAAAAAAAGAATTTTTCTAATTTTATTTTAATTTTTTTAAGAGAGTTTACATCTTAGGATTGTAATTTTAGAAGAGTGAAACATGCTAGTACAAATATGAAAAAATATATTATTTTTTTAAATTTTTTCATAATTTTCTTTTACTGGAAAGTATTTTAAATTAATTAGAAAGAAATATATATATATATATTTATCCCAATGGAAAAATTAAATAAAAAACTAAAATATAATGCATAAAAAAAAGAAAAAAAAAAGACTCCTGTGAGCGCAAGGGATCAAACACTCTACTTCAATTATCTTTTGTTAACCAATCAAAATACATTCCTTTTTCTCAAACATGAAGTGCATGGGTCACATCTTTTATCTTCAACCCATAAATGCCTATATTTGGGCAAATAGCAATAACATCATATTCTATGTGCATCCTTTCTGCCATTAATGTTCTGTGACTTCATTCCAAAAAAATTCATAATAATTTTCAATGACAACTCATCAATTCATGGTAGCCCCACCTACTCTAATGGCAATTGTGTGATCAATGTCGAAGCAATTTTTTAGTAGCATTATAACGTTTTTGGCTAGCAAAAAAAAAATTTTCACAAAAAAAAAAAATTCTCAACTACATTTGGTATTATTTTATACATCAACAATAATGAATAAACATGAATTATGGTCATGAATTATTTTATACATAAGAAATTATACTATTTAAAATAAAAACAATACGATTTGTGATATCCATTTTAACAATTTCATAAGAAAAGAATAGACAATCATAATTATACAGTCAAACAATTATTCAATAAACAATAACATAAATTATGGTCATAAATTGTATAAAATAGATTAAAAAATTCATCAAACAAAAATAAAATATGATAATTACATATAATTTTGATAAAAAATAATTGAATAAAAATATATGATAACAATCATAAAAAAATTATAAATCACATAAAGAAATTATGTATTTTAATTCTAAATCTAGTATAATTGGCTTTGATACCACATGTAAGTAAAAAATTCATATAAGACAAAAATTTACATAGATTAAGAGTATAAAATATTTTATTTCAAAACAAACAACTCACATGTATTGGCCATCATAAAAAAAAGATTAATCGATGAACAAAATGTTTCACTTTTTGTGTCTTCTTTACAAGCTTGCAATAAATGAAACATGTAAACTAGAATTCATAAAACACTTAGGTTACAATTGAGCATAGAGTAGTTATGGAGATCTAACATAATTGAATAAGAAAACCTTATTGTGCTCATCTATTGAAAGCTTAGTAGGTTAAAAGTTTACATTTGTTGCTAATCACACTAGCCCACCAAGTGTTTTCAATCCACAAAAGTAATCATAAAAATTAGAACCAAAATTATGACTTTAGGGTTAAACTCAGCTTATTTAAAATAAAATAAAATAAATGATTTAATTAATAGTAGTCCATTAAAATATTCTTACATAAGATATTATAATGTTTACATTAATTTTTATTTTAATTTTGTAATTTTGTCAATGCTATAATTACTTTACAATTTGATAAGAAGGTATATGGGTAATGTTTGGTTTTAAAGTTAAAATTATCATAGTTGAGATTTTAGTATTTTAAAAATGTTCCTTGTTATATATTGTAATATTTATTTATTTGAAAATGTAAAACCAGAATTATAATAGTTGAAGATTTAACTTTTTTCTTATTGTAGTTAAATTTGTATATCAAATATATTATAATGGTGCTAATAACCTTTTTTTTAGAATAAATTGTGCTATTTTTTTTTACTAAATACATATTTTATGTGTGGATTGATTGTTAAAACAAATTTCAGTCTTGTGTTAACTTGGAATCTATTCATATTTTATATGTGTATTGAATTTTAATTTCTTATTTGATTTTTTTATTGTGAAGTTATAATACTCAATTTTTACCATTATATTTTTCTAAGTTTTCTTTTGTAAGTTTAAGGATTTGAGGGGGTTACTTAAAAGACATTTACTTGATTATATTTGTTAAATTTATTTTTCACACAAATATACATGTTCATATTAATGGTTATGTTTATGTTTATGTTTATATTCATATTATAGTATAATTAGTAGTCGAAGAAAAATAATACTACAATAAAAAAGTAAGACATATAATAATATTGATAACTTTTCAATAAAGCAAGTTTCTATCAAATGACTTACAGCATCAAAAGCATCAATCAAACAAGATGATGGAGACACCATGAAAAGTGCTATAATGCTCCATTAACAAATGATGTCATAATTGCTTTCAACGATAATAAATAATGCAACCAATTGCTAATACATATTGAGAATGAAAGGAACCATTTATTAAAGGTCCATTTGGTTGGGGGAAAATAAATTTTTGGAATTCATTTACTAACTTTTCCTTATTTGGACATTCAAAAATTTTAGTTAATAGGAAAATAAATTCTAATTAACCAGAAAATTGTATTATTTTAAAGAAAAATAACTTCCCATTTTAAAAAATGAAATTCATTTTCCTTGTTACTCAGAACATTCATACCCAAGTCCAAACTTTTTACCTTCTCATCTTGTTATGCAATCGTGATTATAAATAAAATTTATTTTTATTTATTAAATATTTTATGATGAATGCTCTATTTTTATTTTTATAAAATTTATTTTTATTTATTATAGTTTAGGTGCACATTTTTATGCAATATTTACTAAAATATTTTTTCTTTTTTCTTATGATGAATACTCTATTATATAATATTTCATAATAATTAATTAAATTAACTATGTGAATCTATGTATAAGATTTTGTAGTGCCTTTAATATATATTTTATTATTAAAAATTAATCATTATTGGATTATTGGACACCAAGAATAATAAAAATTTTATTAAAAAATTTTCTTTTTTAAAAGGTAAGTAAAATTATAATAATTTTGAAGTAAATAATTTTGATTTAATTTAAACAAAATTAATTTTTCTTCGTATACCAAACATTAGAAAATATTTCTTCTTTATGCACAAAACAATAGAAAATCAATTCATTTTCTAGAAATATATTTTTTTAGGAAAGCATTTTCTAAAAATTGCATTTTCTCCTAAACCAAACAGACCCTAAATTAAGAATTAAGATCTCTTGCAGAAGTTGGCCAAACTAAACAAATTATATATGATGACTTAGATGACCTTAGTGATAAAGAAGAAGTTTATGAGGGTGACAAAAATGAGGAGGAAGATGATAGGGAAGAGATTGAAGAAGATTTAGAAGAAATTCAACATAATGACACAAATTCTTTATCTTAAATTAAGTTATCTTTGGTAAACATAAATTAGGATTTATGTATATATGTTTTACATAATTGATGCGAATGGTACTAACTCAATATTATTTTTATTTGTTGTAAGTTGCTAAATTTTTAGCAAGCCTAAATTAAGTGGCACGATGAATAATTTAACATAATGTTTTTAGAAGTTGGACATCTAAGAGCCACCTCTAGATTATGAGTCATTGCCTTATCATGAAGAATAACACATTGAGGAGTGTTAATGGAGGAATGGCAGATGCTGGCATAGGGTTTAGGGTTTCTGTCAAGAGATAGAAATATTGAATTCAATTTTTGTTATATATATATATATGTTTTCATTGTCTTATATTACCATTTTTCATGTTAAATGACCAAATAATTAATTCAATTTAAAAAATTTATCAATTAAATCTACTGTTGTTGTAGTTAAATTATATTTTTGTAAGGCTATTTATTGTATAGGTTACCTAGAATGGAGGTCATAAATTGTTAATACTTTTCATATTAGGAATAGAATTAGCAACATATTTTTGAATAATAACATCAATAATATTTTTAGAATTTCACATATTAATGAAAGATTTAGCAACAAAATAATTTGTCACTAAAGTTAATTTTTCAAGATGAATGTTCTAATAGTTAAAAATTAGTAACGGATATTTTTGTTGCTAAATTCAAATTTAGTGATAGATATTCCATCAATAAATATAATGTTTAGCAACAAACAAAGATGTCGCTAATTTCATCCATCATTATTTTTTTGTCATCATCAACTTACAAAAATAGTGACAGATATCAAACTTTCATACTAATTGAATTACCAATGCATTATTTACTAAAACCTTATAATTCGTCACTAATTTTTTTAGCAATGAATTTTTTATTATTAATGACGGATTTTTTCATCTTTAATCAATGTCTTTTTCGTAGTAGACATTTGTAATTAAATATATTCAAAAAATAAATTTATTTATAAATAAAATAAAAATTTATTTTTATTTATATGTATGTATGTAGGCTTTTTTACCATTATGCTACCTTTGGAAAAAAATATCACCGAATCCCTGCGCCGTAAATTTTATTTACCTAAATGCTTAAAACATTTTTTTCCTAAAAAACTGCTAATCACAAGAAGAGGGAGCCCGTGATTTTTTTTTTACTTTATTTCTATTTTTTATCAGTTTTTTTTACTTTATTTCTATTTTTTATCATGTGACCTTTTTTTTCTGATTAATTTTTTTTTTACTTTTGATCTTATTTGCATTAAATTTATTTTATTTCAACTTGGATTCAAATTTTTTTAAAAAATTTTGTAATAATTTTTTATTTGTGACCCTTTTATTTTTTTATTTTTAGTTTTTACTTAACTTTGATTTGATTTAATTTATTAAATTTTAAATATTTATTTGATACTAATTAATTAATATTCTAAATAATAATCAATAATATTATTAATTCTCATAAAATTATACAATATATATAATGTAATAAAAATATTAAGTACCGTAAAATTATTGGGATAATTATTACCTTAATAAATACAAATATTTATATTTTTTCTTGTAAACTTATTACTTGAAAGATTTAAGTCAGAAAATAAATTTTTAATGAAAAAATTAAAAGAATTAATAATACTACTATAAAAAATAATTCCACTTTTAATCACTTATTATTCATTAACTTCAAAATATATAATTTTTTATCTCACAATAATTCACTTTAGCTCCTAAATTCTATTTTACACTTAGAGTAGCCAAATTATGCCACAAAACATTTGATTATATGCATGAATAAAGAAAGAGAAGGCATAACTCTTTAATAAAATAATTTGAATAAATTCAAGTTTGCTGGAGGGCATGCAAATTTTTTCTTGACATAGATAAACAATGTCTATTTAGTCATTATACATCATTATTTTATATGTTTAGTAGATGTACGTAAATTTTGAAGCAATTGTAATCATTCCAATGAATTTGAAGAATAAATTTTAAATAATACATGATTTACATTATGTTTGTGAATATTTTACATAATTTTGATTATTATCACTATACTAATATTTGATTGACCACCGCTCTCAAATTTGAAAAATAATTCACCAATAACCTGCCCTATAAAAAGTATTTACCTAAATATTTAATTCTTTTTTTAAAAAATTATGATCATGGGAAGGGCTGTCCCATGACCAGGCAATCATGTGGGTCACCCCCTGTGATTATATATATACATATTCTACGCCAAAATGACATTAATTTTTTTTAGTTTTTCTTACTTATAATATATTTTCCTAATTATTATTTATTTATAATTTTGACTTAAATTTTATTTAATTTAATTTTATAGAGTTTGAATGTTGCTTTAATAGTAATCATTCAAAATTTTAGATGATAATTAATAATTGTATTAATTTTTATAATATTGTAATATATAATTAAAATTTTTGTAAATACTAGACCTTTATTTTTTCTCTTGTAAACATATTAGATGGAAGGTTGAATTTATAAATTTAAATTTTAAATTATATTTTATCAAAATATGATGTGTATATCTAAAAAAATATTTAATTAAATACGAAGATAGAATATAACTTGCATCATGAAAATAAATATTTTATTAGTAAACCATGTTAGTCCATAAGTCCATAATGTGATACAATTAAATTTATAAAAAATTAATTATGTGAAAATAATGTGATGATGGGGGACCTAGTAATCAACTAGGCACGCAGGCCCTATGATCAGAATAGGAAGTTTTTTAATTCATTTAACCTTAAATAATTTTTTTAATTTATACATTTTATACTTTATTTGACTTATTTGGACCTAAAAATTTTAAAAAATATAATCCTATTTTTTATTTGTTGCCCTTTTTTTATTTTATACTTAATCTTCATTTAATATATATTTGATTAATTTTTTGAAATTTTGGATTTTTTATACTAATTATTCAAAGTTTTAAATAATAATCAACTATATTATTATCTCATATTATATTGTATAATAATGTAATATAATAAAATTAGTATAAGGAGAACTTTTTTTACTATGCAGTATAAGGAAAATTTATTTTCTCAAGGTAAGTGTTACGATCAAAAAGTCAACCTTTATAAATTATAATGTTGTAATTCACATGTAAAAATAAAAAAAACACATTAGTTGATAAAATAATTAATTAATTAGGGTAGCGGAATAGTAAGTAATAGTTTAGTAAAATTCAATGTGTGAGTTCAAATTCCTAAAATTAAACAGTGCTAAATTTAATAATGTGATTCACCATAATTACCTCTAGATGAGTAATTGACACCATTTTTCGTAATTATGTATAAGCATATATTTAAAATTATACCATAATGACCGATATTTTAGAATATTTCATTGAATTTCAAATAACAATATAATGAATGGAGTGAATTCAATAATATGATTTGAGTTAATGAAGAAGAGTAAAATATATAATTATCAAATTGTACAACTTATCTCCAAAAGTGGATAATATGGTTAATGTATTATGAGAAATTACAAAATTTGAAGTAAAACTATTATGAATCAAATAAATAAAAAATTTGGATAAAACACTATATTACAATAATGAAATACTCAATCACCAAAATAATGGCTCATAATCCTACATCAAAAGCGTCGCTTTACTCATTGTGGTCGTTGAGCTAGGGGTTAATGTTGTTCTTTTCCATCGTTATCCTCATCGTTATCTACATGAATCAGACGGGTCTGACTCCTACAAAGTAGAGAGTTCAAGTCCAAAGGAGAGGATTGAAAGGGTGGAATAGGGTTTCCCAATGTGAAAAATCCTTGATAATGCTGCTCCATAGATCCGTCAGTGTACTCAGTAGTGAATGTAAATAAATCATCAAATAATACCATTAGAGAACTAGGGACTTACTGAGTTAATTATGATGGTAATTGTGTGAAGAACGATGACTGTGGAGCATCATAGGGGTGCTGTGGGTTTAGTGCCATGCTGTGAGATGGGTCAACATCTCCACCTGTGAAGAATTGCAATGATGGGGTGTAAGTTGATAGTCCCGCAACTCCTATATCAATATGCATCGATGAAGGAGTTAGGGACACTTGATTGCATCGTTAATGGATGAGCATAAGTCATACTTTCATTGCCGTCCCTTTCCTTATGTAAAATGGAATCCTTAAAAGACATGAAATCGTGGGTTCTCTTACCACGCCTAGGCTCAAGAATAGGTGCTCTCGGTAATTCATCAGTAAGGTAAGTAGGCTGGGTAGTAGTTATGTCTCAATGCTTTCTTAGTGCGCGTAGCATGAGGTGACACTCTTGATCCACACTCTCCCTAAACTGATTGTATGACTGTAAAAGGGAATCCTCAACATTAAGCTTGTGGAGTTTTTCAGCTATGTCAGCCTACAAAGAAATACATTTGATACAGTTAATACATATTATATCTTGAAGAAATTATAAAGAAAAGTGTGAACATCGTTGGTTACCACAAATCCTGGACCACCGCTAGATGGGTGGATCCATCATCTAGTATGTCTCAAATACCATGTCGTCTAGCCCGAGTCACGGTAAAAAGCATCTATCTTTATCTTGGTTAATGAAAGTGTATTGTGCCATACATTTCAAGCACTAATGAATATCAGATGCTCATGCCGCTAGTCTTTTGATATTTTTCCCCCGAACTTATAAGGTATGACAAGAACTGAGGTTAAATGGCTCCTGTGGGATTAACTGCCTTCTTCCAAACTTTTGGAGCACACAGTCTGTGTGGTGCAATTCCACAATATGGAAGCAAATAATGCGGACTGATGCTAGTCATATATCAGGTGATGTCAAGCAATACCCTAATATAAGCTGTCGTACAGTAGGAATGTTATAAGGGTGCCAAATAATCTGAAATTGCAAAGAAATACAATATAAATAAGCATATCACTAGATCTAGCAATGACACTATTTAACATAAAAAACTAATGCTTCCAACCTCATTATCCTTCATCTAATCAAACAATACTCTGTATTGGCGTAGAGCTGTCAATGGCGGTCGAAGAGGTAGGCCAGTATTCTTCCACCTGCGAAAAATACATATTGTGGATTAACTGTTTGAGTACTTTGAGTAGTTGTAATAGATGTAATATGGAATACGTGTATGATCCACACCTGAAGCCCAATTGTGGAAGTAAGGGGTAGATGTTTGGCTGATGATTAGGATACGGAGGTCTTGTTGTTGCTAAAGTGGGGAAATGATCCCACGCCCATAAATGCAATAAGTGCAGACATCCACCAATATTAACCTCATCACACTTTATGGTGGTACATAACTCTCTATACAAGCATGTCAGAACCGCTGATCCCCAATTTTATTGACCTACATCTATAAAGTTTTTTAGCAATGATAGATACATCAATAGCACTCTGTGACCTGAAGTGTGGGGCATAAGGCAACTGCCAATGAGTTGCAGGATGTAAGTACATGCAAAGTGCTGCGCTTGTTCATCATCAGCATCATCTGATAAGTGTCCAAAGTTAACTGCTAACCAAGTGATGCTCAGGTGACCTGAAGCACTCTGTGACCTGAAGTGTGGGGCATAAGGCAACTGCCAATGAGTTGCAGGATGTAAGTACATGCAAAGCGCTGCACTTGTTCATCATCAGCATCATCTGGTAAGTGTCCAAAGTTAACTGCTAACCAAGTGATGCTCAGGTGCTAGTCTTGTAAACATTCATTAAGCAGTTTTCCCTCAAGTAAATATTTGCACACCCTTGGCCAATCAAGTCTAGTTTTACTAGATATAGGGATGCCTTCACAAGGAAGACCTAACTAGATGGATACATCCTGTAACATAATGTTGCACTCCTTGGCAGTAATGTGAAAAGTGTATGTCTCAGGACGCCATCATTCAACTAGGGTGAATACCATAGTTGTATTGAAATCAAAGTGTCCAAGCCGGCTGGCGCCATAGAAATTTGCATGTTACAGATAAGGCACAATTGCAATTGATGGATCAAATAATCGGTCTGCGTAGGTGACACATCGTAACTTTAGGATTTAATTTGCCTTTTGCCATCCATAAAAAAATAGTTAGGACATTTACAACTAAACAAGTTCTATTAAGGGAATGGAATTACCTAGTTTTGCCATATGACTTGTGAAATATGTCGGGACTGTAAGTATAATAGATATTCGTCATCGGGCCTAGGGGTCACAATACAACATTGAGTGGCCATTACAGTCAATAGTTATGAATTATATCAAATTGCATGAATTCAGTCAATTGCACGACCTTAAATTTATACAAGTTTTCCATAATGAAGTAAGAAAAAATTTAACTTAATACAATAAAATAAGTACAATATATTATTTAGATATAATATGTTATCTAACTTGGGTTAATATGTCAATAAACTAAGCTTAATTCAGAGCAGTGTGTAGTAATATTTTAGAGGAAAGGCTTTCCGTTACAATTTGTGGGGTTAGGGGTGTCACCTAATATTTCATTGGATGGACAGACAAGTTGCGTGATTGTGCCCAGTTTGCTAGCATAACCCACACCTGTGTGGTTCTGATGGACTTTCCCTCCAATTCATTTCGTTTCTGATACATGTGGAATGGGAACGACCACCAGGACGCATCTGCATAGGATCCGATACAAGTATTGGTTTATTCAATGGTGGCCAGTGCTCCATACCGCTGATTGGTCAAAACTCATGGCTATAGGCCTTTAACATTATCTTTAGTCGGAATACTGGATTAACAAATTGTAATGGATCCAATGTGACCTTCGCATATACTATAAACACATGTTGGTAGGGCCAATGCTCTAATTAGAATTCGCCACAATCATATGTTCGCTGGCCCAGGCTAACCTTGCATGTTCTATTAAATTGTTTCCATGTAAGGTCATACGGCTTTTCCATCTCAAAAGCCGACCCAAGGCGGTTAAAGCAACAGACATGATAGATAGATGCTTTTTAAGTGCAATCTTGAATTTTCTTTTGCACGTCTTCGTTGAACACCTCTCCTACCTATAACTATGTTGCAATGGTCTCTGCTTTATTAACAAAGTATGCATTTACTTGATACAACGTAGCTTTGACCAGCCTAGTAATCGGTAAATGTCTAACCCCTTTAAATACACTGTTAATACACTCGATTAGGTTTGTTATTATGTGCCCCCATCGCCGACCTTCTTCATCATAAGCACGGCTCCATTTACTCTTTGGGATATTATCGATCCAATCAACAGCTCTTAGCTGTAACTAGTGCAGTTCATCAAACTTACAATCTACAACATGTCACTCATATTGATAACCTGTAACAGATATGCTATCATTGAGTAAACAATAATCATTATAGGTAATGACAATTAAGGATGCTAGTGCCAGTAATACACACTAATGCTAGTAAACATCTTCTTCAGCCACATTGTCCTAAAAGTTAAGTTGAGATTACTAATGATGTGTCGAAGACAGAACACATGATAACCATAAAAGGGTTGCCACCTTATGCGTGGGTTTGTGATGGCAGCTAGTATTCCAAGATGCCTATCTGATATCAAGCAAATATCCTGTCTATCTTTAACAACACGTCATCGAATATTTGACAAGAACCAAGCCCATATCTCGTAGGTTTCTCCCTCCACCACAACAAATGCAAGAGGGACGACCTTTCTATCGCCATCCTGTGATGTTGCCATTAGCAAAATCCTTTTATACTTTCCATACAAAAAAGTGACATTTACTTGGACAATTGGTTTCAAATGGGTAAACAACTCGATGCATGGCTTAAAAGCCCAAAACACTCGATGGAACAAGGCAATTGGCTCATTTACAAAACTGTTTGGCAAGTATTCTCTGGTAACAAGCTCATATTAAGACCCATGATTAAAGTGATGCACTGCTGCTAACCACTTAGGTAATATAGAATACGACTTCTCCCAATTCCTAAATGCAAGAGTGATGGCTCACTGTTTGCCCTTCCATGCCTTCTTATAGGATACTGAGTATCCAAAAATACTGTGAATTCACTCAAAGAATTCTAGATGGACACACTTGGGTTTTCAGTCACTATGGCCATAATGTATGATGAAATGACATCTGTATCTAATTTTGGATAATCTTGGGAAAGAGACACAGATACACATATATGAGACACATTGTATTTTGATATCTACCAGTGATCCTCTCTTAGCTTATGGCATACTCTAACCCTCCAGTTATAATGTATACCATAGTGAGGACACCGATATTCTTCATACTTAGCCAAGGAGTAGTGCACGTAAAATGTGTAGTGAATTCGAATTAAGTATATCTTATTACATGGCGAAACACCTTCTGGTTCATATATCACAAACCTACATATGGCTCTTGGTTGTCATTTATATTTATGTCATCTCCCGCTTCAGGGTAATCGTGACTAATAGCAGCATCTACATTTAGTCATAAAAAAAGGCAACAACCGATTCTATGTACCGGCTTTTAGGTGTTATTAGGAGTGTATTAGTGACATTTTCTCAATCATCATCGTCACTGTAATCGTCATCATCACTACCAAACCCTTCAAGAACGTCGTCATATGCATCTTCCTCTTTAAATTCATTCATGATGTCTTCTGTTTCCTCCAGGGATGAGGGAGAATGAGATAAGAAAAATATGGCTCTGGAGCGTAATCAACAATAGGGCTGTGAAACTGCTAACTATAATTAATTTATCTGTTCATTGGTTTTACATTGGCCATGTACGAGTTGTAACACGAGGGTCCTTCATTAGCATCATTATGTAAGTTAGTGGACGGTAGCATGTATGGAGCACTCGCGCTAACTAGCTGACTTGCTACGTTCAAATCAAATCTCACTATTGCGATATGTGCATACACTTCTGGACAGGACAATTGAGTAGGAAACCTCGCATTCACTTCCCACATCCGTTGAATGTCATCATCATCTTCCAACTCACACACCTTATACCATGTCAAATTTAGCAAAAGTGGATATCTGTATATTAACTCAGTTATGACTTAATTTTCATCAAGTCACAACTCTCACCCAATTATATTTTTTAGCGCATTTAGGGTTATGTTTGATTTGATTCTTATTACTTTGATTCGGTGGCACTTAAACGTATCACCTTGATTTAATTCATAAATTTCTCCATTCGCATAAATACAAATATTTTCATCCCTAGAACTCATTCTGATTCACACCGTAATCAGTTTCAGGAGTCATCTCCAGAAATAAATTTCACGATTATTGAAATATGTATCATAATTACAAAGATAACTACAGTTAATTGTTACTACATAATTACTCGTAATTATTTAATTATTATTAATTAACAAACTAATTATTTCACATGTCAATCCTATCATTCACCTACAGATATATTACTTCTATGCACTTAAATTTTGTAGTTCAACATTTGATTAAGTTTCTACAATGCTACATTCAAACACATGTGTGGCTTTTTTTACATAGAATACCTTTGAATTTTTCCACTTTCATAAGTTTTTTATGCAATAGAAAAATTAATTTTTTCTATGTATTAGGAAAAGATAAATTTAAACATACCTAATTATAGATAACTTGGATTTTTTAGTTTGTATTTTTTCTATTTAATGTTAGTAGTAATAATAATGATTCATTGATATAAAATATTCATATAAGTAAAAAAGAACACGCTTAAAAATAATAGCTTATAATATAAGTGATTACATCAATACAAATAACCAATGTAATACCTATTATAATTAATATAATAAATTAATTAATAACTTATTACTTTAAAAAATTATTTTAAAAATGAAATATTTCACCATTATAATAAATTAATAAATATTCATAATAGAATTCTGACTATCATTGTTATAAAAGATAATAGGCAAATGATTTAAACAAAATTTAAATAATAATAGTGCAAAATCATTAGCAATTAAATTTGATTATTAAATTAATAATATTAGTAAATATGCAGTGTTTAATAAACCAAAAAAAATTAATTATATTAATAAAAAATTTATTAGAAATATTATTATTGTAAAATCAATAAAATAGAAAATACAATTAGTAATAATTAACTTAAAAATTATCTCATTTTTAGTAATTATAATATAGTTAATTAATATTTAAATACCGAAATAATTTTAATTATATCTTAATAATACTATTAACATTAACTTAATAGATAGATGATATCTCTGAATATTATTTGATATTAAATATATATCAAATACTACAAAAACATTTTATTATATCAATAACTTTATATTTATTTTTATATTTATTGTTTTTAATTTTATAATATTTTTAATTCATTAATGTTTAATAATATTAATAATTTATTTTCTATTATATTACTATTGTTATTAAATTTTTTTATTTTTTTATCGTGTGACCATTTTTTTCTGATTAATAATATACTCAAATATTTCAATAATAAAAATAATTTAAGTAAAACACTCAATATCTATTCTTGATTAAATTAAGATTTATGATTTGCAATATAATTTTAAAGAACTCAAAGTATAACATTCTACCTTAAACTAATATTTCTTAATAATAATTTATTATTAATGAATCTTACTATTTTTTTTTAAAATGTTGGTACCAAAGACATTTTTTTGAAACCCTAAATTTACATTAATTGGTAGTGTTTGAGTTAAGAAGAATATAATTAAAAAGAATAAATGAAAAATAAAAATATTACAAAAGATATATAACCTTGATAAATATGTTTATTAATTCATACTTACTTTGACACATAACATTAAAATATTAATATCAAGTAAATATTATTATAAATTAAATAAATTATTTTAATTTAAATATCAATGACACAATAGTGATTACTATTAAACAATTGTAAAAATTATGCCATTACTGGATAAAATAAAATTACTAAGGTAAACAATATAATAACTACTACAATAACAATTATAAGTTAAGCTTTATTTGTACTATTTTAATTTACTCATATGTAAAATTTAGTTTTATTATAAATAAAAATTAGTAACATACTCATATATCATAATAATAAAAAAAAGTAAATAATATAAGCATATTAAAATAAAGACTAGTTTAGCATTTGGTGTGTTATAATATTATTTTAAAGGTTAATAGGTTAATGATAATATTATATTCTTTCAATAATTTCTTCCTTACTTTTAAGCCATCAACTAACATTATTTCGATTATTTATAAATTACCTTAACTTATCTGTGTAATATTTGTATTAATTATACAATTATTTTTTCTTAATCAAAATAAAATTACATATTTTTTAATATTTATTCTTAATTAAATTAAGATTGATGGTTTGTAAAAATATTTTAAAAATCTCAAAGTATAACAAGGTTCAACTAATATTTCTTAATAATAATTTATTATTAAGAAATCTTACTATTTCTTTCAAACATTTGTAACTATTTGGATTTCTTATTTTCTATTTTAATAATGCCCAACCCACAGGCCTAATAATTAAAATCATAATAATTTACACAACATGCACAATCTAGTCAGATTAGAAGCATGATAATATACTCAAATATCAGCATAATAAAAGAAAATTAAATAATATCAATACATGAAAATAATACACACAAACGTAATAATAAAAGTAAATTAAAGTAGTATAAATACCATAACAAATAAATCAGATTAATTAATTAATACAAACATAGAAGTAATAATCAAATTAAATAATAACAACATTGCTACAATGCCTACTAATAATGTCAATTGTAATGAGGGAATATCTGTAAAAAAAAATTATACTAGACATATGTTATACTTTCATATGACCTAAAAATAATATATATTACTTAAACTAACAGATTCAATTTTCTTAAATAATCTTACTTGTATAACACTCCTTAAATAATGTGATTGCCGCTAAAGATCGGATTTTGAGTTGCTGATGGAAATGATATTTGCTAGGGAAGAAGGTATTTTACAAAATGGCTGCTGGGGAGTAGGATGTTTTGCTGTGTCAGTGTGTGAAGAGGTGCTGGGGAGGGGGGTTTTGTAAGGCGTGTGTGTGTCATGGGAGCACAGGGACGTCACACGTGGCAGCCAATGGAAGGGTTTGATGGTCACGAATCACCTGCACTCGACACGTGGTGCACATGTAGGAGATCACAGACCTGGCTGTGATCAATGCGGACTAATTATGTGGCCTGATCGACTGTGATTAGGCCTGATCACGTTGAGTCAGATTATGTGATTAGTGGACACTGATCATGGGTCAGGCTTGGCCGTGATCAACTTTTTTTTTTTAAAAAAATTTTTAAGTATGCCGGTAAATAATTTTTACAGCACAGCATTCTGAGAAATTTTTTTTGAAATCAAAGTTAATAGTAAAAAACCTTATGTATGTATGTAATAAATGATTTATCACTTTTCCAATTATAAAAAAATTAAATTGAGATTTTCATCTTTATAATTTATTTCAATTTGTAATTTTAAATTTTTTATTTTTTTAACAATTTGATGCATAGAGTTTATTTCCTTTATGATTAATTTCCTACTATAGTTAAATTTGATTGATACAAAATTGCATGGAAAAAGCAACTTTTCAATATATATATATATATATATATATATATATATATATATATATATATATATATATATATATATATATATAGTTCTTTGATTGACCTCTAAGTAAGAAATACTTTCCATTGACACTTATTATCTATTGTAAATGTTTTCTAGTTTAACATTTCACAAAGATTTACTTATTCAGTAAACCAAATGACTCATTAATTTAGAGGCTTCCGTATCCAGTTATTATCTACCATCATAACATGCATGACAAGAAAATGAAGAAAGTAGACCACAACCAAGAAAATTATTAGGAGCATGCAGAACCAGAGTCATAATTTCATCATGCATATTTTTTATTCACTCCATTTTGCATATCTGAATATTTCTTTGAAATTATTATTCTAAGAAATGACTTTTCATTCTTATGTCATACATAAGCTCAAAAGTCCTGTGGGAGAATTATAATGAAAATCTCCAAATAAATGTAAAGGAATTCACTGCAAATAAAAATAAACTCTAAAAATTTAGTTATACAAAAGGTATAATGATAAATTTATAAATAATAAAATTATAAAATTAAAATTTTAATTTGAAAAATTAATTTATCTCATATTGTACAAGTGAATAAGTTAGATATCATCGATTATCGGTTAATCTTGTTCAAAAGAGGCTTTAAAATTACACGTCAGTATTTTAATGCCATGCAATATGTCTCTATGCTTAAAGCCAGTCCAAAGTTTAAAGAAATTACAAAATCTTTCTTATACTTTTAGTATATTTTTTTAAAAATTCCATACTTAACTTTGAAATTTTAAAATATTTTTTTAAAAAATTAATAAATTATATTTCGGATTTTTCAAATTTTCTAACTTTGTGAATGATTTTTATATAACCACATTAATTATAATTATTTTTAAGCATATTTATATTTTTTTTGGTAATAAGCATATTTATATTTTTAATAAATCTCTACTATTTTAATCACATTCAAAATTTTTAAATCCGACACTCTTACGTTGTGCGTGCCTCCTTGTGGCTATGGCTTCATGGAAGTTTCAAGAAATTAACACAGGATGGTGACAAACGGTGGAATGGTTAGAAATTTCTCCATTATGATCGTGATCGGGATTGTGATTTCAGTAGTACATAAAATTTTGAAATTAAAATTTAAATGTAAATTAAAAATTATTAATAAATATATAATAGTGTAATAAATTTATGGAAATTAATTTAATAAATATAAAAATTTTAAATTTTATTCTAAATTTTATTTTTTATACATATAAAATTTTTATTGTAATTTTGACGTTCTTGTGAGTAATGATTAATTTTAATTATTTTTTATTTTTAATAATAATAAAAATAATAATTTAATGCAAACGTTTAAAATTTTAAAATCATATTTTAAATATAATAAAAATAAAAAAAAATTAAAATAATATCAAATACCGCACCGAGTCCCGATTAATTGACTTTTCATTTGTCGCTAGCCAAGAAATGAAATACTTGTTTGTGTTTAGGCAAGCATGTACGTGTATGTGAAAAAGATAATTGAAAATGCAAGTGGTGGGTGGGTGGGTGGTTGTCCTTAGGGTTTGAGTTGACGTGCCATGCAATTGAATGCTGCTTTGGTGCACTAGCTAAGCATGCACCCACCACCACTATTGCTTGTGAAGATTAGGACCCCCTAAACATTATAACATGTTTACTTGTAATTTTTATTTATACTATTAGTTTTATACATATATAAAATGATATAATTTGATTCAACTAGCTAACACCGTTTGCTATGAGATGGTTTAAAATAATATCAATTAATCATATTCATCATTTATATAATTTGTACAGAATATTATAAAATTAAGTTATGAAAATAGTATGTATTATTTTTATATAATTTGTACAGAATATTATAAAATTAAGTTATGAAAATAGTATGTATTATTTTTATTTATAGCCTATTTGTACTTAAATTTTTCCTCCATTTATTGATATGAGTTTAAATTCAATGAGAATTTATCAAAATTATAGATTGTTATTAATTTTCCAACACATATGATTATTTGAAATAAGAGTAGTATTGAAATACTTTCAAGACTTATTTATCACATAAAATATAACCTATATTTTATTAGAATTTACTCCACGTGAGAATTGAAAAAGGGTGTCTTGAGAGTAATCTCGCTAAAGTGAATTCATTACTTTTTTTTTTTTAAATATAAAGTTCACACAATCTCCACAAAAAGGTGAAGCATGCAAACTCTACAAGCATTCTTTCATGTTACTTTGCCTCCGTTTATTTTCTTAAAGAGTATTTTTTAAAAAAATATTATTTATATATAAATCAATGAATAAATAACATATTATTTGTATTTATAGTTAAAAATAATATTTAAAATTATAATAATAAAAATAATTATTTTAAAAAAATTTATATTTAATATTAATTAAATAAAAAAATTATTTTAATAATTTATAAATATATTTTACAAAACATATTTTTATCAAAATAAGCGGAGGCATTTATGTATGTAAAGGTTATGTTCAAGCAAATTGATTCAAATTTTTGCCATCCGAATACTCCCGTACATGAAGAAACAAAGGGAAGAAGATGGGACCATTTGGATATATATATATATATATATATATATATATATATATATATATATATATATATATATATATATATATATATATATATTCAAAAATTATTTTTGAATTTAAATAAAAATGATAAAGGATATTTGATAAATAAATAAAAATAATTTTATTTAATTACAAAATGTCATCAAAAACAAAAAAAAATAAATTAAGAAAACATAATTTTTTTTATATTTAGGTTATACATTTAAAATTGTAATTTTTAAAAATAAATTTTGAAAATAATTTACCAAATAGAAACTTCTATTTTTAAAAATAGAAAACAAACAAAACCCTTTAATTTTTGGAAAATATTTGAAACATACTTCTTTTATATATATATATAGATTTGGTAATTTATTATATAATTTTTATTAAAAATAAATTTTTTCATACATCAAATTCATTCACATATTAAATATCTATATCTTATATTGAATTTTATTTTTTCAAAAAAATATTTAATTTAATAGTTTACAATTTACTAATAAAAATAATTTATTTATATATTGAATTTTACTTATGTATGGTAGAATTAGAAGAAAAAAAAAGGTTGTAAGCGGAAAAATCAAAATAGCGTTGCTCTTGATTGAACATGTCTTGCCGCACGGTGCAGCGTATAGCAGTCGCAATTGGAGGATGCATTGCGGGGCATGGGCTGCTGCAGAACCATGAATATTGGTTTAGTGGGGTCCACTGATAATGGGTAAAGTTTTATTTGGATGTATAATGAAATGTTATATTTTTTTTAAAAAAATTATAATTATTAAGTATTAAATAAAACTATAGAAATTTATTTATAAAGATGGTAACACATAAAATTAGCATTACTCGGGAGTTAAAAAATATTCTATAAGTTATTTGAATTTTCTGCTTCAACTAAATGCATGTTTGTATAAATTATTTTTAAAGCATAATATAATAATAAAAATTCATATTTAAGAGGTAAGAATAAAAAATAAAATATAAATTATTTATAACTTTTAATTATAAGAGAATTATAGCTTCATATTGTATTTTAATTATAAGAGAATTATATTTTTAAAAATTATAAAATAAATTATCTGTAACTTTTTATTATAAGCCACCCATTGCACCCTGCTCCCGCCATTGTGTATATATAGAATAGATATATATGTATGTGAACAGAGTTATCAGGTATCGATTTAGTTTTTCAGGTATAATTGTAGGAAATGTATGATTTAAATTCAAAACTAGCAAGTTTAATTCTTAAAAAATTTAATCCAATTCAATTTGATTAATTATATATATAATTTGAGGTTCAGTTTGAAAATTTAATTATTTTTATTTTTATTATTATTTTAAATAAAAATAAATTTTTATATAAAAATATATATTTAAAAAGATGATAAAATAATTAAATTTATAAAATATTTAATTATATTAAATTAATATTTTATGTTAAAAATAAGTAGATATAATTTTTTTATAATACATAACTATATTATCAAAAATAAATGTATATAATCAAATCAATTTATTTTTTTGTTATCATAATTTGAATTGGATCTAAATATTAATCTAATTATAAAAAATTTAATAAATGCTCAAATCCTTAAAAAATAAATTGAAATTTTTTATGAATAATTATTAAATGTGAATGTCCATAGGTTAAACATTATACTCCTAATTATGATCAATTATTATGATTCAATTCTATTTATGAATTATCATTATGAAATTATAATGTATGATTAATTTGCCCTATAAATATGGATTGTACAAATCATTTTGTATACAGTTGAATGAAATATTCTCCCCCTTATTATTTTTTTCATCTCTTTCATCTCTTTTTTTATTATTTTATTAAGTGTTTAATATTTCTATAATACGTTATCAGTACGAGGCTCTAATCCACTGAGAAATAATAGTTACAAAATATTGAATATGATGTGCAGAAATACAAATAAATAATGAATTAAATTGAGAAAGAGACAAAAATGTAAATTCAAATATATAACATATTATACATTTGAAAATTTATTCCTGAATGCTAAATGAGTGAAATTTTTAAATCTATTTTTGAAGTGCATGTTAATTTTTATAAAATGTGTGAGTATTATATATGGTACGCAATTTTGGATATGTGGTAAATTCTTAATTATATTATTCTCTTGTGATTAAAAATTGTTATATAAGATAATAATATACGTTATGTTAGTATATGTTATGTTGATATAGTCACAAATTTACTTGCATTATGAGGTTTGGCTTTACACAAAGATGAATGTAAATATTTAAGAAACTAAGTTTGGAAAAAGGAAAAGAATTGTTTAAAAGCAATCGGTATATAAATATACATATAATCTAAAACATACCTTTTATTAATTTGATAAATTTTGCAATGTTTGATCATCATATGAATTGACAATAAAATAAAAGATTGGTAATGGATTAATAATTTTATTATCAATATGTTGATTAATAATTTTCTTCAATATTCAATCTCTGTTATATTGAAAATTTTCTCATTCATTTTTACATATTTATAATAGTATTATGGCTGACCTTATAAATCTTGATTTGTGACTTTTAACATTATAGTAAAATTTAAAGGATTAAAATTGAATCCCTCACGATAAAATATTTACTTATTCTTTGTAATAGTTTAAAAGAAATATATGATCCACAAAAAATTCTCTACTTTCATGCATCTAATTTGCTCCTGCAGTAATAATATCAAGAAAAAGGATTTCAAAAAATATTTTGAGTTGATTTCTTATTCCCTTGTGACTAAAAAAAATAATGAACTTTTGATAAAAAAATCATAACTTGTTTTGATCCATTTCCTGAAGCGAATGTAGCAACATATAACTATTTTACTTATTAACAACTTATAGCCCTATATATGGTCGTGGTCATGTTTTTTATATCAAAAACTCAACTTTCCACCTGAAGTAAAAAAATAAAGAAAAGAATGATAAAGAAAAAGGTGGACAAAATAATAAACATATTGAGAATATATGTTATCATTATGGTGGCAAAAGTCATTGGTCTTGTACCTATTGTATACTAAAGCATCTTGTTGACCTTTATCAAGAATCACTTAAAGGGAAAAAAAATAAAGATAAATTTTGTTTACAAAGATGATAATTCTAATGAGGGCCAAACAGATATAACTCATTTGGACTTCTTCACTCACCTTAAAGTTAGAATTAATTATTTGATTGGAGATAGGAGTGTACAAAAATAATTTCTTTTGTTATAATTATATTTACTTTTAATGTTATTTTCATAAAAATTGATATATATATATATATATATAAGTATTTCATTAAATATATGGTATTTCTTATATTAACTTTAATTTTCTTATATTAACCTTAAACATTCTATGTTATATATTTTATGTTAACAAAGAATATGAGTACTTCCTTGATGGATCTACAATTAATAACGAAGATACATGTCTTGTAGATAGTGCAATAACACGCTCTCTACTTAAGAATAAGAAATATTTTTTATATTTGAAAATGCAAGAAGTCAATATTAGTACTATATTTATTACTTCAAATTTAATTAAAGGCTTCAGAAAAGTTAATATTTTATTACTTAGAGGAAAAAATTACACATTGATAATGTATTATATTCTATTAAGTCTCATAAAAACTTATTGAGTTTTAAGGATATCCATTAAAATGGATTTCATATTGAGATAACTAATGAAAAAAATATTAAACATCTTTTTATCACTAGTATGATCTCAGGTGACAAATGCATGCTTGAAAAAATTACTTGTTCTTTCATTTGGTTTGTACTATACATATATTAGTACAATTAAAACATATGTTATAATAAACTAGAAGTTTATTAATTCAAAAATATTTATTATTTGACATGAATGATTGGGGCATCCTAGATCACTAATAATGAAGAAAATTATTAATAATTTACATGGGAACCCATTGAAAAATCGAAAGATTTTTCAATCTAAAGAATTCTCATGTGTTGTATGTTTTCTATGTAAATTGATTATTAAGCCATCACAGCTAAAGTTAGAATTGAATCTTTAATATTTTTGAAATGTATACAGGATGACATATATGGGCCTATTCACCCATCATATGGACCATTTAGATATTTTATGATATTAATAGACGAATCCAGCAGATGGTCTTATATATGTTTACTATTAACTTGTAACTTGGCTTTTACGAGATTGCTTACTCAAATTATTTAATTAAAAGTATAATTTTCAAATTATCCTATCAAGTATATTCGTCTTAATAATGCTAATAAATTCTCTTCTCAAACTTTTAACGAATATTATATGTCAATAGGAATAAATACTAAACATCCTATAGTTCATGTTTATATACAAAATTACTTAGTTGAATTATTTATTAAAAGACTTCAATTAATAGCCATGCTTATAAGAATAAAACTCCTTATTTCTACTTGGGGACATGCAATTCTACATGCAACAGCACACGTGCACATTAGACCAACTAGTTATCATAAATACTCCCTTTTACAATTAGTTTATGGTTATGAGTCAAATATTTTTCATCTAAGGATTTTTAGATGTGTAGTATATATTTCAATAGCTCCACCACAACGTGCTAAGATGGGACCTCAAAGGATATTAGGAATATATGTTGGGTATGGTTCTCCTTCTATTATAAAATATCTTGAGCCAATGATAGAGGACTTATTTATAGCACATTTTGCTGATTATCATTTCGATGAATCAGTTTTCTTAACATTAGGGGGAAAAGATAAGCAGCTGGTCAAAGAAATTATATGGAATACTTTGAAAAATATTAATCCTTGCCCAAAGCAATATGAAGTTGAAGTTCAAAAGATAATCCATTTGCAAGGTATAACTAATCAACTGCCAAATGCATTTACTGACATAAAGAGAGTGACTAAGTCACATATACCAGCTGCTAATACTCCAATAAGGATTCATTTCCTTGAAGGATAATCCATTAATAAGAAAATTAATGAGTCTAAGGCATGCCAAAAGCGTGGTAGACTAATAAGTTCTAAAGATAAAAATCCCTACAAAAGAAAAGGAGCAATTGTTCAAGACAAGCCTATTAAAGAAATAAATACTCCTAAAGAGTATAGAGACATAACAAACAATATAACTCCAAAAGAAGTTAAGGTACCTAAAAATGATGAAAAAGATAAAAATAAGAAGATCTCAATAAACTATGTATCTATGAGGAAAAGATTGAGCAGTAAAGAAATAATTATCGATAATATTTTTGCAAATAATGTAGTGTTTAATATTATGAATGATGATAAGGATCATGAACCTAAATCCATTGATGAATGTTGACATAGATATAATTGGCCAAAAATAGAAAGATGCAATTCAAGCAGAATTGAATTCACTTGAAAAATGTAAAATTTTTGGACTTGAAGGTGTAATACCCATTAGGTACAAATGGGTATTTATGCATAAAAGAAACAAGAAAAATGAAGTTGTAAGATATAAAGCACAACTTATTGCCCAAGGTTTTACACAAAGACTTGAAATTAATTATAAGTTCACTTATTCTCCTATGATATATGCAATCACATTTCATTATCTCATTAGTCTGGCAATACATGAAAAACTTGATATGCATCTTATGGATGTTATTATAGCTTATTTATATGGCTCACTTGATTATGATGTTTATATGAAATCCCAAAAGGATTTAAGATGCCTAAAACATGTAATTCAAAGTCTCGATTCAATTAAATTACAAAAATCTTTGTATCGATTTAAGCAATCTGGACAAATATGGTATAATCATCTTAGTAAATAGTTGTTAAAGGAAGGGTATAATAATAACCAAATATGTCTATGTGTTTTTATAAAGCGAACAAACTTTGAATTTGCAATTGTTATTATATATGTTGATAATTTGAATATTATTGGAACTCCTGAACAGATTTAAAAAACAGTTGATTGTTTGAAGAACGAATTTGAAATGAAAGATCTTGGAAAAATAAAGTTTTGCCTCAGCTTACAAATTAAACATTTAAAAGATGAAATTTTTATACATCAATAAACTTATATTAAAAATGTCCTTAAAATATTTTACATGGATAACGTACATTTATTGAGTACCCTAATGGTTGTTCAATCGCTTGATGTAAAAAAAGATATCTTTTGACCTCAAGATGATAATAAAAAAAATTTTAATCCTAAAGTACCATATCTTAGTGTTATTGATGTATCTTGCTAATAATATAAGGCCTTATATAGCTTTTGATGTAAGCTTGTTAACAAGGTTTAGCTCCTTTCTAACTCAAAGACATTGGAATGAAATTAAACATGTCTTTCAATACCTTCAAGGTATTATTGATATAGGTTTATTATATGCAAATGGATTTAAACCACAACTCATAGGTTATGCAAAAATTGGATATTTATTTGATCTACACAAAGCTTGATCTTAAATAGGTTATTTATTTACAAGTGGTAATATAGTTATTTCATGGCATTCTATTAAACAAACAATCATTGCTACCTCTACCAATCATGCAAAAATTATAACAATTCACAAAATAAGTCAAGAATGTATTTGATTAAGGTCTATAACTTAACATATTCAAGAGACATGTGGTCTATCCTCTTGCAAAAGAACTCCAACTGTACTATTTGAAGATAATGTTGCATGTATAGCTCAATTGAAGGAAGGATATATGAAAAGAGATTGAACAAAGCGCATTTCACTAATATTTTTTTTTACTTATGATCTTTAAAAGAAAGTTGATATTGATATTCAACAAATTCATTCAATAGATAAGTTATCATATGTATTCACTAAGGCATTACTTACCTTAATATTTGAAAGATTAGTATAGAAAATTAGAATGTGTCAGCTCAAAGATCTTAATTAATATCATTATAAAGGAGAGTTAATACGTGTTGTACTCTTTTTTTCTTCAATATAATTTTTGTCCTACTGAATTTTTCCTAGCAAGGTTTTTACTGAGGCAGTATCTTATCGCATATTATATAGATATCCAAGGGAGAGTGTTATAAATAATTATTGAATGTGGATTAGGGGTGCTTAACGGATTGTGCAGGTCAGCCCGCATGGGCTAAGCCCTATCTGCTAAGGCTCACATTTTATGCAGGCTTATTTTAATTGGTTCAGTTTGTATAAAAGCCTGCAAAGTCTGTAGACTTTACACTATAAATGAACTTAGCCCGCAGGCTGGCCTGTGATCCACACAAGCTTAGCCCGCATGGACTTAGTTCATTTAGGCTCACATTTTTACAAGTCTAATTTTAGCAAGTCCAATCAATGAAAAACCCACGGACCAATCCACTAGGCCCGCAGGTGAATGGCCCGTTAAGCACCCATAATGTAAATGTTCATAGGTCAAATATTATACCCTTAATTATGATTAATTATTAGAATTTAATTATAATTAATTATATCTCTAATTATGATATTATTATTAGGTTTCAATTATGATCAATTATACCTCCAATTATGATCAATTATTAGGATTCAATTCTATTTATGAATTATCATTATGAAATTATAATGTATGATTAATTTACCCTATAAATGAGTTGTACAAATCATTTTATATATAGTTAAATAAAATATTTTCCTCCAAGAAGTTACATTCTTTTTTTAGGGTGAACAAATTTAATATCTAAGTCCCAAGAGGTTACATCTAGTACCCTTTGTACTTAGCATTATCTATATAACAACGATTCTCGCTTTCCTTTTGTCTTTCGTGGTATATGTTAGCACTAACACAAAATCTCCTGTAAATTTTGGGATACTCCAAAAGACTTTAGAAAATTAAAAAAATATTCTATGTTGCAGTATTAATGAAGAAATATATCAATATATTATTAAATTTAATTATTAATATATTATTATAAGATATATTCTAAAAAATTGCTAATTTAATATATAATCAAATTTAATGATATATATCATTAAATTTTTAAATATAAATATTAATAATTAATAATATATTAAATCTAGTAGTAGCATCTATTGCTACTGTACCACAATTTCATTTGTCTCTTTTCATCGAGATCATATAATTGAGAAAAAGATGGTGACCAATTCTAGATTTAATGAAACACACACACACACACACACTAATAAATAAATACATTGGATAAATAATCAAATTAATTTTTAGAAATATAGATTATATTAAATTTTTTCCTCAAAATTTTAATTAATTGGTTTACAATAAACTTTCGATAAAAATTTGATATAACATATGTATTTTATAAATAATTTGATGATTCACCCTATATCTTTTAATTTAAATCAAATAATAATATGAGATATTACAAATATTTTTTATAATCAAAGATTAGCTTTGATTGGCCTCGTACCCCTATCTATTTTATTTAAATTATGAATTTAATTATAAAATATTTAAAATATGTTATATTATTATAACTTGGATGTGATAATAATTTTTCTTATCTTTTTAACTAAAAAATTTTTAAACTTGAATTTAAGTATAATGTTTTTTATATTTTCAAGGAAGATTTAATTATGCTTGTAAACTAGATAAAATATTTGCATAATTTTTTCAAAATTTTAGAGAGGTGAAAGTATTTTTCATCTTGTAGATTCTTCTTTTTCTAGCAAAGATGGAATTTCAGCCTAAAAATTTCACCAATCAATGGTAACATTAATTTTACTTTGAGATAATACTATAGGAAGAAGCATTTCTTAAGAAGTTGGGTATTTTTATTATTAGATTGTTTTTATTTCATTATGATTTGCATTTTTTAATTTTATTCACTTTAAGATTTGAGAAAAGATAATTTAATCGTGAAAATATTCAACTTTTTAAGAAATAAAACTCCTTATAACATTACCTTTTACTTTGAATCCTTCATAATTTCTAATCTAATTAATCTACCTAAATTTGACAATGATGGTATTTATAATCAAAATTTGCAACACGAATGACAATTCAATTCTCTTTTCAAGATGGCATCATGTATGTTGTTCGCTAGTGGAGTTCTGATCTTTTTGCAACAAGAAGTAAATTACAAAAATAGTTAGCATAAAAGTGCACAAATATGCAAATAAAACAAATGCATAATTGCATAAATGGATAAAAGTACACAACAAATGAGCAATAAAAACACAATCTTTACTAGGATCTTTGCAGAGTTCTTTTAGGAGCATGAGTGCATCAACAATCATGTTATGGTTGGAAACTCTAGTACTCTTGTTCACATTCAAAGATGCAAAGTTTGAGATTAGGTAGAATAGATGTGTACATAAGCCTAGTGATTTGCTTGACCTAAAAAAAATAAAAAATTTAAGCTCTTTTTTATAACTTGAATATTTATTGGACTTTTTTTTATAACCCAATTAATATTTGAGCTAGGCTTAAACCATGATAATAGAAAATAAGACTTGACCCAACCTAATTATGTAAATTTATTTTTAACAATATAATTATATATTATAAAGATAGCTATATTTAATTATTTTAATATAAAAAATACTTGATTTAATATAGTTAAAAATTTTATATATCTAAATATTCTATTATCTTTTTAAATATGTATTTTTTTATAAAAAATTATTTTTTACTTAAAATAATAATGAAAATAAAAGTAATTGAATATTTAGGGGGCCAGTTAAATTTTTTAAAAATTAAATGGCTCAAACTTGAGCTTAAGCCATTGTGTTTAATGTAATTATGAACAAAAAGCTCGCCTTGAAACCTAATGACACAGCTTATGTACATCTTTAAGTAAAATTACAAAAAATTAAAGCTAATGGTAATAAAGTATTGCATATTGCTAGTTAACTATCGGAGAAAAATGGAAAGTGTGTATAGTGTTGATTATGGTAAAAGGAACCTTTTACCAACTAAAGTACAAGTATTTATAAGCCTTAGCTTGGTAGTCGTAAACATATTGCTATTATAGGTGATTGTCTTTTCATGAAGTGGGCTTGCCCCGTGATCTAAGTAGTTACTAGTAATTATCCCTAATCTTTAGAATTTCTCCATTATCCCCATAATACCTAATTTCCATGGCATGTTAATCATCTTGTTCTTAGAATCCTATGATTGATCCCTTGTCAACTTTACCTAACATGCCCAAAAAATAAATATAATAACCTTACCTTTTTCATGATTTTTTTTTAATAAGTAGTTAGCTTGACTAAATTGCCAACTGCCAAAATTTTACAACAATGGCCTAACAAAGGCCTTTTAATTTCAAGTCCATGAGGTTTAAGTTGAAGGAAAGTGGAATTGGTGTCTTTCAAAGTTTTCGGCTCATACTATATTAAAGAAGCTTCTCTTGACTTTGGGATATACTAAAAAATTGAAATGGGACCATTTATTAGTCCTATTCAATGCTCGCTCAGACTACCTTAATTGTCACAACTCAAACCCAATTGTAACCAACATAAATCTCAATATTAGTATCCACTAGCCTCATTACTCATTTCTTTAATTCTACCTAGTAGAAACCTCTTTATTTTCATAGGAATTCAAATCATATTATAAATTATGGCTTTACCATTTTTTACTCTTTCTATCTAATGGAAGTTTTCAAATTTTCAAGAGAACTTGAAATTCATTTTAAATTTTGCAAAAAAAAAAAAAACAATGTCTCCCTTACTTTTGGATACTTTTTGAGGGCCACTTACCTTAATTTACAAAATTTGTAATCTTTATAGATATAATAGCATCATCAATATATACAATACTATACAACTTTAATATGTATATATAGATAAATAATTCAGCGCATCAAATGTTGAAACAATATAATCTCTATAAGTATATCTCGATCCTAATCTAACTATCAGAATCCTTCAATCGTGCTATCTTTGATTCTTCATAGATGCAGTAAAGCTCAAATACTCTTATTTCAACTTGAAAACATTGAAAAACAAATGGAATGAGTTACGAGAACCTAGTGAGTATATATCTACCTCTACTAAACCTTGATACAATTATATTAAAGGTTTATATGTTAATTAGGTATTTAATATAGAAGTGAATGCAATTTATACTTCTTGAGTTTCCAAGATATATAGAATCAAGCCTCAGGTCAAGTATTTACTTGCATACAGCTAAGATTTTATAATTCTCATCATAAGTTATAATGTCTCAATTATTCATTGGCACACAATATCATTGTCATCTCACACGCACCCATTTTGAATAGTTATCACATTCACAAATAGCTAGTATGGTTTGATCATATCAAATTATCACAATTGCATCAGTCAAAGATATTCAATCACAAACAAGTTTCTATATTACATCATCAATGCATATCAATCATAATGGAAATACATGTATCCACCTTTTGTCTTCCAGTCCAGCCTTATACCCTACCTACTTTTCCATCTTTATTCCTTTCAGGCTAACCTTACACCCTACCTGCTTATTATCAGGAATTTCTTATCCGGTTTTCACATCATTACCCTATCACATGTGTCATTTCAAATACTAGTCATGGTATATTTTACATTATAATATGCACTCTAAAGCTTAACTATATGAATTGCAAGATCCAATGCAATATCAACACAAGCAATTATTCTATCATCACAGGGCAATCAAGTTTATAACATAATATATATCAACATCACCATGCTTTCTTGCATGGCCATAACAATCAATCCATATTTACTCAATATTATAAACTTTAATAGTCTACTGTTCCATTAAATATCAATAAGTAACAATATGAAACCATCTGTAATACAAATACCATTTATGATTAGATTTCCATCATAATCAATCAACATTTAGTAACATCATCTTTATGCCTTACAAACCTATGATTCTCTCTAACAGATAATTTGTAACTCATTATAAGTATCATTTTCAAATTTCTCATACATACCTACACGATTGATTTTAGAATATATATTACGATTCACAATTACATTATTTAAGATTCATAGATGAACAAATATATGATCTATATCAATTATAAGAAGAATTATAATTTATGGCAATTAAATGCTTTAACATTAAAATATTAAATTAGAGTGAGACACATACTCATTTGGGATTGCCCAACTATTTCAAAGACACCTAATTATCTTGCCTTCACTATCTACTCCATCTTAATTCATAATTTATAATGAAAATTTATATAGGGTAACTTTTTATTTTCCTTTGAATTTCACCGTGTTAGCTTTATTCCATGTTCATTTGAATACTCAGATTTAGTAACTTCTAACATATCTTAATGGAGACTTATTCACATTTTAAGAATTTATTCAAGTGAACTTTGAATATCAAAATATTAACTTTTATGATATAAATATACTTTAAGTATTCTAACCTAATATTCTAATACCTTAGATTATTCTTTTATCAACATCATATCAGGTATCCAAACAAAATGATAAAACAAGATCTCTTAACCCAAGCATAAGGCAAATAGAATATTGAAACCTTATGCCATAAAGATGTCATGTTCATATCCTTTCATAAGGTCACACATTTTAAGGTTTTCTTATACTAAGCTTAAATCTTTCAAAACATCAAATTGTAATATTCCATACATTTATATATACAAACATATATATATATATATATATATATATATATATATATATATATATATATATATATATATATATATTCCAACCATATTAATTAATGTTCCATAACATGAAAATTATATTTTCTTACACATCACTTTACATCTTAAAATACTTTTAAGAATGGGTCTTTTACCTTATGTTCAAATATTTTAAATATTGAAAGGTAACATCTCTAATTATATCTTTTATTTTGAAATATGTATATATATATATCATAAAACTCTTACCTTTCTAAACCATTATCATACATTTCAAAATACACATAAAGGGGTTTTATTGTTTGGAGCTTCCTCTAACCTAGGTAGAAGGATATTTATACCAAACTAACTTACCTCTATTCCACAATGCTACTGCTTACTAACTAACGTCAAGACCCATAATGTAGTGCTAGAGATCAGGGAGAACAATGGCATTTTGCCTTATTGCTGCTCTCGGCCTAATTCATTACCTTGCTACATTTCCAAGTGGGTGTTGAACTTGCATGAAAGAAAGAGGGAATAGTAACAATCGAAAATGGAGAAAAGAAGAGACATAGAATAAGCCTTGGGATTGCATAAGAAAACTTCCTGCTCAGCTTAGTTTTGTCACCTATAAAGCGCCTTCCTTTGCACTTGAAAGCTAATGCCAATTAGAAATGGTTTAAGGTAGTAGCTGCAGCACACAATAGCTAGCTAGGAGAAAAATGCTATTAATGGGAAAAGCCATGATAGAAAAAAAAAGAAAAGGGAAGAAGGAAATAGAGAGGTAGGATTTTAAATGAGAGGAAAAATCCAATTGGAGGAAAGAGAAATAAAAGAAAAATGACCTATAGGCTTTGTTTTGAAACTTTTTGCACCATGTAAGCCTAGTTTCATTTTAATCTTTACTCTTTGATCCATATTTAAGCTAATATTCACCCTCAATTTCATTTCATTTTTTTTTCATCTCAATTAAAATTCTCACTTAAAACTCTAATATAATATTTCATTACTCTAGAGGAACAATTTATTAGATTGTAACACACACACACACACACACACACACACACATATATATCTATAAATTTATGGATAAAACTATATATATATATATATATATATGTATATATATATATATATGTATATATGTATATATATATATATATATCATGATTTATTACATTCCAAATTCCTAAAATATCACTATAAATCTATAAATCTATGGATAAAACCATTCACCAAGACTAATACATATATTTTCATAAACTTCGCACCCTTATTTTCTAAAGGTCCATTAACATTTAAATAACATTTCTATTATATAAAATCATAGGAATGTTATATAGCTAAAATTCAAATTATTAGTATTTCACCTTAATATAATTATAGGTAATTTAACCATCCTCTTCACTTAAAATAAATATTTTGAGATATTAAAAAAATGAAACTTTAATTATCACCTTAAGATATCACATTAACTACTACTCATAAAGGACTTAAAGAGTTTCCAAACATGAAGTTTCCAAAATGACATCATTTTTGCAGATAATACCCTTCACACACTTTCAATGGATGTATCTTCTAAGATCTATTTAGAGACATTTGTCCTATAGGGAGCGTGTACTATTATGCTAACCTTTATGCCATCTTAGGTTAGCCATCATTACTAGATATATGAAAAGTAACTATTTACACCTTTTTAAGGTGACTCTAAGGTATAAGTTATCACACATCATGACCTTTATGAAGGCCCACTCAATTTTTTTAATAGACCATTTTCCTTCTTCTTCACTTTTTTTGCTTCTATTACATTTCATTGTGTTTCTCTTATAATTTGTTAGTTGTTTATTCTTTGCAAACTCTTGCCATCACTTTCATTTTCACTTCTTTCTATAAAATGTTGTAATAGCCTTTGGATCACTTTTTACTTATAGTTTAGCTTCCCAAGCTTTTGGATAAATAAAGGTTACTAATCTCGCCCTGGCTAATTCATTTATCTTGAAACTTTAGGTATTATTCTTGTCCTTCACTTTTGACATACCTAATAGTGAATCCTTTACTTACTACCTTGACCCTTTCTTGAAGAACATTTTAAAAGGGGATACTAATTCTTTCTTTTCTTAAAAGCCTATTTTTACTTCTTTTACTATCCTTATTTTTCCTTGGGTTTTAAAGGGTTTAAGGATTTTTAGAAACTTTCCTTATCTTACCGATGAGTATTTACCATGGTGGATCACATTAAACCTACTAAAGAAATGATTTGGAAAAAGTTTAGCATTTTTTATGTTGTTTGACTATCATGTTTTTCCTTTAAATGTAATTTACCATTGTTAGGTTTTGCCCTTACTTTTTAGTCTTTGTTAACTAATAACCTACATTTAACTTATAGGATGATAAGCCCATCTTTTGATATTTCAACCTTGATTAGCTTACTTGTTATCAGTAAGAAAGTTTATCCTTTTTTGTTGCTATAAATTAAGAATTTCAAAATTTTGATTAATCTTAACTTTAAATCTTCTGCTTATTCAGTTATTCTAAAAACATGTAAGGGTGAGTCAACCACTTTTTTTTTTACATCAAACAAATAGCTTTCCTTCCTTATTGTCAATGCAAACATGTTTTTTGTGTTTCTTCCTAAAAAATTGATTCCTATTATCTTCCTTTAGTTGTAATTTTAAGTGAGGGTAGGTCGATCACATTAGGTCAATCTCTTTTATTAAGTTTTTTTTAGAACATTAACTTAGTCATGACTCATATAAGATTTTGACAACATTTTTCAAATTTAGGCGATCTTTTTTGGAATTTTCTACTATGGCTTTTTGCCTACTTTTAGGAACATCTTTCCCTTGTTAATTCTCATATAAACTTATAATCAATTTTATTTTTGGTTTCAAGTATATAAAATTCACACCTCTTTCAAACTAGAAAAAAACTTTTCCCTTAAACTTTTTAATTTATACTTTAGGTATTTCTATACTTATATTGTCCAAAGGCTAGTAGAGTAACTTTTTCCTTTTACTTTTAGGGCTAGTGGTCCCTCTTAGTTCACAATTAATCCCAAACTTATAGATCCATAAAGTGTTAGCTAATGGTCATAAATTGTTTGGATTAATCCAAATTTGAATACTCATTAAACTTAGCTAACACTTTTGAGGACTGACCTTGATGGCATCTAACCTATCATTAATTGAATAACATAACTAAAGTTTTTGTATTGCTTTTAGTTTATATAAGTTCTCCCTTTTCCATGCCTACATAAACATTTGTGGGATTGGTGGTTCATTAATACATATAAATACTTCGACATGACTATAGATGACAAGTTGACTCATATTTGTCATGTGCATACTGTTGATGCTTCTTAAAAGATTGCAAGTATGTATTAAACTAAAATTCTTGCTTTTGAAAAATACTATAAGATTAAATATGAATGTTGACACCTAAAAATTGCTCTTATTAGTGCTAAGAAGGCTTTTAAGAAAAAGAAAGAAAATTATAATACTTATTATAGGTGTAAATGGTTTAAAGTTTATTAATAGAACCTTAATATTTGCCCTATTAGCATAAAACCTTTTAAATTGAAATAAATTTCATTCCCAAATGCCTTTTTTAATATTATAAGAAATTTGCCTTTGATATCAAAAGAGGACTGGAACTAACTTATGATGTCACAATCGCTTACTATTTTGTATACAAGTTAATAAAAGTCTATTTGCTCGACAAAACCTTACCTATCACCCATATAACTAAATATAAGAAACCTCATGATTGTATAGGTAAATTTTCCTATGTTCTTTAACTCTTACTTTTACCTTACTAACTTATGCCTTGACTTTTCAAATGTATGAAGATTGCTATCCCAACTAAAATTCTAGGTATTAGGCTTGATTCAACTGGGTAAGCAGGAAGAAAGGCCAAGATTAAAAGATGCCATGATGAGAATGATAAAGCCCCTGTTGAAAAGGAAAGAAAGGAAGAAAATCCATTGAGTATTAGAAAAGGAAACACTCTCAAGGGGATGACTTGGACTTGGACTTAGATTTAGGTGGTTAAACTAAAGTTAAGGATGCAATTAATCTAAAGGTACCTTAAAACATTAAAAGCAAGGTAAAGGCAATTAAAGTTAAAAATGAACCTAAAGAAATTGGCCTCTTAGTGGCGACAAAGCCATAATAACCAAGTAGAGGATAAAAAAGGAAAAAATAATAAGAAAGGAGATCTTTTTTCTATTTTAGGCTTTGGGATCTCTTGTAACTCCTTAAGATCTATCTCAGCCACTATTAAGCCTTTATTTACCTAAAATTAAAAATAGGAATAACTCAAAAAGGCAATGGCCAACTTGTATTCTATTTGGATTATAACTTGGAAGCAGTTGTTTAAAACCCTGAAGCCTAAAAAAAGATGGATTCTACATTGAACATCTTACAAGGGACGATTGCCTAAAATTAAATTATCATTGTTAACTTGAAATCCCTTATCCTTTCTCTAACTAAATTAAGAGTATCAATAAAGCCTTAACTATTATGGTGGCTTATCAAACTTTGTCATGGTATAGAGATGTGCTCATTGAGTTTATAAGTCTAGTGAATTATGAAAGATTAATTTTATGGCCAAGCGACAAACCTATCTGGAAAGAATGGAAAAGAATGGTTAAAACATAGGTAACTTATAGCAACGAATTGCCAATCTTTAGAAATAACTTGACTTGGTAAGAATGCTCAGCTTAAGATGGAAGCCAAGTATACTATGACCATTAAAGAAAAATAGACTTTATTATGTTGAGCTAAGATATTGGTTAAAAACTTTAAAGTGACTAACAAAAAGGTTATCAAAATAGAGAGTGAATGCTTAGCCATAAAAAAGTGAAGAGATATTGTAGTAGGTAAATGGCAAGGTTTTAATTCTTCCATTTAGCCATTTATAATGTAGCCATATGCTGAAATGGTCTTTTTATGGTTTTCAACCTTTTTTGGCCTATATACAATTTTTTAATTTATAACCAAATCCATGGCCTTCTAAATGAATGAATGAATGAAATTTCACTAGGCATTTCTTCTATTAATTTCATGTATACTCGATTTATACAGCTTTAAGTACTTATTGTTTATAGTTTCGACTTTGTTATCTTCAATATTTTAAAACTTGTAACTATTTCCATCAAAATAATTAATAATTGAAAATGGTTTTCACAATAAGTGACTATTTTTCATAACTTGACTTAGTTTGCATTGGAAAAATGACTTTTTATATTAATTGACCTTACGTAGATATTTTACTTCTAACATATTTATCATATTATTCAACTTATCTTTGTTTGTTATACCTAAGCAAATCTAAGGCACTCCATTATAATTCATCCAAGTCTTTTAACTTGCTGAGCATTTAATCATAGCAATCACTTTATTATAACTCACTTTGCTATTACACACTTAACACTTGTATTGTCACCTCAACTGGAAATATTGCATTATGGTTGAAAACTAATTTGTAAGATATGACTCTGGTTAAACCTTCTAGTGAACTTTAAATCATCTAAAGTTCATTGTCTAGTAGTTAGTGTTAATTTATGGGATATTGGTCAATATTTTCTTAATCAAGTCAATAATTTGTTAGCAACTTCAACTTGTCAATTACCTTATATGTACTAAAAGGTAGATGTAAGCATTTTGATATTTCTTAATTCCACATATTTTTCACCTTTTGACTTGTGAACATTGCATCATAATCAATTATAATCTCAAGCAAGAGGAATCTACATATTAACATATATTTTATAAAGTTGATGACATATGTTTGTTTAATTTCCTTAAAAATAGCTACTTCAAACTATTTAGTGAAATAATCTACCACCATTGAGATAAAATGATGACCCTTAGTCAATGATGGATATATTTTTTCCAATTATATTTTTTGCCTAACCTTTAAATGGCAAAGGCTTGACTATGTAATTCAATTTAGTGGCTACGTCCCTTTAGATTGGCTTGAGTTTTTTATATTCTTAGCAACTTTTGCCATAACTAACACAATTATTGACCATTTTAGGTTAATAGAAACCACTTTTAGTTAATACCTACTTTAGTTTTATTTTAGCTTGATAAACACTATAAATACCTTCATGGATCTTATCCATGGCTGAAATAGATTCAATCTCACCTAAACATCTAGGCAATTAGCCTTCAAAACTCCTATTGTACAATTCTACATTTAGAAGCATAAATTTTAAAGCTTTAACTTTGATTTCTTGACTTGTGTTATTAGAAAGGTTATTTAAATACTTGATTAAGGGTGTCCTCTAATCAATTGAAGTATTTGTTAAGGCTTGTATATAGTATTTCTTTAGATTTTATTAGTTCAAGATGTATTTTATTAATGATTAACCTAACCAACTTTGATTAGAAAATCTTATATCTTGAAGCAATATGAGCCAAGACATTAGCCTTTTCATTTTCAATCTCAAATGTATGTTTAACAATTACATCGTTAAACTTATATAATAATCTAGCTAAAATAGCCAAATATATTCCTATATTGAGATCATATATTTATATTCTTTTGAGATTTGCTTAATAACTAATTACTAATCCTTATAAATTTCATTGTTTGAACACTTAGTGTTTAAAGTTGGAATACAATTTCCAAGATAGACATTATTTTTATAATGTGAGCTGTTGAAATATAATTTTTAATAGTTTGAACAGATAAAGTTTATTAGCCTTTCTTTATGTTTAACTTTAAAGTTAACTATCACTTGGCCTTTTATAACCTTTAATCCAATGTCTTTAAATCCCGATTAGACTAATCGATTCAATTAGAAATTGGTCCTTAATTCAATTTGAGTGATTAGTAATACTCCGGAGGATAGTTCAATCACTTTAAACCACTAAAACTCAATAAATATTTGGAAACCCACTGAAACAGTTGTAAATAGGTTCAAATGGATCTCTACTAATGCATTTAAATAAAAAGGAAATATTTTGTAATCAAAAGTTAAACACCTAATCCTCAAGCATGAGCCCACACCTTTACCACTAGAGTAATGTTGTGCTTCATACTAAACTTATCATATTATATATATATATATATTAAGTATTGTTATGTAAATTATAAATTATAACACCTTATACAACTTAATCTTCCAATAATAAAAATATATTTATTACATAATAAATTATATTAATTAAGTTTATATTAAATATAATTTTAAATTATATTATTTTAATTAATTTTATCATTTTAAATATTTCTTAACTTTATTTAAATTATACTATATATGTTATTATAAATATTAGGAATGAAAATATATTTATTTTTAGATAATGGTAACATAAAGGTTTAAATTTTAGATAAATATTAAATTTTTAATGGCTTAAAAATATTAATCCATAATATAATATGTCAATTTTTTTATCATATATGTTTAAAAATATAAAAATATATTAATTGGTTCAACCGTCTAATTTAATAGGTGAAATCAATTCACCCTTGATCCAGTGATCTTTTTGAGTCAATGTCCATATCAAATTTTAAAACATTACTTTACTAGGGAAGTATTATAAGGAAAATTTAGTTAAGCTTAGAGCTTATTTTGCAACTTGATCATACAATAATGGTCATGCTAACATGTATTTTAGGGCATTAGTTTTTGCTAAAACTAAAACCATAGTTAGCAATAAGTAATATCAAAGCTTGACACAAGAGTAGTATAAAGAGAGGCATAATTTTTCAATTTCCAAATATTTTTTGTTTAGCATAATCCTTTCTTTTCCTTCATTATTTCTTTAAGCAAGAAAACATTCTATTACATCATTTAAGGCCAAAACATACAATTTTAAAGGTTAGTCTAAAAGTAGGGAAGATATTATAGGGGAGTCAATCAAATAGCTCTTAATACCCTTAAATATCACCTATTGTTCATCTCCTTATGTAAACTACTAGTTATTTTTCAACTTTAGAATAAGTGAAAAGCTATAACATCTCTGAGTACTATTTAAAATTTTATTATTTTATATGCTTCAAAATATTTATTATTAATGAAGATAGTTAAATTATATTTAATTATACTAAGGTGAAAGACAAATATTTTAAATTTTTACTATGTAATATTAGTATAATTTTATATAGCAAAAATATTATCTAAATATTATTAGGAAATTTAGAAATTGAGAGTGAGAAATTATGAAACAAATGTATTAGTCTTGGAAGATAGGTTTTATACATAAACTTGTAATTTATGAGAATATTTTTTAAATTTAGGGTATGATATATCATGATATATACATAAGTGAACATATGTATACTTATAATTAAATAAATTATTTTTTAATATTTATAGAGAAATGAAATATTTAAGTTTAGAATTTTAAATTTAATTAGAAAAAAGGAGCTTTATAAAATATGAAATTGGATGGCTAACATTGATTTTGATTTAAATGGAAGGGCGAGATTTAAAAAAAAAGATTTGAGCTTTTAAAGTACGAGAGGCATTGGATTGAAACCTATGGCTCATTTTCCTTTTCCTTTTCTTTTTTCCTTACTTAGCACTAACTCTTCCATTTTTAGCTTGCTTTCTCTTCTCTTCATCTCCTTTTTCTTTCTTTTTTCAATTGCAACTTCGCTATCGTGAGGTGCCTCTTTTTGGCATGCATCATCATACCAAATGGTGACTTCTTGTTAATATGATAGTTTAGTGACCCAAAAGTATAGGTTTCCCTTGCTATTTAGTTCGGCATGCCTTCTGTTTCTAGCCACCACTATTTATTAAAAGTCTCTCTTAACTTGTGGCAATTGGTGGTTGTTGAGCAAAAGTCATTTAAGGTGTGGTTAAAGGAAGACAAAGCAAGGCTATTTTTCCCTTCTCATCTATTGGTGTTCCAATAAATCCTTACTGCCCATAAGCTTCCAATAGGCACAATAATGAAAGCTAAGCATACCCATGCCATTAAACTCTAATATTTCTAATGTTTTGATGGTTAATCTAGGAAAAGAAAACTATTTATGTATGCTTTGAGTTATACAGTGATGGCCTTGAAAAATATGAAATTTATGTTACAAAATGATTGAGTGAGATGATTAAAGTCTTTCTATATCATTAGCTTTAATATTTTTAGATAATCTAGAGTTAAGCTAAGGGAGATACATTTTTATTCATATTTTAAGAAACTTGATAATAATTTGAAAATATAATAATGTTATCCTATGGAATGTTAAAATGACATCCTTACAATATGCTTAGATCATTAAGTTTTAATAATTATGCTTAAATAGCTTTGATCTAAGAAAGAATCCTCATTATGTGAAATTTGGTTTCTTTGGAATAAAGCTGAAACATTAGAAATTAAATGTATGATTTTATGTAATGATATGATGAGAGTATGTTTAGAACATAAGGTTCTAATATTTTGCTTGTTTTATGGTTAGTTTGTAGAAACCTCTAGTTATGAGAATTTCTTAATTCTTTATTATTATCTTAAAAATATGAAAAAATGATGGTATATGATGATAGAATAGTATAAACAAATGCTTTTTATAGTATCAAGTTTTAGTATTTTCATTTGTATTATTTTGATTTAGGAATTTCCATATTAAAATGTATTTTTAGTTTCTTATGATTAACCAAAAAAAAGATAATAAAATTACAATATACGAGATTAAAGTATTATGATTAGATCTTAGAATAGTAATTTGGGAAAAAATGAGTAAATTCAATATATTTATAAGTTATTCTTATAAATTATAAAGTAGGAAATGTGAAAAGATAAGTATATATACTCTTGAGACTTCTAAAAGTGGATAGACATCTGTAAATGAGTATATATCTTATCTTCAAAATTTTTTTATTACTTATAATTGTTGAATATTATATTTTATAATCTCCCCATTAAGGCTACTTGTTACAAATGTGATTCACATATGGGATTTGAATATATTTATGAATACAGAGCTTTAATCTTAATAATTATCATTTTTTACTTTATCAAGATATGATTAAAATAATCGGTACATTGCTATATATATATGTGTGTGTGTGTGTGTGTGTGTGTGTGTGTGTGTATTCATATATATATATATATATATATATATATATATATATATATATATATATATATATATATATATATATTTAATATATTGTTGTTTATAATTTTCAAAGCCTTATAGTAGAGGCAAGGTAACATTGCTAGTTAGTATTGCTTGGTGGTATTCATATCAAGTATGGATATGTATGTGTATTAAGTAAACTATGTGGCCATGCTTAATAGGTATGTGGTGTTATTATTTACTATTAACTAATTGTGATAGGATTGCAATGATAAGTATATAGCTTATGTTGTGATTAGATTTACATTATTATGAGTAAGTTAGAAAATGTAAAGTAAACCATTTTATGAAGTGAATGAATGTTGTGATCATGTAAGAAAGCATGGTGGTATTATTTTATATATATATATATATATATATATATATATATATATATATTATTATATATTCTAATATTGATCTATAAGGATAAATTAACTATCTATTTAATATAGAAATTAAATTATGATTATGATACATAAAGCTTGAGCCCTAATGTGCATATTATCTTGTAAATTGTGCCTCGAGTGGCGTTAAAATTATGAAATATAATAGAGGTCATGATGTGAATATTAAATGAGAAATTCCTAGTAATAGAATAGGAAAGGGTATAAGGTTGGTTCGAAAAGAATAAGGATGGAAAGTTTGTAGAGGATATAAGACTAACTCCAGAGTTAAAAGGTGGATGTATATATATTGTTATAGGCTGTGAATTGTGGATTGCATTATAACATTGAGATTTACTTGTCTTTGAATAATTTCAATTGATATGATTGTAAAGACTTGATTATGATTGTGCTTTATTGGATATTTGGAGATGTAAAAACCACCTAGAATGGGTTACATACTATATAGTAATGATATTGTGTATAAGTAAGTGGTTAAGACTATTATGATTTATGATGTAAAATAGAAAATTTGAATTGTGTGTTATTAAACACATCAATCGAAGATTTGGTCTTATGTGTTTTAGAAATTCAAGAAATTAATTTGCAGTTGTTTTCTAATTTAATACTTAATTAGTATATGATTGTCTTATATAATTAATTTCATGCATAGTTGTGGTAGAGATATACTCATTAAGTTCTCGTAATTTATTCCTTTTTATTTTTAATATTTTCAGGCTAAAATGAGTGTGTACAAGCTTTCATTGCATCTATAGAGAATCAAAAACCACCTTGCTAGGAAATTATGAAAGTTAGAATAGAAACAAAGTTATTAGTGTCTATATAAATAAATGTGTTAAGGTTATGTATTTTGTGCCTATTCTATATTGCTATCATATTTGTAAAAAATTATAGGTTTCATGATTTAAGGCATGTAGCCTTTAGGAAATGTTTAGAAATAAAGAGAAACTTTATCCTTTTTTCGTAAAAATTTATAACTAAATAGAGTGACCATGGAAATAAAGAGATTTCTATTAGGTAAAATTAGAGTAAACAGAGTTAAGGCTAGTGGAAATCACATAACTAGATCTACACTGATCATGATTGGGGTTCGAGTTATAACAAAGACACTCTGGTTCAACCAAAGAGGTATGATATAAAGCTTTTCAAGAAATTGACTTTACCCAAGAAACATTACAATTCTTTTTTATTAACTGGTGTTGAAGTCTCTATTATGTTTTTGGTTATGTTTTTATCGATTTCAATCCCTTTCTAGTGTACTAGGAAGCTTCAGAAGCTTCCTACCAAGATATTGAATGCATGGTTAAAAGGGTTCACTTTCAAGTTATCCTTGTGCATTCAGTTGAAAGCTTGCTTTAAGTTCCTAAGCCGTTCTTAATAAGAACCGTTTTTCACCATCACATCATCTATATGTACATCCATTAACTTCCCTATCATGTCATGGAAAATTGTATTCATAGCACATGATATGTGGCTCTAGCATTCTTTAATCTAAATGACATGACTACCTATTCAAATCTTCCAATTGCGCTAGGACACCAAAAGTCTATTTTTGGTGTATCATCTTTAGTTATGTGGACTTAGTTATTTTCAACATTTTCATTCATCAAGTTCACAAAAACATGTCTTTGATTATGTAGGCTTAGAATTTTTTTTTATAATATTATCTTATTGATATTTCAAAAGCCTACTCTCTCTCACTCTCTCTATATACTATAATAGAAGTGATATGCAACTTATAACAAGCATGTATGTTACCTTGAATTCAAATCCAAAACGATGAAGAAGAAATAAACTTTGAGATAACATTAAGTATTATTGCACTATTAAAAATGCATGTTTAATATATGTAATTACACAACAACCAGATTTAACAAGTAATTATAGTCTTTATATCTTGTAAAAAAGCTAACTTACAAAGGATAACCATTCATAATATAAAAAACTATTACTATTAAATTATAATTTTATTAATTTATATTTATCTACATTAGTATCACTATAACAAATTATCACTTGTGCCACAATCAAAATTATGATAAAAAAATCAAAATTTCCATGGTTGTGCTACTTAGCCCACGGGAATACTATTTGAATAAACTTGTGGCAAAAGTGAGTATAGCAAGAAAATTGACATAAAAATATTCCTGTGGTATAAATAATTTTTTTTCCACGAGTTCACCTATGATTAATAAATTTTTCAAACCATAAATATAAACATGATAAAAAAAAGTATATTCGTAACTAGTAACTCATACTGTTATAAATAGAATCGTGATAAAAAATAAAATAAAATAATTATGAAAACTAATGTAGTTAACTAAAATAATTTTTATATATCTAAATTAAATTAGTTAACTAACCGATTCAACCAAATACTAATTTATCATTTGCACATTTATTGAAATTTATTACTACTTTTAACTTATATCAAGCTGGTGTAACTAATGGAACTTTGTCTGTCTAATCAGACCTAAATCTCAAAGTTATGGAATGTCAAGCCATACTATTACATTAGTTTACTTTTTTAGTATTAAAATGTAATATATTTTATACAAAGTTTTAATTGATTGGTTGACTTCATAAATAAAATTATACCTGCATGACACTAATTATATTATAATGAAACATTATAAATACATATAATAAGAATACATTCATGCTATTTTATGAATTTATTTAAAGAATTATTTTATAAAGACTAAAACCCTATTTATTCTATCATTAATTTCATTATATCAAATTTGTCCATCACAAATGTCTTGTATCCATTTTATCACTAAAAAATAATTAATTATTAATTTTATCCATAAGTTAATATTTTTTATTAATTATTATTAATTAATTTATTACAAGATAAAAGTAAAATTTTTACATCTTTTTTATAATTTTTTAATATTTTCCAAAAATTCATATAATAAAAGTTTAATTATATGAAACAAATACCATATAAATTATAACTTTGAATTATCATGTGTATTTAAATTTTAATTATAAATAATTTAAATTATTATAAATTTATTTACTTTCAACTTTTTATTTATAATGCCTATTTTATTAATAACAAATATAGGTTAAATCATTCAATCTTTTACAAATTTTTAATATTAATTTTACCTCCCATATATTATTTATATTTTATTTTTATCATTTTATTTATCAAGTCATTAACCTATTAATAGAAATAAAAATGGATGGATGAAATTAATTAAATTATTATTTATAAAGATTGAAATTGACATAAAATATCTGTAAAAAATAAAATTGATACAATTAAAATTTATAAGGGATCAAAATGATATTTTAAACTATTTTATATATACTATTTCCTTAAATATAATTTGTTTAAATAATTTTAATATAATAATTTAATTATTATTAAAAATATATATTTTTACATAATTGTTATTTTCAATCTTTTTAATAAAAATCTTCTTAATATTACAAAAATGAATGTAAAAACTTATTATTATATATTTTTATAATAAAACTTATTATTGCTTATACCACGAATCATACTACTTATATATATGATGTTACTATTTTCATAGTTTATGCATACATACATACATACATACATACATACATACATATATTCTTCATTATCACATTTTTTTTAAAAAGCATGGCTCCATCAAAAATAAATTTTATTATAATATTTTGTACATTGAATAATCATTTTTAGTTTAAGTAGTATTTTAAAAAAAATTGGATCAAATGATGAACTCAAAAAATTATTGTTTAAGTATGTATTATATGTATATGTATATATTAATCTTATAATTTTTTTTAATATGTAAAAAAATTAATTTTATTAAATAATTATATAACATAATTCTTAATATATTATAATATTTATTTTATTAATGTATATTAATTTTATTATCTATATTTAATTAATAAAAAGTTAAATAATTATTTATTATTTATAAAAAAATATTATATTCTAATATATTAAATTAGTACATAAATATCCAAAAGTTTGGAGTTCAATTTCTCTCACTATCATTTTAAATGAAATAATAAATATATTTATATAATTATAAAACTTAAAGGTAATTTTATCTTTTTATATATATTTTATGAGTCAATTAATTCAAAATATAATGTTTAAAGTTGTACATGAGTTGAGAAAGCTTGACCCACCCAAATATAGAATTTAGACTCTTTTTTTATGACCCAACTATTATCCAAGCTAGTTTTGTACCATAATAATAAGAAATGAGCTAGCTTGGTGCATCCTAATTATATTAATATATTTGCAATAATATAATTATATATTATAAAAAATTTAATTTGATATAAATAAATATTTTACATTTCTAATTGTTCTATTATCCCTTTATATGTGTATTTTTATATAAAAATTTATTTTTACTTAAAATAATAATAAAAATTAAATTAATTAAACTTTCAGGCTAAACCTTGGGCTATGTATTAAATTATTCAGGTTGAGCCAATTTTTTTTCTTTTGAAATTAAACAAGTTGAAGCTCAAGCTATACATTTTATATAATTATACATAAAAAAATTCAGTCAAAAATCCAAAAACCTAACCCGTGTACATCACTAGTAGGGTTGCGTAACTTTTTTTATTTTGGGTAATTTAGAGCTAATTAATTGATTGAAGAATCTATTTATCAAACACCTATATTAACTGTTTAATTTAATCAATCAATTGAAGGTCTTTAACTTAGCTAATGAATTAACTATTTGCAAAATACCTTTAATATATAAATATTTGTACATTTTTTTTATTGTCTAATGTATTATAGCATATTGCACCTATTATAATTAGCTTTTTTATATGTATATTTATCATAGGAATTATTCATTTGGCTATAACTTTATCAATAGAATTAATTTGTAGCATAAATAATACTTCACTACAAATAAAATTTTCTAACTTATATGATAGAACAAGTAATACTTGGTTACAAGAAATATATTCTTGTAACTTAATTTATGACATAAGTAATATTTTATCATAAGTAAAATTTTTTTATATCATAGGTGATACTTTGTTATGAGAAATATGTTTCTATATATTAGCTCATGATATAAATGATATTTTGTTTTGTAATTTAAATATTTTAATTTTTATACATTTATTTAAATTTTTTATTCTTATGAAAATAAATAAAATTATTATAATTTTTAAATTTTATTGTATAATTCAAGATATATGCATTAATTTCTTATAATTTATAATAAATTGTATACTTAAACAAGAGTTGCAAAACTTCACATGCTAGGACTTTTTTTTTTTTTTTTACATTTTCTTTAAAGGTTAGGCTTTCCTTTTTGAGGTATGGTTACCGCTGAAAAGATAACATATGATACACACATGCAAACCAACATTTAAATATCATTGATCAACCTTTAGGAAATAATTATAGCATATTGTTATATACTATCCAATTTTTTTTTGTTACAAAATGTAATTCCATTAAATCAAAATATAAACCACATCTTGGGTTATAAAAACACTTATAAATAAAGGTACTCCAGAAAGATGTCTTGCACCAATACCTATGATGTTAGCTACCCAATGTGCAGCCTTATATGCAACTACATTACAAGATTGACAACATCAAATTAAAGAAATATTTTGAGCAGATTTATACAAATCTAATATAGATTCAAAAACAGAAATAGTGTGCAATGGACAAATTGAAGCTTATTATAAGGATCTAATAGTCAATTGAAAGTCATTCTCAATAAAAACTCTTTGCCTCGAAAAATTGTAGGAAACCAAAATTCCATTATGAATAGCCAATAGCTCAGTAGCAAATGGCATAGGGCAATTATTATTATCATACTAGCAACCCACAACCTCTCCCTTATAGTTCCAAACAATAATCACTATAGAGGCTTTACCATTCACCCATGAAGCATCTACATTCAATTTAATTTGGTTGCATGGAGGTGGTTCCTAGTTAACATATGGACATGAGGACTTTATTGAAGAAACGGGAGATGAGAAACTTAAAGATTATTCTCGCGAAAAATGGTCCTCTTCCTCATGCATGTCTTCCTCAATCTGCCTACATAAAATTTTATAGAATGTCAAGAAATAAAATTTTGTTTCTTACCTCCCAACACCGCTTAAGGGTTATTGTAGCAAAGGCACAGAGTTAGCATTTTGTCTTAATATTGCCTATAGGATAAAGCCTCCTAATCCTAGCAACGAGTGTTTCCATGAAATCTACTTCATAAAGTGAGCCAAGTTTAAGGATATTAATATTGTTAAAATGAAACCACAATAGCCTGGTGACTTCACATCTATTTAGGATATTTAACTCAGTTTTAGAGGCTAGTTGACAAAATGGGCAGAGGGTATTTCTTGAGTTAGTAAGATTCCTTATACGGGCTCTAATAAGCATCACCCCACATACATATCTCCATAAAACAACCTTTCAACAGTGTTGGATAGGTAGCACCCAAATTTTTGTCCACATTTTAGTAGGATTAATAACCAGTCTGGGAGCAATTAAGGATTTATATGTTGATTTGATTGTAAATTGACCTGAAATGATTAGAGTGCAAATTAGTCTATTAAACATGTGCTTAGTGATAGGACTACTTAGGATAAAATTTACATCATGGGGCTGAAAAAAATGTTAGATAACTTCCCTATCCCATACTCTTAAGTTATTGCAAAATAATTTCCTAACTATAATGTTTTTTGGTACAATGACACCTTGTTAAAGTTTTGGCCTTAAGTTTAGACATGTCTCCACCCATGGATTTTTAATTGCATTAACATATGTGCCAAGACCCATCAAATATAACATTAACTTTCTAAGCAAAGGGATCCTCTAAAGAATACTTTTCCATACCAAAAATCCTTTTATAGGAAGCGAGTGTGATAAAATATTTTTTATCACTAACATATTTACTTTGAAAGCACTTGACCCAATGCTTGTTGATTTTAGTGAGCAATTTCCAAGTTACCTTGGATAAGAGGGCCATTTTAAGATTAGCAAAGAGCTTGAACCCTAGTCCACCATGCGACTTGGTAGGCATAATAAAGACCAGGCACGTAAGTTAAAATATTACCTTTTCTCATTTAGCACCCCTACCAAAATCTACCACACAAGGAATCTAACTTATTACAAATATCCTAAGGCACTTTCAAAGTGGATGTTATGTAAACAAGAAGTTAGTTGAGCACGAAAAGATCATTGTGGCTCTACCAACCCATGAAAGACACTTTTTTTCAACTTGTTAACCTAGCTTGAAACTTATCAAGCAAGATTTTGAAATTCTGTGTTTTAATATGAGCTAAGAATAGTGGGATTTGCATTCAATCTTAATATTGGCATTCCTATAGACTGAAGAATAGTAGCTTAAACTAAGGCAGAAGTGTTGTTGGAGAAAAATATACCAAATTTGAGGTGATTAATTTGTTATCCTGACTAATCCTCATAGGTTCTTAAAATATCACCTAAATTATGAACTTCCCTCATGTTTGATTTGATAAACAAGATTATGTCATTAACAAACATTAAGTGTGATGTTGCTAGCTCGCCTATTGATGTTTTAACAACAAATGAGAGAGTATTTTAGAGCACAATATGAAAAGGTAAAGGGATAAAGGATCTCCCTATTGATACCTCGGCTTAAGGTGAAAGAATTTGTGGCGCTCCTATTAATGAGCATGGAAAAGGAAACTGAAGATAAACATTGATAAATCCAATTAATAAAAGTTAAATGGAAACCAAAAAGCTCTAAAACACGTATAAGAAATGACCATTCAACCTTGTCATAGGCCTTTATTGTTGGTGGAGCATATGCCTTAAAACCAATCATATGGATGATTGTAAATCTAAATCATGTTATTTTAAAAGAAATTCTAATTATCATATTTATACATATATTTTCTATGTTGTATATTTAATTATGATAATAGCCTTAGAATAATTGTATTCTTAAATGTCCTTAATCATGATCATTGTAGATTTAGTTACATTAATATATTAAGACTAACATGTATGGTAACTTATATAAGATATTAAGTCTACACATGAGTATAAATTAAAGAACTTATATACTGGATTGACCTACCCCAAGAATACTATATGGATCATTATACGAGTATCATGAGTTATTCTTAGTGATCATCATTAATATACTCTTTTAACTTGAGATCACGAAGGTTCCCTATATGTGAGTTTTACATTTTGATACTACTCTATGTCACTCATAGTTAAGTAAATGCAATGATAGTTATTAGATGTGTCACATATCATACGAAAGGATTTGTATGATCAAGATGAAATCCCTCTTATATAGCAAGAGTAATATCTATGGGCTTTTTAATTAAGTAAAGCTAAAAAAAATGCATAGTCATGCTTAGATAGATTGACATGGAATGTTAATTATATTTGCTCTAGTTAACTTACTTAGGAATCAAGAAACCTTTGAATTAGGCTATAGGGAATAACACAATCTATATCTCGTGCTCAACCTAGATATCTAGAATAAAAGGTCATAGATAATGATCACATATATAAGTTCAGTTGGATTACTAACTTTTTCATTATTTAGGTAATAATGATGTGTTGCTAGGCATCGCTCATTATTTATGATCATTAATATGATTTATAATTAATACTAATATAATAAGAGCTTGTAGGGTCGCACACTTAGAATTTAGTCGATTTGGAATTAATGGACTAAATTGTTTGAACCTAATATATGAGAATTTTATATTATAATTATAAGTCTCAATTTGAATAAGGCTCAATTAGTTAGGATTTTCTATGCACCTATTTAAATAGGTATGTTTAACGTTAATATATTATTATTAATATTTTATTATTCATGCATCCCAAATAACACATAGAAAACCCTAACAACTCTATTTGATCATAACCTTAGGGGAGATATAGCTAGCACTGCAAGGTAAAGAAGGAGAATTTTAATCAATGGTCATAGGATGCTCATTAGTGATTCATGGGATCATGTAGACACCTTAAGGTTTTCGATTGAAAGCAAGTCGTGATTAATGATCAAACTTTTGAACTATCTATAGAAAGTAATGACTAAATCCTTATCCTAATGTAATCATTTCACATAGATCCTTGGCTAAGATTAGTTAAATTTTGCTATAACTATTTGACTTATGATCCTAATAGTCATGTCTAGTTTAATTCCCAATAGGCCTCTTTTTCCTTGTTTCTTTTTGGAAGAATGGATGATATGTTGAGCTAACAACCTATTCTCTGTGATCTATTAGCCAACAATAAAAGCTTACTAGGTTGGCGAGATAAGTTTATGAAGTACTTGTCTCATCTAGTTACTTATAATTTTAGAAATTAATTTATAGATGATATTGCATAAACTAATAGGATAAAAACCATTGAAATTCTTTGCCTTAGGGACTTTAGGTAGAAGCACCAAGAATATGGAATTAATTTCTCAAGTCATACGACCTCCAAAAAAGAAATTCTCTGTAGTTTTTATCACCTGTTGACCTACTGTACTCTAACATCGCTTGTAAAATAGGACCATCATACTGTCTAGACTTGGAGACTTAAATTCAAGCATAGTCATAAGAGTGTCCTTAATTTCATCCATGGATGGAATTTGTGTCATGGTCTCATTTTCTATATCAGTAGTTACAAAGTGAATTAAATTGTTCATGTTAAAGGGAAAATATCCCTTAGATGTTGTAAATAAATTAGAAAAATTATTGATGAAATACTAAGCAATTTGATTAGATTCTCTCAGCCATAAACCTGAGGAAAGTTTAATACTTGTTATATTGTTCTGTTGCCTCCATATGATTGTATAGAGGCAATAAAACTTGGAGTTTGTATTCCTTTTATAGAGCCATAGAATTCTTAATTTTTTCCTCTAAATTTCTTCCTACCGAACCAACTGCTCTTAGATATTCTACCATAGCTTAGAGGGAAATATGTTGTAATGCCTGGTTGAGTTATTGTAACCCAGTATGACAATAGCCAAAGTGCTCATGGTTTCACTTCATAAGAGCCTGTTAGATCTTTTTTTATCTTGCATGTTGATTAAATTAGAGCTAGTCCATTAGTAGGTCTATCCCATGCATTTTTAATGATTTCTTCACATTTGATATCCTTAAACTAGGCCAATAAGAATCGAAACAACCTAGGATAGTGATCTCGATCAAATAGTGTGTCCAAAAGAATTGGACAATGATCAAATTAACTACTAATTAAATGCCTCACTGCCACTCTAAGGAAAGTAATTTGCTAGTTTTCATTGCAAATGGCCCTCTCTAGTCTTTCCCTAATCATTTGATCCTCAACATAGCCATTATCCCATGTGTGGGCTTATCCTATGAAATTAATTTCAATGCCTTCTATAATGGTCATGAATTCCATAAAAGCAAGTCGTTGGACAATCCTACCTCTCGGCTTCCAATCTTATTAGTAAGATGCAATACAGCATTAAAGTCACCTAAGATTGTCCAAGTACCATGCAACGTTTCATGAATGACATATAAATTATTTCATAAGTCATACCTCTCAACATGGTAGGTAGACCTATAGATGCTTGTGAGGAACCAATTATTTTCCTCACTGTTTGTGCTAATGTTACATGGATTACTCTTTCATTTGAGTGTAAGATAGTTAAGTCTATTGTAGGAAGCCAAAGAATTGGTAATCCTCCCCTTATACTATTTTTAACCTCTGCCACATGAAATTTAAAGCCTTAATATTTAGTTATGGTCCTAATTTTGTCCTAGGGAGCTTTAGTCTCACACAGAAAGATGCAATCTGGGCGATGTTGTCAAAAAAGAGCTCTAAGAACTCTTCCTGTTGAGGTATGATTGATTCCTCAGTAGTTCTAAACTAATCATTTCATGGCAAGGCCGATGGCTTGATAAAGCTTGCCTCCTTAGCTATAGAAGAATAGTAGAGTGGAGCTCCATTTTTTCTATACTATCTAATTTAAGCATTGATTTGATATTATATAATGTATTAAATTTAATTTTAAAAAAATAAGTTTAATATATAATAAAATTTGATGATGTATTGGTATATTATTGTATTAGAGATATTAAAGGTGCATTATAGTCTTTCTCTCTCACTTTAATATTTATTTCAAATAAAATTTTTGTAAAATATAATCATAAAAAATTAAAATTAAGATAAAAATATTTTTTATTTATTTAATATTAAATAAAAAATATAAAAATAATTTTTTTAAAGAAAGATCTATTTTCCTTCATTATTATATTTTTAAGTATAATCTTTTTAACTATAAATATCAATGTTTAAAAAATCGGACTGGAAAAATCATGAACCGGTCACCTAATCGATCCGATTAACCCTTAAAATCGATCTTGAAAAAATCGATCTTGACCGGTGAACCGGTCACGGTTTTCATGGTTCAACCGGTTTTTGATCAAAAAATATTATTGTTTAAATATTTACAAAATAATATTATTTTTACTTGATATTGTATATATATTCAAAGTTTAAAATTTCAAATGGTAAAAAATTACTTTGTATATATAAATGAAAGACACATAATTAAAAATTGAGTTCAATATTAATTTTTTGTGATAATTTAAATTATGAACTTATGAAAATTTAAAATTTTTTAAATATTTTCATATTATATATAAATTTAATTTTATAATAAATTAATTATTTTTAACTATATACGTATATATTAAAACTTTTAATTTATATTTTATATTATAATTCCAGTTCAACCCCGGTTGAACTATTAAACCTTGAACTGCTCTCATTTTCGATTCAATAACTGGTCCAATTTTTAAAACATTGATAAATAAAAATATAAGTAGTATATCACTCATTCATCAATATATATAAATAATATATTTTATAAAAATATTTTTTAACAAAATAAATGGCTCATAGTTTAGAAGTTTACTTAAAATATTTTATCATAATGTTTAAATTGATTGGTGTCCTTTAAATATAAAATTCATTTCAACTTCTTTACTATATGAGCTAGGGCAATTAATTAGTTTGATAACTTTCATTAAATTAAAAGGGAAATATCCTAATTAACACGTAAATTAAAATTTTAACGAGATTATGCTAGTAATAACTAGAAAAGATAATTGATGAAATAATTGAGATTCACCTTAAAAAACTGCAAATTAAATGGCCTACTTATAGTGTAAAAATATTCTAATTTCACCATTAACATTACATAATTCATTAATTTTCTTTTCAATTATTGTCAACATAGAATTTCATTAAAGTTCTGTGTGCTAGTTAATTATAATTTTTAGTATATAATTTGACAAAAATTATTAATATAGCTCCAGTTCAATTCAATCTAAAGACTAGAGAGAATAAAATAGAATATTATATTTGACATAATCAAATGTAAGTAATTTGTACATTAAGAAGAACAAAATACTTATAATTAACATTTAAATCTGGTTTTTCTGTTAATTTAATTCTAGTTTAATGATTGGCTGTATCTTAGTTTAATATAAGTACTTCCCTATGTATGCTCGATGCTTCTAATGATATAATGAAATTCATTATTATTTTGAAGTCATTTCTTTTTTTAATTAAAATTTAATTTGTTATTGGTATAAAATATTTTATATTATTAATAAAAATATTATTAATAAATAAATATTAATTAAAAGTTTTTAATAATAGTTAAAAATATTAATTCTTTTTTATTGATATGACAATATATGAATATATAATAGCATAAAGTAATATATATTCATAATGAATCAAATTTAAATTTATATATATATATATATATATATAATATTTTAAATTTAATCTATTATTAATGTAAAATATTTTAATTATCAATAAATAAAACACTATTATTAAAAAATTATAAATAAAAAAAATTAAATACAGAAAATAAGTTTTGATAATTTTTATCAATATAATAATATATAAATAAATAATAATATACAATTAATTTACATTAATAATAAATTAAATTCGAATCTCAGATGTAATTGGATTGGGTAATTCCTAACAAAACCGAGCTAAGAAAAAAGCATGTAACTACAGTACACTTCTTTTTTCTACTCAATTTTCGATATATTATATTATAAAGAATTTAATTTAAATCTTCAATTTAATTTACTATTTATATAAAATATTTTATATTATTGATGAAGTAAAAAATATATTATTAAAAAATAATAATTAAAATTTTAATAATAATAAATATTTTAATAATTTTTATTAACATATTAATACATAATTGAATAATAATATAAATTAATTTATACAAATAATGAGTAAATTTAAATCTTAAATCTTATTCCATTCCATGAGGATAAGGCTCATTAGAATGCATCAAAATGTCTAAATTTTATATATCAAGTTGTCTTTTATAGGAAATATCCCACAAATAATTTGGATACCATCTGTGCATCTTTATTGCTCGCATAGAGTCTAAAAATTATATGAAATCCCTGAGGTAGGAATATACGTTTCAACTTTATTCTCTACTCCTCAGATCTTATCCTTTAAGATCTAGCTCCGCAAGATGCTCGAAGGATTTTATAATATAATAACTATTGATGATAAAAAATTGAATAGAAATTTATACATTGTTTCTATCGAAAATAAAAATTTATAAAAATGTCCTTATCGTAAAATATATTCAAAAAATAATTTAATTTTAGTTATTTGAATAATATTAAAAATAATGTATGATAATAAATCATATTATTAAAATATTGATATACAAATAAGTATTATATCTAAGATGAAGTTATTCAGTAATTATTTTATCATCAAAACATTTAAAAGAATTAATAATTTTATGAATATAAATTAAATTAAAACATTAAGGCCTTATTTGATAAATAACTTTTCAAGTAACTTTTAGTTAATTTAATTAAAATTAATTATTTTTAATATTTGATAATTAACTGATTTGAGTAGTTAATTGGTACTAAAATAATCAAATATGAGATGCTGCTATATCCAACCTTCGGAGGCAGTGGTTTCATGAATGGCTCATGAAAATTTTATGTTATCCCTTGTTAATAGCTGATTGTACAAATGCAGTTTTTTGTGGCTTGTACTGGCTGTGTTTGAACAAAATCACTAGAGCTAGGCATCATGTCTTGTAAAACTGCCCGCTGTTATATTTTAAGAAAGACTCCTTGTATTGTTTGTGCATTTGAATTTCATTCAATAAAAAATAAAAATTAAATAATTATAATTATTAATTTTTTTTAAAATTTAATAATTATAAAAATTATATTAATCTAATTTTAAAAAATATTTAATATATAATAATATATTAGTTATGATATATAAAATTTTAAAAATTAAAATAAAAGAATACTCAAATAATTTATAAAATAAATTCATATTCTTATATATTATTTTATATATAAATAATTAATTATAATTAATTAATTTTATTAAATATTTTTTATTTAAATAATTAATTAATAATTAATTAATAATTAATAATTAATTAAATCAACTAATTATTATAACTGTCAATGAATCATCAAAACCTTGAAAAAAAGCAGAAAAGAGAATTAAAGCAACAAGGGGCTTAAAGTAGAGGGAAGGATTGTGAGGGAAACACGGAGGGCGAATGAGAGACCGGAGACATGGGAGAATGTAATGAGACAAAGAAGGAGCGCCTCCTGACGTTGATGTAATGTAAGATTAGAGAGATTTTTTTTTTTTCCCCATTATATCTCATTATGAGGAGAAGTCACTTAATTCTGTCATTATATATTTGCATTTTTTGTTGATATCAATTTACTGTGTATTGATCCAGTTTCTTTTGAATCCAAAACATAGCAAAATTAAAAAGAATTTGCAAAAAACATTTTGATCTCAAACAAATGCAATCATAGATTTTTTTTATTTTATAATTTATCACAATATATATAATTTAATTTTAATTCCCAACAACAAATATAATCCTGCAATTAATTAATTATGCATTTTAGAAAAGTCAAATTCTTTTATTTTATAAAAAAATTAACAGCCAATCCTAATTTTATATATAAATGAATTTTTTACAAATTAAAGACAAATTATAAATTTATTCAGGAATACATTAATTTGGTTTAATTGGGAGGAAAAATCTTCATGTATATCTGCATAAATGGATACATACACACATTAACTACTTCATTTACACGCGCACGAGCGCGTGCACACACGAAGCTCCTAGCTAAGGGGTTATTAGCTTGCTTTGCAAATGGCCAACCGTTTCTTTTCTTTTTTTCTTTTTAAATAACCATGTCAGCAAAATATTTTTTTTTAGAAAAAAATAGTAAACCAACATTAACCAAGTCAGCAAAAAATGGTAGTTTTTAGGGTTTTTTTTTTTTGTCGAGAAATAATTAAAATGGTGGTTTTAGGTAATTCAGGAACTGATAAGCCCTCGACCATTTTTTGATTCGAACAAATTAAATTGGTTTTAAGTTTAAGAAAGGGTCATTATTTTTCTCTCAATTTTTTTTGTCAAATTATGTCGTACAGGTTCAATGAAACAGTTACAAAATATTCTGAAGAGTAGTTATAACCCACGATCTTATGAGTGTCTGTTGCTCGTTCGTCTCTCACCTCAAGTTACGCAATATTTTTATTTAAATTTAAATTATTATAAATATAATTTAAATTTTCTATTATTATATTAATAACAAATTATTACAATTATTTTATTTCTATTAAAAATATTTAATTATTTTTTTAATAATGTATTTTTTATTTATTAATAATATAAAGTATTTTATATTAATAATAGATTAATTTTAAGTTCATATTTTTTAAAAATAACAGAAGTACACTTATCTTATGTAACGTATGTACCTTTCAACTTTTTCGATGCAGTTAGTGTTATTATTATTATTATTTTCTAATTTTTTTTATTTCAAGTTGTGGTATTGTTTCAGAATTCAGCACCTTAATTTATATAATGGCCGAGCACTATCATATATTCTTTTCTTGCGAAGAACTTGCTAAAGTAAAAACGAGTTAACAAGAATCTTCCCTTAAGCATATTTTATCTACATTCTAGAATGTTCTTTATTTGTACTTCACTAACTTAATTTTTAAAATTTTCTTTTACCAAGTTTCTTGTACTTACCTTTATTGGATTAATTTTGGTAGATGAGTTCAATAGTGAGAATCATCGTAGAATTTATTGCTTATTATATTATCCTTAAATATTATTATTTAAATGCTACCGATTAAAAATAGATGAGGTTATTTTATTTAATAATTAATTAAATATAAATAATAAATTAATAATAATTTAATTTTTTAAAATTAATTATTAGATAAAATAAATTCATATATTATTAATTAATAATTTTTTAGTGATAATATTTAAAAATGACATAATAAATAATCCATAAGTGTTTTTCAAAATGCGTATTATTAAAGGTGAGTTCTTTCGTACCTTTAATTAAAACTTAAAGTATGAATGCCTACTAGTAAATAAAAATATGACAAACAGCAATGTTTAATCCTTTTAACTTGTGTTTTTGTTTATTTTCTTAAGTTTTCAAAACTTTCAAAGAATTTGAGATTGCACATTGTCCCCGGCGATATTCAAGAGAACTAAAACTGATTTTAAATTATTTTTTAAAACTGCATGGCAAGAAGGTCATCTCCCTTTTAATTACAAACAACATTCGCAAGGTATGTTTTAGCATGCATTTTTACTTATTTAAGATTTAATATATACTTTATAAAGTAAAATATAGTATTATAATTACTGATAAAGAGTAATGATTTTTTTACATACTTAAAGGAATTTGAATATTTGTAAATGTATTTGTGAAATTTTATAAAAATTTCAATTTTATTTTTATTTAAAAATTAAATTTATTTACAAAGTTTGAATATTAAAAGAAGCTGTAATACAAATTGAATTATTGTTGAAGTTGTAAATTTTTATCTATTTATTACACGCAATAAAGTTCTTAGAAAATTACAATTTTTTATTCAAAATTTTAAATGATTTTTATATGTTACTTCTTTTATAACAACAAGAAAAATTGAAATATATTATAGTACATATCTAATCATAAGTCTTAAAATTATATTTTATGTAAAAAAATTACCTTATGTTTTAAATGATGCAATTAAACATTTAAATTATAAATAAAATTTAAACATTATTATGTATCAATGTAAATTAGTTTTATATTATTACCAATCATGCATTGTTATGTTAATAAAAAATTATTAAAAATTCTTAATTATTATTTTTTAAAATATTAACAGTGAATCAAATTTAAATTCTTATAAATATTGTGTAGAAAATCCACTTTCATTATCTCTCCTTCTAAATTCTTAATGCTAGATGCAACTTTTATTATTATTTTTTTATTATTCAAAAACTAATTTTCTAACATCAATTTTATATCCCAAAATGATTTTAAATTAAAGATTGGAAGTATAATTTTAAAACCACTTTGGTACAAGTGAAAAATCTTTGAAAAAAAGTCATTTATAATTAAAGGACATTTAAAAAATTTCTAATGATTTCTAATTGAATGATGGTTGAAAATATATTTAACCTTTATTACTATCATGGATAACTCTCTAATATTGTATATAAATTTTATGTTAAGTGAAAATTTTCTTAATTTCATGGATTACTTTCTTATTACATTGACTTTAATATGTTTAATTAAATCAATATCTTAGATATTGAAGCAAATGAAGGGTTGAAAAAGTTTGATCTCAAATTGAATGTTAAATGTTTAACTTTGATGGAGGGTTCAAATAAGTTTGATCTCGATTTGAAAGTTGGTTGAATCTTTACAAAGGTTTCATGTTTGGAAGGATGTGAGAAACCTAAATGTTGGTATTGAAATCTTCAACTCAAAGTAGATGTTCTTGATAAAAGTTGAAAACTTCATATGACTTAATCTTCATTGAAAAGCTAATCTTCATTGAAAAGCTTTGAGAGAACTTCATATTTCTTTCTCTAATGACTTGTTGATGTTTAATGGCACCAATGAGCTTTTTATTTATACTAATCTTGAAGAGATCATCTACCAAACTTAAGTAATGTGAGACTTAATAGATTTATACTAATTTCATATGTTTAAACTTTTATTTTGCCCAATGTAGGACTTTATAAAAATAAATGAATAAAAATAATTAATTCTAGAACTTCTCCTTGAAGTTAATTTGATTTATTATTCAAGAAATTTTTGTGAGACAAATTATTTTTCATGTGAAATTTTATACTTTAATAAATAATATTTTTTCTAATCAGGTGTAGTTTATTAGGCTCAAAACTATAGATAAACCATATTCAAGTTAATAAACCATAGATAAAGTAGAGAAAAAGAAATACATATTATTTCATAAATAAATCATGTTCAAGTTAATAATATACATGATATTTACAAAAAAATAACATCAAAATTAATAGTCAAAGTTTTTATCCCAAAAAAGTAATAATCAAAGTATTGATAATATAAGTTGCCATTACACAAGAAAATATCAATGACTTACTTTCTTTATAAAGGTTTATCAACCCATCAAATTTGTCAAACAAGCTAGAGTTAGAACTAAAGCTAATTGGGATATCCATTATTGAATTAAGATCAATTAGAATTAGAGAGGACCTACTGGTTGATATCCATCTCTATCACTAAATTGCATCATGTATCATAATTAAAAAGTACAAAAGCTTTGTTAGAAATCATTTATATTTCATCCCAAAACTTGTTTAGGATAAAGAAAATTCATAGCAAATTATTCCTAAAAGCTTTTTAAATGCTTAAATCTTTTATTTAGCTTTACAATTTTTTAATAATGAATCACCTCTTTGAACCTTTGCATCTTGCTATAAAAGAATCATAAAGAGTTATACATAAGTCATTTTCTAACTTCTCATTTAAATTAGAAAAAACTATTTATCAAATAAATTTTGAAAAATATGCTTTAAATAGAAATTCATATTTTTAAAAGAATAAAGTAAGATGTAATTAATAAAATATATATATGTATTTTATATAAAAATTAGCTGTTTTATCCAAATGATTTTCTTATTTTAATTATGAGTTTTTTATAGTATAGATTTTTTAAAAAATACATGTTATTATTGTTTAATTAATTTTTATATATTTGTATCATCATAAATTTATACTTGTAATCATTCTACTTTTGTTTTCACTTATTTGAAAAATTATCAATTCAATTCATCATTTTATTTTTCAAATTAAATTAAGTTACTTTTTCTTGTCAAAATATATTTTTCTATCGATTATCTTTTTGGTCCAAAAAATAAAGTAATAACTTATTGTTTAGTTGAACTCAAATTTTACTAAAACTAAGTTAATGTACTTTTTATTTGAAAGTGTAACAAAAAAGTCTTTAAAATTCATAAAAAATGTATTATTGAATCTATCTATTAGCCCATTGTTATAAGTAATGGTCATCTTTTTAGAAAACATAAAGATAAGGGATGAGAAAATTAATACCACATAAACAACTTTTACATTTTTAGTAAATAATCTATTAACTCATATCAATTATCCTTCTCTTTCCTTCTTATATTTAATAGCTATTCTAATATCATTAAGTCAAAGTATTTATATCTAGAATTTCAATTTGGGTATGATAGAATTGATCATTATTAAAATGGAAGGTAAATAGAAATTTAAAGCATAAAACATAAGCATTTGCGTTTGCAAGTTGCTGCCTAAGCCACTTAGATTTGTCAAGACTTTGTGGACGTAATCTGCGTTCCATTATTTAATTATCATATTGGAAGTGGGTCCCAGAAGAGACAGAAAATCAAATATGAAAATGCAATCAAGAAGATTTATCCATTTATAACCATTATGAAACTTCCTGGATGTAACTTACGCGTCACGATTAACTTCGTTCTGGAAAATTTTGAATGTGTACTCTTCTCCTGGTTTGATGAATTTAGGCTATTTTTTATTCTGTCAAAAAATAATTTTCTATAGAATTTTTTTACATTTATATTAACAAAAGAATAATATATTAATTATATTTTTATTAAAAGAATAATACTTAAAATTGTAATAACAAAAAATAAATTTAATAATATAAATAATTTTATATACTTACGTTAAGAATAATTTAATATAGAAAAGGGTGATATCGCTGAAAATATAATATCAGGAAGATGATTTTTTTCAAACAACAAATTTGGTTATTAGACTGGATAAGGTATTTTAGGCAACCCCAATCTAAAAAAAAAGAAAAAAAATAGGGCTATGAAATATTTTAGAGAAGAGATAAATACGTAGAGGTGTTAAAATGGGTTGGGTTTAAAAAATTGGTATACGACTAATATAATTTTGCCTATTCTAAGATTGGAACTAATATAGAAAACGATAACAGTAGTCCAACTTAATAAGAGACCGGGATTGGTTAACCCGATCCAGTAAAGAACTGGGATTAGTAAGTATCAATCCATCAAGTTATTGGATTAGTTTGTTCATCTGATAATAGTGGTAAGTAATAAATAATTAATTTATTGTATATTTAATTTTTATGTAAATATTAAAATAATAATTTTAGTATATTAAAATTATACTTTAATATATATAATATTAAAATTATATATCTAAGTAATATTAAATAATTTTTATATTAAAATTAATAAATTTATATATTTAATATTATCAATATATATTACATAAGTTTATCAAAATAAATAATCATATTAAAATTTAAATTAGTACTTAAATCTTAAAATTTTGAATTATTCAAAAATTTAAATAAATAATTTTGATATTAATTTTAAATATATTATATACATATATATAATATAATACAATAGATTATTGTTTATTTTTTATTATTATATATAAATTATTAATAATTATTTTTATTAATATGTTATTTATATAATTATATATTTATATACATTTGATAATATATAAATTATTAAATATATTTATTTTTATATATAATACTTTGGACTTGATCAATATATATTTAATAATATATATTTATTTTATTAAATATAAATATATAAATATATAATATAAATTTTTTATCAGTATAAAATTTAAATTATTTTATTAAATATAAATTCATGTATTTACTAGATTTTAATAACATATATTTATTTTTATATATAATATATATGACTTATTAACATATATAATAAAATTTTAAGTCATAATAATATATAATTATATTTAACAAATAATAATAAATTTTAATTAATTAATGATATAAAATTAATAATAAACAAAAAATTAGTATAATAAAAAAAAATATAATACGTTATAAAAATCCGTCTGAACCCACTGATAAATTTCGACTTGGGGTTAAAATTAGTATTGTAATAATTCGATCTAGTAAAAAAGTAATTCAACTTAGAACTAATCCAATGTACAGTTTTTATTAGTTGAATTAATCTATTTTGACAGATCTAAATATGGTAGCTCCTAATACTGTGAATAGTGAATAACAATTTAGTGTTGAGTTTAAGAAGAGACGAAGACCCTTTGGAATTGTGATGGTTTCTACAGTGTTCTTCATACATAAACTGACTAAGTGTCCCTGGCTTCTCATGTCTTGCTGCTTTTCAGTTCCCTCCCATCCGATCAATGACAAGAAGCTGTCAAAAGTGATAGAGAAAGGGAAAAGCTTATAGTCCAAGAAATTTCTGCTATATTGTTAAAAGGGTTCACAATCTCATAACAATCACCCAAACTGCTAATTTTTCTTGAGCTTCCCGTATACTTCTTATAGAAAAGGAAAAAAATTTCAATTTATTTAAAATTGGAGTCACTTTGTAGAATTATTTATATATCAGATTTCAGATATACTGAATTCTATTTTCTTTTTTTTTTTCAAATTCTATGAAGGGGGACAAGGAAAACATTAATGATTAGTTTCATATAGAATAAAAACGAAAAAGAAAGGGAATGCAACCCCGAAAACTAAATTAACAATGGGAAATTAAAATAACCCTCCATTTTCTCGTTTTCCTTTTTGCAAACACTAGAAGAAAACACAATGTTAAAAGCTTTCAAGTCTTCCTATTGCACTACTCATAAGATATACTTCTTTATTCTGCAGAAATCAAGAAAATGCATCCGCAAGGAATTAAAAGAAATGAAAATGTTGCATACATTTCATTTTAGGAGAATTCTATGTTACCCCTATGGATTCCAAACCTATGGGGATGTGGTTAAATCTAAGCCATTAGATGAGTTGATCAAGTCAATGGCCTCACTCATCTAATGGCTTGCATTTTGCCACATACCCATGGGTTTGGAACCCATGGGGGTAACATAGAAAGCACCTTCATTTTATACACAATTTTCTCATATTTGTATACATAACTATCCATAAGGTCAATTTAATATAAATTATACCATATCCAAGTAGGGGTTGTAAATAATACAAGGTATATATAGCAATACCCTAAAAACTTGAAGATACAAGGATTGATGTTGACATAAATGGTCTGCATAATGGGTTGGCTTGATCTTCCTTAATTACAGAAGATTAACAAAATAATACGACTTGAATTTAGGTACGAGATGTTAACTGCTTGGAAACTGCAGCCAATGTGGGTCCCTTCAATCCAAATTTGTCAGTGGCTTGTGAGTCATCAGAATTATAATAAAGAATTACCATCAAAACTCAATTCTATCCAACAGATTACCTATTAAAATTGCATCGTTAACTATTGGTTGCAAGAGTTTTGAGTTTTCAAAAATGCTTGTTAATGGGTAGGTTTTCATATTCAAAATATAAATAAACGAATGAATTTGCTGGGATTGACTTTTTGGCACCATATTTTATGCTCCTCTTTTGATTCTCTGCAACATTCTTCACTTTAATAATACTTACAATTGAAGCACCACCATCCCACCACATCATTCTTTTCATTCCTTTTCAAGATGTTGTATCTGATGCCAGAATTTTTCACATCATAAAATTCTATTACTGAATAATGATAAAATACTGTGGCCATATACTGAGATTGGTCCTATTCCCTTAGGCCCATAGTTAATAATATAAAACAGGAGGTTATATCCCACTCAAAGCCATTAATTTGTTGCACTGTCAATTTTCTCAATCATATTAGGGACTTGATATGACAAATCAATAACTCTAAACATGTCGTTTTGTAATAAAATGTGTGTGAAACTAACACCACTTATATAATAAAAAACCAACGTATTACCCATTAATTTATGATATAACTACAAGCTTATTTTTTTTTATAAGAGTAACACCACTTATATATATATATATATTTATAATAGCTACAAGCTTTATAGACTTGGATAGTAATCACTGGGCCAGAAATCTGCGGCTTCCGATTGCCTCTTATGCGATGAAAAATGGAATTTTCCCTCAATGCATATCTCACCATATGCATAAATAAGAAGCACTTGTCAATACAAATATAATTGATTAGTTTGCTCATATAAGCACCGGAACTGTGGTTCTTTTTTGCCCAAACAGGCCCTCCCTCTTCCTCCTATAAATTCCACCCCCTTCTCACGCCTCCTTCTCCCATCATCTCAAGCTCACATATATCCACAGCACAAACTCCTTCAAGCATATACATCTCGTAAATTCCAGCCATGATTCCAAGTGAGATTAGAGGAGCCCATTATCTAGCACCGGAAAATCCAATCCTATTTCAATCGAACTTTGGTTTTTTACATAGTGACATCCCAAACATGCCCCTAACTAGCTTCTTAACCAATTTACCAGACAGCACTTACTTCCCTTCTCCTGGTCATGACCAATTTAGCCATCCTTCTTCATGCCTCAGCAGCAACTCAACCTCTGATGAAGCCGATGAGCATCAGCTCAGCATCATCGACGAGAGGAAGCAACGGCGGATGATATCGAACAGAGAATCCGCCCGGAGATCGAGGATGAGGAAGCAAAGGCACCTGGACGAGCTCTGGTCCCAGGTTGTCAGGCTCAGGAATCAGAACAACAACCTTATTGACAGACTGAACCATGTGTCTGAATCCCATGAAAAAGCTCTTCAGGAGAATGCAAGGCTCAAGGAAGAAGCTTCCGATCTTCGCCAGATGGTCGCGGATTTGCAGATTGCAAGCCCTTTTGCTAACATCATGAGAGATTTTGATGAAGTTCCCTGCAACACTAGTACAGCTGAACTGAGAGCTGAATCCTCAAACCAATCAATCAGTTCTGAGGAGTTGCTTCATTGAGATGAGGCTAATTTTCCACGGAGCAATGCTATCTGCACTCTCACTCTCCGCTTACTCTCTCTACATATCACGAAAAATAGATTGACTTAACTCATTCTTTTATAAGCTCAGAAGATCCTTTTTTTCCTGACATGAAAAGGAGAGTGAGAAGAGAGCGAGGAGAGAGAGTGCTAGTAATTTTGCTCTTTTCTGATATAAATATGCTATGTTTTACTTCTTTGTTACTACCACTCTACATGGATTTGACCCTGTGTTTACTTCCATCGGAGCAATCTAAGTTTTGGAAACACATTCAATAACAATTCTAGATGCTATTTTCTCATATTTCTCGAAGAAGTTTGAATACAAGACCTTAGGCATATGTAGTTTAACATGACGTATAATTTCAACATAAACAGGAAATGTTTCTACAATTTGAACATACTCGAGAGAGGTCCCGTAATTTAATCAGGCTATGTTTCAGTGAATGGTCCAAAACAGTTCACAATATTTTCTTGTATATATTGCTGGTTGTGCAGCAGAGTACCTGAAAATGAAAATGCCAGTATCAAAATGAATATAATGTCTATATCAACTCCTAGAGATTCTAATATATTTCATGAATAAATAAAAATTCTTATTCCACGAATAGAAAAATAGACCGAACCTGCAATCTTCTCCTTTTAATTTTATATCTATTTCTCTTCCGTTGAAGTGAAAATCTTCATTTACTAGTGGTATATATCATAATTTTTGGTCAATTTCATTCCACCAACTTTTGTCACATAGTATAATATCACCAGAAACATAGGGTCCAGAATGACAATGGATTCAGTGCAACAGGAAAATCCTTTGAAAGGAAAACAAATGAAAAAGCATATTGGCAAACAGAACATATCTCTGCCATGGGAAGGAATTTATACTTTCTGTTTAGTGTATTAGGGAAGATAAAGAACACGGTTTAAAATTATAGTTTGTACCAGTAATATTGCGCATGATATAACTGTTAGGCAACTTTATTGTTCTGTTATTTTGCGTTATAAAGACTACAATTTTTTTGTCTGTGTGTACAATTTTACTGACCATTGCAACTACAACTAGAATTTAGAATCATAGTAAAAGAAACAAGTGGGGAGGAATGACTATTGCACGAGAAAAGGTGAAACAAGTTACCAATAATCCGAAAGAATGCCCCAAAGGATGTCCATTGGAACAGAGACTAACAAAGGCAGGACGACAAATGGTTGTGGAGTTGCTGACTTGCTGGTGCTAGTGGCTTTGTGGCTCATCATGCAGAAAGTATTGCCATAACAAGCACAACACAAGAAAAAGGCCATCCACTGACAACCCAAAGCTGTTGAAGTTTTCCGTTTTTTTTCTTCAAGGATCAATTCCATCTTCATTAAAAACGAGGTACAGAACCTATTAATCTACTCTACAATATAGTAGAGAGTAAACAATATCCATTTCTTAGTTTTTACGTTAACTTTATTTCCATTTATTTCTTTGAAAGATATTTTTTTAGAAAAATTTTATATTTTTTATATATAAATAAAAGACTACATGTGTCATACCTTACAATTAAAAAAATATTCTTAAAATAAGTAATTTTTCACTAAATTCATTATAATTAATTTAAATATATATACTATTTTTCTTCATTTTAATATTTTATAACTATATTCTTATAAAAGATTTGCTACTAAAACAAACAAAATTTAGTATTATCTTCAATTCCTCCATTAAATTTATATATATGGCTATGTTTGATAACAAAAGTTAAATTTCATTATAGAATTGTTATTACAAAAAGTTACAGATAATAATTTATTTAAAATCTCTAAAATCCCAATTTTTTTTGTCAACTAATTTTACAAATCATAAATTCTTAATTCCTCATGCATTTCGTAAACTCTGAAGTTAGTTTATATTAAAATTTCAAATAATAAATATATTAGAATGAAGTAAAATTCAAATATCACATGAAAATAACTTTTCATGTGAAATTTAATTATAATATTAATAGTTATAAATTGATTTAATATTTTTAAAAATTAGTATTCAATTACTTTTAAAATTATATTTTTCAATATTAATTTTGTATCTCTTTATTTTTTATTTATTTTTTTTTTTGAGTTTAAACTTAATCTACTCAAAACATAAAATATTTCATATTATTAATTAATAAAAAGAAGATAGATCACTAAAAAAATAATAATTAAAAATTTTAACATTTTTTATTTATACACAATACATGAATGTGTGATAATGTAAAATTAATTTATACTAATAATAAATTAAATTTAAATTTTATTTTTAAATACTAATTTAATACTTTACTTTATATTGTTAGAAAAATATGGACATGGTCCATATGGATGATCTTCTTATCACATGTCAAACTAATAGTACTCAATCTCTTGCCGTTTTTCATTCTTCAAAAGTAATATTTTTCCTCATTGACTAATGGTGTCAAGTTTTCTGGGTGGGTACATGGAAGAAAATTTCTCATCATATTACAAAAGATCAAGTCAGGACAAAAAGTTGGAGGGAGATGACTTTCAAATACCGAACCATTAGCATATTTGAGGAATAAGCGAAATTAATCAACTAGACGGTCCGCTACCATATTTGCTTCTTTGTAGCACTTGAAATCCTGATTGTTCGTTGCTCGACCATGAAATGATGGATTGAGCTTACCAACGCAACGCTTTACAAAGATGTGAATTATTACAGTCTTCTAGAACTAACTTATAAGATATCAAATCATTATTTTATGATAGAATTCAAATCTGTCAATTTATAATCAATAAAAGAATGAAGATCTTCTAAGATAATTAGTATTTTGATAAAGTTATAATGGCAAATTTACTCTTTAAACAGTAATTATAATTTAAATTGAATATTTTGTAATAAAAAAATATTTCTATGATAATGCCCGGGGAAGAAAAAAAAAACTTAGACACCACACAAATTCTAATTCAAAATGAATTCTGTTCAACCCAGGAAACTACGCAATTAGTATTCCCATTAATCTGGCCATAATAACATTAGTAGCCCTCAGAGCTCTGCTAAAATCCAACATCCAATTGCCAGATTCATGACATAAGACGCCACCGCAGCTAGCATATCCTAGAGTTTTTCACAGCCCATCCGTTTTGCATTATATCCGTCCACATTCCGGAAAAACTCCAGCCAACTAATATATTTGTTCGGATTGGCATATTGAATAATAAACTAAGCTCCCTAATCTTTATTATATCATAGAATGATAATTCACTTAATACATATTTAAATTTTATGCACAATGACAACTAAAATTTTTAAAATATTATCAAGTGTTATTACAACTGATAGTAATGTATAGATGAAGACTTTAATACCAAACAGAAAATTTGTGCCATCAATAATAAGAATATAGGATAGTTGATGTTACAAGTACGTAACCTCAACGGTTCTTGTTGATTACCTCAGACCAATATAAGAGGTAAAAAAATTATTTTTTTTTGCAAGTCTAATATTTTTACAAAATCACAAATTGTCTCCTTCTCTCTCCTCATCTCACTATCCTTTCCATTTCAAATCTATTTTATTCTATTTCCGCAAATCTGCGGGTACTGGGTCAGTTCTTAGGCACTCTTGATGTCTTCAATCTTGAAAGAAAACCCAATTTCAAGAAGAGCAGATCAAGCTTCAAAGGCAATTAATCCAGTTTTAAGAACAGTAGATCATGCGTTAATGGAGGTTTCGGTTTTTTATATGGTTTTTTTTTCAAAGGAAACCAAGGTTTTTCCCTTTGTCCCCTTCCCTAGCATCTCTTTCATGATCTCCCTCCTTTGGATTTCTCTAGATCTAGAGAAAGTCCAGTTCTAATCTCTCACTATTTCATTCTCTACTTATTTTATTGAATCAGCCTCCTCATTAAATGCATCTGCTTTAAGCTTTTTAACAATAACTATTGGCCTTTCTTCTTGTGCTTAGTAGAGTGCTCTTCGGCCTGATTTTTAAATACTTGCAAGTTTGCTTGAACTCAGCAAGCTTCTTTTGGAATTTGACGAAAATTTAAAGCATATGAACTAAGCGGTGAATCAATTTAGGTGAAGAGAACTAAGGGTGGTGCAATCATTAAAATCTGTTTGATCTCACACATACACACTCATCACTTTCAATCTTCTTAGTCTCTTCTTTTCCCAAATTCAAAAATATTCACAAAACTTAGATATAAAGCCATTCTTAACTTCAGCAACAAAGTTCTAATCTTTGGGTGATTTCTGTTGCGGGTTTATTTTTGTTGCTACTACCAATGGCTCTGCTAGACCATAGGTATGTGATTAAGCCTTGTTTCTCTCTCACAGATCCATCGGCACATAAAAGTTTAAAGCTTTGGCAGAAAGGGATTGAAATTTATTGAATGTTGAAAAGAGTAGTGAAGATCAAGGTGTTTTGTGGTTAAAATATAATTTTTAGGGTGCATTTTAAATTTCTTTTAACTTGCATTATAAAAGTTGGAAAAAAAATGAAGTTAACGAGAAGGTAAGAAATGATATACGGATGATTATTACTACATACTATTGGTAGTAACGTTTCCTATTTGCAATCAAAGTCAGGACATAAATTTATTATTGGATTCCATGCACTATTCTTTGATTCACCTCTAATCATGATCATTATGAAACTTGATTATCTGGTTTCCACTAGTTTAACTTGTTTTCCATATTAGAATATTGAATTCTATTTAAAATATTAGCGAAATATAGCCATGCAAATAAAAAGGGAAGGACACAATTTTATTTATAAAAAAGATTTAACAAAAAGAGAAGTTAAGCCTATTTATAATCTATTCAAATTTAAGAATAAGCTAGCATAATTAGTTCTAAACCAAATAAGTTCATATTTTTCTACTCTTGACTCAATACAAATAAGGCCCAAAATATCTATTTACATCAAAATATCCAATAATGTCCTTAGCCATATTAAAGAATTTTCTGTGAGTTCAACTTTAAGGTATTGGAAGAAGAGGTTCAACCTATGAGTTTATAACATTTCGTTTACCAATGGGATTTAACCTCCTTCATCCATAACATTTCACTTAAATAATGCTAAATTTACCTATTTGTTAATCATTATTAAATACTAATAAAAATAATGCCTATAAGCCCACTCAATTTTAGCTCACATCACAACATTCAAAAGAGTATCAGTCCATAATATTTCTAATTTAAGGTGAACATTTCAATGATATTTGTAAGCAATCAATGCATAGAAGCAAGTACATCTCCTTTTAACTCTTAACAATACTTATCTATTCATAAACAAGCCTTATTCCTCCAAGATTTACTTTATGTCTCCATAAATATGTACTGGATTCAATTCAACACACAATCATCATCAATACACCCTGTCTCAATTTCTTCAATCATTATCACATATCTAATTTGACCATCACAATTTAATTTAATTCATATCACATTAATAAATCAACACTTCCATAACTTCTTGCATTGTCACTCACCAACTAATCATCATTATTTCTATTGTACAACACTTGTATTTAACTTAAAAAGGTTCACTTCATTCCTTAATATTTAAAAAGGATCAATTTTCAAGGATACAAGGATTACGATTAATTATATATGTTTGATTATGCACTATCCGAGAACAAATTCTTAAAGTATAGTCAACTATGTAATTGATTATGCTTACCTATGAGCTAGTCCTTGGACACATAATTAACTATATAGTTAACTATCACATGAGTTTTTGCAAAATCATTGCCAAATTCACTATTTATATGGTATATTCTCACCTAAACTCATTTGTTATGCCATTAATTCACACTAGATCATTAATGCTTATTTAAATCACTTCATTTATGCCAATTTCAACATCAAGCTTAAACCAAACATCACAAATCAACACATTTCCCATATAACCATGAAAACTAACAAAAACTTAACTAAATCCAAACCATTTTAATTAAATCTTCAAATTACAGTTAAAATATCCACTCACCTATTATAAAGGAGATACTTGGAGGTTAGGACTAAGATTTGTTTGTTTCTAAACAAACAATATCACAATTTTTAAGCTTGAAGGGGTTCAAGATCCCTCTTTTGGACTAGTTTGCTTAAACTTCCTCAGTCCAAGAAAAGAATAAAAAGGAATTTGGCAATAATAAAGATCTTATATTGGTGTTGTGAGAAATTTAATGAGATTTGACTTTCTTTAGGCTTGATTAAAGGAAAAGATGAAGGAAGAGAAGAGGTTGAAGAGAGTTGGGACGAGTTGGGATTAGTTTTTTTTTTTTCAATTAAGAGAAATAAAAGGATTGGGTAATTTTGTAAGGAGGAAAAGGAAAACAAGGGTAAAGGCATTTTCAAAAATATGCCTTAATTTTCTCCATACTCACATACTCATCTCAAGACACTTATAACCTTAATTATTTTATTTTATCTAATTTTCCTTAATCAATTTATACAAAAATTCTCATTCCAAATTCATCCAAACAATTAATTATTATTTACATAAAATTTCATCTCATATTCCCTTATGTTGATTTATTATTTTTACAAAGAATAATTTAAAAATTATTTTAATTTTAAAGGGTTACAACAATTTTACCTCTTGTTTAAAAAGTGAAGTAACTCTAGAGTTTCATTTTAGTGTATGTTTCCATGACCTCAACCTCACACATAAATTTGGCCTACATTTAAACGAGTTCAGTGGTCTAAATCCGCAAAATCCCTTAAACAAATAAGCCACCCTATAGGCCTGGATTCATTTTAACAACTATAATTATTATGCAAAATTATTTTTTTAAAGTTTTAATTTAATCTATACCAAAAATGGATAAAAGTCAGCTCAGGCTGGATCTGAGTTTAATTTGTATTATTCTCAAGACATTTTTATTTAATCCATGCTTGATCTGATTATTTTTCATAATTTTGATATTTTCTATACCAAAATAAGAGATGTCAAACCCTAGTCTTGTTTAGAATAAATCATTTTTCAACTCCCTAAAATTTTACTCAATTTCTAATTAAGTCTTTATGATTTAAATTTTTTAATTAAATTCTAATATTTATTTTTTATTTCTGATCCAATACCTTATATATTTTTGTCGTTAGATTTTGCCAACAATTGGTACAAATGGACAATACTCTTTCAACGTGGCTTAATGATTGTTGACGGAGACCTTTCATATGTTCGAATTTTAATTGTATGTAAGCGACAAATAACTTAAAGAAAATTAAAATATTTTATGAAATTATTTCTTTCTATTGGAATGGTTGGATCATTTCATTTGTTTTTCACACCATAAATTGTTAACATATAATTTCAACATATAGACAAATAACTAGTAAAATATAACAAAAAATGAGAGAAAATACTTAATTAAAAATAAAAAAATATAAGGATTCAGTTTGAAACTTTTAAATTATAAGAATTTAATTAAGAATTAAGTAAATTTACTAGGAGTAGCAAACTAATTAAACCTACAATTTAATAATTTATATAAGCATAAATTTAAAAATTTTATTATTAAATTTTTTTATAATGCATCTAATCTAATTAAATTATTATCACATGATAACCATGCATATATAGTACGACCATTCATGTTAGTCTACTATCCAAACTAGTATCATTTCATTATTGCAAGTAAATATCATAATTAGCCCCTTACTTATAAAAGTAGTAATTTTTATATCTCTTAAATTTTACAATTAATATTATTAATCTTATATTTTCATTTTTATTATAATTATTCATCTTTCTATTAATTTACAATATTAAAATAAATAAAAATATTGAAATAAATTATTAAAATTCATTTTAACAACGTAAAATACATGCTTTTTTATTTTTTTAATGTGACAAATGAAAAGAGGAGGGAATAATTATGATAAAGGAAAAAAATAACAGACTTATAATTTTAGATTTGAATTTTGAAAGATATATATAATGATTACCATCTTCATAAATAAATAAGAAATTAAGTGTTATATTTACCCATTTCATGATTAGTGAGCATAGCATGGATTTGTGTTAGGTAATATTTTCGCATATTCATTTTTAATAAATGAGTGTATTGGGTAAATAATTTAAATTTAATCTATCATTTTTGTAAATTAATTTTATACTATTATTCATTCATATTATATTATATCAATAAAAAAATTTATAATATTTTTACCATTGTTAAAAATTATTAATTGAATAATGTGTTATATTTTAATATATTGATAATATAAAAAATTTTATATTAACAATAGATCAAATTTAACTTCTTAGTAAAATATGAACTATGACTTATATTTAATTATTTGGTTATGTATTTGTGTTTACATTGGTCCCCTTATCCCGTATCTATTCTCCTTATACCTAAAGTATTCCACACTTTTTTTAATTAGTTATCAAATTGATCTTTTATTCAGGACAAGAACAATAAATAGTAAATCTTTTTTAATAAAAACACTTTTCAAGAATTGAATTCATAATTTCTTATAAATGAAATAGAATAATGTCAATGTTAAAAAATACAAAATATGTAATAGTATGTTGTGTCTTGCTATTGTAAATACAAATATCACTAATGCATGAAATATAAATCACATAAATTGACTACCTAAATAATGCTGTAGAAATATTTTAAACAATCAGAATTCTAAACATTAAAAGTAAATTTTCTTATAAATAAGCTTATTTGTATCTAATTAATATTATATAGAGAGAAAGGGAGGGCATATACACATTTAGTTAGTATATAATCTCTCATAATCGTGGTTTATTTTTGTTTTTCTGTTTTATATATCAGAAAAATTTTAGAATTTGTGTAAGCTAACAAAAATATTTCTAAAATTATAACTTGTGTAAACTAATATTCAAAATTATTTAAAGTATACCTACATTATTAGGAATAATATAAAAATATATCTATCAATGTTTAAAGTTTAAAAGCAATATACTAAGTAACCATAAAATATCATTATATAAATTAATATAATGTGTGTGTGTGTATATATATATATATATATATATATATATATATATATAAGATATATACAAATAGATGATGGATTTTTTTAAAAAAATTAATTATAAAAACATGTATCCTATTTCTTATAAAAAATGTAAATGAAATAAATTGTCTATTTTTATTTCATTTAACAAGATTTATACAAGCACCGGTATCAAATAATATCAATGCGGTATCTTTGTATAAGTAGTATCATTGAATTATTAATCATTAATCCCTATATTACATTTTCACAAGAGAAAAACATTATTTATAATAATAAATGACTCCATTAAATAAGATAAATATTATATTTTTACAAGAGAAAAATATTATTTATAGATTATTGTTATTTGCCTTTTGATATTTCTTTATTTTTAATATAAGGATCAAATTTATTTTACACAAAAGATCAAATTACGGTTGAATTTTTAAAACATGGTATTTTCTAGATGTTGCTTTTAAACTTTCAATCAAATTCATAATAATATTGCGTTAAAAATTTCTAATTTTGTCATAGCCGAAATCAAAAGTCTGATTCCTTCCCCAGATAAAATTCAAATATAAATGTTTACTTACATGATATTTTAAAAAAAAAACTATAGTATTTACTTATTATCAAAAATAGTTTATTTATTTTACTATTTAGTTTACAAATGACTCGTTGAAGTAACAAATTTCAACCTTTACGACTTATGATAATAAATGGGGAAATCCTTTGGGTTCAACCAAATATCTTTTATTCAACATTCATACCCGAATATTTTTCCCTTGTTACCTGAATTCAAACAAATAACGATACAACCCCAACCTTAGTCATTTGTTATTGAAGAATCTGGATCGATAGTGGAGATAAGGGATCTTCTGAGAGTTCCATACATATTATATAAAAACATACAATCACTAATAAAAATATGTACTTTTATAACAAAAATAAAATTAATTTAAAAACATAAATATGAATATAATATATAAGATCATAATTCTTGTATAATTAATAGTTTTAAATAATTTACACTATAATTTTTTTATCTTTCTCTTTACTTATTAAATATGAACTTTTTTATTGTATTATATCTTAATAATATGTTATACAAGTATATATTTAGTTAAAATAAAAAATTTATGCAACTTTTTAATTATTTTTCTAACTTCTATCTAATACTAATTTTATTTTTAGAAAAATATTACTTAAACTAAAATTTATCTATATTGTGCATATATATATTACACATATCATATAATTGCATTTGAATGATCACCTTCTTACTATTTATTTTGATTTGGTCATCCTAAGTTTTTACAATAAACTATTTATCCATTTTTTTTTTAAAATGGATACATGAAAACTTAATTAAATTAATTATCTTTTTACTAATTTTATAAATTTTATTATAATATTTTTTATGAAATTTTAAATAACATGTGTTATAATCCTTATAAATATACTTTAATTTTATTTAATGTTTCACATTTTTTTATATTTTTTTAGAAAAATACAATATTTTAAATTAAAATTATCAAAAAAGACTATGAATTTTTTAAATAATTATAATTTTTTCAACATGCATATAAATCAAATTTTATTTTAAAGCATTGTCTATAAAATCACACCATTATCAAGAATTTTGATTATTTTAAAATATTGTCGATCAGGGGATGGGTATTATTAATTGAGAGCAAACTGAACCAACACTCTGGGTATTTTTAATCAAGAACAAACTAAACCAACACCAACCACAATTAACGGAGGCCTAATCATTTCCGACCACCTTCAACCAATGAATTTTTAAACTTTAACAATTTTTTGATAGGGTCGAAAAAAATATGGTTCCCGATCGTTACCCCTAGCACTACCACTAGCAGTCCCCAGCAGATCTTCAAATCTATTGACAGATTTAAAACCAGCCACCATCTAATGGTACATTTAGTGGGATAAAATAAAATAAAATGAGAAAGATGAGAATGGAATAGATCGAGTATATTATAAATATATTTAATATAATAAAAGAATAGATATTTTATTTCATTTTTATATTTGTTATAATAAAATTTTGATAAAATAAAAAAATATCAATAATAATATTCTTAAATTAAAACTATAAGAAAGTATAAAAATTAATATAAAAATAATATTTTCATTTATTTATAATTTTTAATGTTTAAATATATAAATAATTTACACTCAATTTATAATTTATATATATTAAATTATTAAAATAAACTTAGTTTAAAATTATATTATATTCATTTATACTATAATTGAGATAGAAAAATTGTGAATGACTTTATTTTGTGATGATTCACCTTATACGTCATTAAGAAAAACTAAATATAACATAATTGACAAAAAATTTAAAATACTTTTTCAGTTTAAAATATTTTCACTTATAATAAAAACAATAAAAAATTTTAAAAATGTACAAAACTTCAACTACATTATCAAATAAAAAAATAATTTTGAATTTAATAAAAATAATATTGTCAACAATTCAATCCAAATTTCTTAAAAAATGAGGACTCTCATTTTATATTACCTATCAAACACACTTTCAAACAATTCTCCCCTCCATTCCATTCTATCTAAGTAAATGCAGTCTAATTCAATCTAATTCACATGGAATTTGGAACCTTACCAACCTTCAAAGGAAAGGATGAACAGTCACAATCCCAAATATCTTTGAAGATTTAATAACTATATCAAAACATCCTAGACCATAACCAACCAGATAGCCGAAAGTTACATGAAAGGATATTATATAATAAATGGACTAGACATGGCAGTAATTCTCTCAAATTCAAAGTGTCAAGAAAACATTCAGACAAATTTCAATAAATCTAATGTATTTAAATTGCAAACCACAAAATTAGATCACAAGAAAAGCATAGTAATAAAAACTATGGTGACAAACACCATATCTCTGAAAGAACTACTTATGCTGCAACAGCTTGCTTAGAGGCAGCGGATAGCTTGGATCTTCTCTTAGCCAAACTTTCACTACGGCGTTCCCTCTGCTCCTTCAACCTGGAGGCAAGCAGCTTCTGGTACTCAGCAGCCTCAGATTTTGCCTTCGCAATTCTCTTCTTTTTCTCAGCGATTCTAGCACGCTTTCTTTGGAGTGTCAAAGGAGTGACCAATCTCTGAATTTTTGGCGCTTTGCTCACCTTTTTCCCTGCAAACAAACAATTGTTAAGTATTAAAATGTTTAAAAAAAATGAAAGCAATATTATGGATTTCAATAAAACTATCAATGATATCAATGTCAAACAACTGAATTATGCATCTAGTTATTAGAAGCAAGGATTCTAACTGTAATATATTGACAATATATTTTGTTTATACTTCACAGCCCCTACATGTGACAACATATAGAATCAGAACTACTGACACTAATAAAGCTAATTACCAGATCCATTTCCCAGGTCAATCACTCTACTTAAGGGCAGAGACCTCAATTTAAAAAATACCATACAAAAACCAAAAAAAAAAAAAGTGCTAGACAGAACATTAAGAGGCATCATAAACTATACCAGTTTTTGTTGTGAAGGTTCTGCGGTATGTGTTGACATACTTCCTCACGTCATCCTCCTTAGACAAGTTGAACAACTTACGAATCTTGGAGGCTCTCTTCGGACCTCTCATCCTTGGCTTCTCAATGTCTGTCAAACCTGGCAAATCATTCTCACCCTTCTTCACAATCACCAAGTTCAGAACAGAGAGATCTGGGCTCACAATGCACCCACGAACAGACTTCCTCCTACGCTCTCCATTACGCCTTCCATAACCACGGAAGCAAGGGGTTCCTGTCAATGAAAACAAATACAAAGATGATGGTTCATTTGAAATGCAGCACATCTGAAACAAACAGATTCAACCAAAAGCTTTTGATTATAGTCTTACCTCTGTGAAGCAGGAGACGAACACGACCAGGGGTCAGCACACCCTGCTTCATTGGAAATCCTTGTTTGTCACATCCTCCAGTGATTTTGAAGACGTATCCTTTAAATTCCTAGTAATAGAAGATTGAAGAATGTCAACAAATAAGATAATCACTAAGGGCCCTAAAAGTTTCAAAACACAACAGTGCTGCTGCTGATACAGTACCTCACCCAACGCATCACCACTGACCTCCTGTGAGATCCTCTTGTCCCAGAATGCCCGTCTGCAAGTTAAAATAATACAATAAACAGGAAAAGTAGTCACCAAAGGACATCCATAATCCATACAGCACTCAATTCAGACATGATACGTTGAAAGCAACCAGAGAAAATGAGTCAAATTTTCACCAACATCAGCTCAAACAAGAGATCATTACACATCTACACCTCAAATTAGTAAAAACAGAAGAAAAAGCGCGACGATACTTGGTATTTGGTAACATAATGCTTCCCAATAATTGAAGCTAAGATAGATAACATGCATCCACAATCAAAGGGAAAACACACAACTATTCATTATTTTAATTGAGGAAAGCAACAATAATTAGGGCAATGACAAATGTCCTAAAAAACATTATTAGTTGTTTTAAATAACAATAACAACAGACTTTAGGCTAATGACATATTTATATGTCTTCAAAAACCCAAATGGTAAATACACAATTGCCAAGACTTCAAATCCAGTATCACAGAAGGACTTACACGTGAGGAGAACAAGGCATAACAAACTTTCTAATATCCCATTGATGCAGTACAGCAATAAAAACCAGGAAAAAAAAGGAAAATTGAAGGAGGAAAGGAATTACAGTTTCTGATCATCGTCTATCTCCAGCTTCTTCTGGCATCCTGTCGTAGGATTTGCAATGTTGAACTGCAGAGATTATAAAATTTAACACATACAACAAAATTAAATGCTACAAGCACAGACTCGAAAGCAAAAACCATAGAAATTAGGTTAGATGGAAAAAAAACCTTCATTTTATAAACTTCTTTACGTTGCCGCCGCTACAAAACCTGATCTTCCACTAGCCAGCCCCACCTTCAGCTTGAGCTTGCGCAAGGGAGAGAGAAGATGAGCTAGGGTTCAGACTTGATTTTATATAGCAACCTTTTTTTTAACAATTGACTAAAGAAGGTATTTGGGCCAAATATTGGGCTCCCAATTCCAAAAATGTCATCAATCTGAAAGCCCCGAAAACAAAACTTCTCCTAAACGCCGTGTGGCTTCTTAAAAATGAAAAATGGATTTAGTCCATTTAGTATTTAAAGTGATGATATTTAGTGTTCTCCATTTATTTTAATAGAAAATATTTTCTATAAAATATAATTGTAAAATATTAAAATAAAAAATATTTTATTTATATAATATTAAATATAAAAAATTTGGAAGAAAGCAAATTTTCCTTTTTCAAAAAAAAATTACTTTCATATGTTATTATAATTTTAAATATTATTTTTTGGCCATAAGTATAAGTGAAATATTACTCTTTCATTAATATACATATAAATAATATTTTTTAAAAAAATATTTTCTAATAAAATAAATAAAATTAATAGTCGAGTGAAAATAAATCAAGTCAAGCAAATTTTATCATAAATAGGTTACATCTGTTTAAAAAAAAATTCTTGAATCTAATTAGTAACATATTTATAAACTCAAATATTGGCCTGACTTATTTGTAAAATTTAAGAAATCTATCCTAACTTATTTAACTATTGAAATCTAAATAACTCATTGATGGATTTATAAATCTACACACACACACACATGATAAATAGATCTCTCAATAAAAAGAGAGAATAATAATTTTATTAAATAAGGCATTAAACAAAATTTTATCTTTACTTTTATAAAATTCTTAATAATTTAAAGTAATAATATTTAATTATAATTGAAAATTTTAAATGATATAATAATATGAATTTATCAATTACAAACTTTAAAACTTTGAGACAACTAATGGTTGGGTTGAAAAAAGAATAGAAAGTACAATAATAAAAGAGTAGTAACTATAATACAATTAGGTATTAGATTAGGGTAATGTATTAGTTAAATAGGTAGATCTAATGTGCCAACAGGCCAAACTTAAATAAGTGAAGCCTATTTTTTAAATAAATTAATATATTTACATATGCATGATTTAGTTAATTAAATAAATCAAATTAAATATTTAACTAGTCAAATCATATGCCATGAATAATCTTTATTTCCATCGTTATCCTTAATATGCAAATTAGAATAAATTAGATCTAAATTGATAAATTTTTGTCAAATTTAAAATAAAAACACTTATTTGACATATGAATCCAATAGAACTCTAGCCAGTAATTAATGGGTGGAAAATTTCAATGAAACCAACTTTATCATAGCAAAAAATATGAAATTGCATCATTTATTTAATATAAAAAAAATACTTTCATTTGCATATTACTATCACATAATTGACTAATTTTTCTTTAATGATTATTAATTTGGAGCTTTGTTTTATATTTATATGTCAATTAGAATTTTTATTCTTTAATTCAACAAAAATTATTAATAAGGATTAAATATGATTCAATTTGTTAATAGGGTGGCATCTTGTTAGTATGCTTATTAATTGATAAGTATAAAAGCGAGGGTTTGAATCCTAAAGAAAGTAACCACAAAGAGCTATCTAAGAGAATCAAGAAAATGCATTAGGAATTAATTCAAAAAGTTCGGATACATTAAAGGGAGGCTTGGAAGAGCTTTGAAAAGTTGAATAAATGCACCCTAGGTACTTCAACCAAGTAGTCAAATGCCATTTTCAATTACTAAGCTTAGAACTTGTCTCTATTTGCTAGTAGTTAAATAAGTAATCAAATACCATATTCAAATACTTCCTCATTTTCAAGCACACTATTTGAATATTTTATGCTAATGCATTTAATTTTATATTTCATTTTGTTATTAGACTTTTTAGGCTTTTATTTGTTAGTGTATTTTTTGCCAATTATTTCAGCATGTTTTTTAGACATCTAAAATTTTATTTGTTATCCATTTTGAGCTAATTAATGTGTTAAATTTAGGCCTAAGTTAGTTCATTAAAGCTCAACTAGTTTACTTGACTTGTTAACTTTCTGGCCTATATAAAAAAAGTTGAAGATTATTAGTGAAATAGAATTAGCTAGTTACCTTTTTTATGAAAGTGTGTTCGCTTTCAAGTTCTTAAGTAAATTTATGACTTATCAAAGGAATTCAACTTTTGTGATGTTGATCTTTACTAATTAAGGATTCATCCTTATAGTGTGATTTTTCTACTCTTATCAAAGGATTTCTTATCCCTTATTGTGTGTTCTTCATCACTAATAACTCCTATTCTTCCCCTTCTAGAGGATGTCATAAATATCCTTCCTATTTTTAAATTAATCTACTAAATTTTAGGATGATTTAATATAGATTCTTATCATCTGTTTATCATAGCTAGCTTGCTAATCTTCAAGTTATGTTTTTTCAATTCAATTTTGATCTATTATATTATTATTGTGTTTCTGTTTTAAATTTTTTTTCTTTCGCTATTCTGTTAATTTTGTTTTGTAATTTCATTGTTTTGTTTGAATCCATTGTTTATTGTCATGCTTTATTTAATTTGTTTCATTTTCTATTTCATTTTTTATTGCTTATTTCATTCATCTAATTAATTGTGTCAAGCCAATTAAATCTAAGTTTAATGTCATGTTCCTTTGTATTGATATTTATGTCTATTTTGTCTTGCATCAATTTTGTCTTAAATTTTATGTTGTTTTGGTTTTAACTTCAATTATTTTTCAATTTGTTTTCAATATATTGAGTCAAGATTCAATTATCTTTCCATCCACTTTATTTTGTTTGAGTCTTAACTTTTCATTTGTTGTGTTTTATGCCTTGTTTTATTTTGTCTTTTCTTGCATCTAGTCCATTGCTTTCTACTAAACTTGTGTTCCATTTTAATTGCATTTTTTATCTTGCTAAATTGGTCATTTTACTTGTTATCTAGTTAATCATATCTTGTCCTACAAACCCTTATTTGGTTTGCCTTGAACTTATTTAAAGAAATTCTAAAGCCAAAGTTATATAATCGAATCATGTATTCAATTAATTAATGGCAAAGAGCAATATATTTTTAGGTAATCAAATGTACTAATTAAGTACCTTCATTTCAATTTGAAATATTCAATTTTCGTAGTAGAATAATGTAAGGCAAAAGCCATAACAAGTCAAGCAAATCGATTATTGTATTCAATTAGTTCTCATCTCATTAATGTAGTCAATTATATTAATTCAGTACCCCTATTTCAACAACACAAAAATGTTATATGATTATTCTTAGGGTGTGATTCAAAGGTGTTAGTGATTAAAAAATTAAAAGAAAAAAGATTTAAAAGAAATAAAAAAATTAATCAAGAAAAAATTGATTCAAAAAAGTGAATCAAAGTGAGAAAGAAAGCGTTTGATTAAAAATAGTTATGAATTAAAAATTAAAATAGTATTTGAAGCATAAAAAGCAAAAAAAAATAGTTACTACTTATTGAATGCTCATGATATACTTAAATTTCTCATTTCAATTTAATTCTACTATCTTGTTAAATTATTCTTAAAATTGATGTTTTATGACATTTTTCATTATTCTTTGTCTTAATCTTTGAGTCTCTTTAATCCTAATCCTGGAGTCTTATGTTTATGTTTTTTTTTTATCAATTTGATCTTTTTCTTGAGTCTGTTTTGTTCTAATCTTCAAGTTTTGAATCCTTATTTTGTTATCTTAATTCCTTAAGTGTATCTTGGTCATAGTCTTGAATCCTTTATTTAAGTCTTGTTTATCTCCTTTCTTTAATTATTTATCTTTGATCTTTAAGTCCTAATTAATTCTTTTTTTTTTAGTTTTCATTATTGAGCCTTAGCTAGTCTCTTTATTGATTTTTTTTTCAATTTTTGAGTCTTTAATTATCTTCTTAATTCTTCATGTTATTTGAACTTTGATTAATGAAGTTGATTACTGCACTTATTAAATCTTATTTAGTTATATCTGCTTAGTTCGTAAAGAACCACAAGAAAGGAAGAGTGAAGGGTTGAAAAAGATAAGAATATGTGAGTTCATTTAAGGTTAAAAGCCTAATTAGAGTGCAAACATGAAAATGAGTGCCTCTAAATTAAATGAGAAATGTGCTTTTATGAGGGCTTTTCTTTTATCTAACATTTTCTTACAGGATTTTTTTTAATAATGTAAAAAAGAAGTATGAATGATGAAGCTATATTAATAGGATTACAATAACTAATTGAAGACATAAATGTGAAACTTGGTAGAATAGAGGATGGTTAATCCTATAGAAATCAACATGGTAAGAGAGATAAAGGAGAAAGGACGGGGAGAAAATAAAATGAGAGATATTTTAAAGAAAGAGTTAAAAATAAAAATAGAATAAGTAAAAGAGAAAGAATACATCATGATAAGTTTAAAAAGAATGATAAAAGAGATGATAGAAAAGGTGAAAAAAAGAGTGTAAGAAGAGAAAATGATAGATAATGAAGAGATAAGGATAATTATGTTCTAAACAATATTAGAAAGAGAAGTCCTTCATTTCAAAGGGAGAAAAAGTTTGAAAGGGAGGAAGATAAAGCTTATGAGAAGTACAAGACCAAATCCTCATCCAAACCTAAGGAAGAAAAATCCAAAGGCATTGTCAATCACAAAAAGAAATCCTCATCAAAGCCTAAAGAGAAAGTGTCAAAGAGTAAAAGTAAAGTTAAAAAGCATCAAAGGCATACCAATGACAAGTACTTCAAGTGTTTAGAGCATGGTCATCATGCTGTTGTTATCAAATCAAGAAAGCCTCAAAGATTTAAAAAGTTTTAGGAGAATAAGTTAAAGAAAAAAGTAAAGACCAAAAGGAAAATATCTTCTACACAAGATTCAATATCGAAGATAAGATATGCAATATGATTATTGATAATGAAAGTTGTGCTAATATTGCTGCACATATATGATAGAGAAATTGAACTTAACTACTTTACCATACCTTACTCTACACAAGTTACAATAGTTAAATGATAATGATGAGATAGAAGTAACAAAGTAAGTATTATTTTTTTTTACACTTGGTAAATTACACGCTATATGATATTACTTCTATGAATGCTTGTCATTTATTGCTTAGGAGATCATGGCAATTTAATTTTAAAAAAAGTGGCTTATTGTAGAATCCTTAACACCTATAACTTTGAAATGAATTGGAGAAAAATAACTCCCAAACCTTTAACCCTAAAATAACTGTATGACGATCAATTGAGAATGCAAAAGAAAAAAGAGATAACAATAAGAAGAAAAGAAAAAGAAAGAAGAAAAGAAAAATAAAGATAAGAAAAGGGTAGAAAGAAGTGAGAACCATGAAAAGAAAAATAATGATTGTGATGAGAATGAAAGTAAAATTGAATTGAAAGAAAAAAAAAGATTAATTATGTACAAAAAATAGAGAAAAATAATACTAAGGCAAAACAAGAAAAAAATTTGAGTGTGATTAGAAAAATAAGTGGGATAAAGATTATTTTTTTATACTTTTATGCTAATTATCTTGTATAAGAAAGCTTATAAAAATACTAGTAACTTTAAATTTGTTTAGTTAAGTGCACTTAAATCTTCGAAGTAATTGAAAAATGAAGGAAAGTTAAATAGGAAGGTTACTAAGTTAGTAGAATTCTTTGAAACTTATTTAGGTGCCATCTAACGTAAGCAAGATAAAAGTAATATCAATTGTTAAATTTTAGATATAGTAAAATTACTTTGCACATAAATTTGTTTGGTATTGAAAATATCAAGGATTTGCATGCGAATGCTTATGATTTGGCTACCTTTTCACATGATCTTGATTTTTTCTTACATGTTAATTATGCTTCAAATATTTATATTTATAGGAAAAAATAGTTTTTTGGAAACATTTTTAAGCATGATATATTTTTTTAAGAGAAATAAGTTGTTTATACTTAAAAGTTTTCTAAAAAACTTACTTAGTAAAGAAGCCCATGATGTTAATGATCTTGCTTTGATTGATGATGAGTTACATGAATTTTGTATATTTTCTAGGTTTGGGTTGAAAAGTGGATATCATTAAATGATTTTGAGAAAAGATATGTCATAGATAAATACTTTAAAAATAAAACATGATTTATATGGGTGATTAATTTTGCTATTTAGTTTATCTAATGCACCACATATTTTTGTGAGCTCAATAAATCATGTTTTCTATGTTTCCAAGAATAAATTTAATGTTATGTGCTTTCATTATTATTATGAGCTAAAAGGATGGATCTTATTAATGTTTAAGAAATTATAGAATTAGGAAGAGTTGTCACATGTTCATGATGCTTTTGTGATTAATAAAAACTTGAATAAGCATGTTGAGTTTTTAAAATATGTCTTGAAAGTTTTGAGAAATAAACTTTTGAATGCTCATTCTACGAAATACTCATTTTACGTGGGAAAATTGTATTTTTAAACCATGTTGTGAATGGTATAAACATAAAAGTGGATGACCAAAAGTATAAAATGATTGAAGAATGGCTTTCACCCAAATCTTTTAATAAGATTAGAAGCTTTTATAGTTTACTTAATTTTTATAAGTAGCTTATAAGAGATTCTTGTACTCTACTTATGCCATTGATTTTAATTTTTTTCTCTAATTTTACTAACTTTGGATTTGATCTAGTAGATGTGTATTAATGGTATGAATAGAAAATAACATTCTTAAATCAAAGGAAATCCAAGTTATAACTAAATGAAGATGTTCATTCCAAGTTCTTGAAGAGATAATAATTATTTTTCTAATTTGAATTGTCATGATGAGTTTAATGTGATTGCCTTTTTTAGTATTTCTAATTTCACTCCTTTTGATGTAGGTTTCAAAGATTCGAGAATGAATCCTTTCTAGAAAGGCAACTATAAACAACTATTTAAGAGAATCAAGGAAGTGATTTAAGGATTAATTCAAAGAGTCTGGATACATGAAAGGAAAGCTTGGAAGAGCTTTGAAGAGTTGAATAAGTGCATCATGTATACTTCAACTAAGTAGTTGAATATTATATTTAATTACTAAGCTTAGAGTTCATCTCTATTTACTAGTAATCAAGTATTATATGCGAATATTTCTTCATTTTTTAGCACAATACTTAATTATTGTATTTGAATACTCTAAGTTAATGTGTTTGATTTTATATTTCATTTGTTATTAAACTTTTTAGGCCTTTATTTGTTAAGGTATTTTTGGCCCATTATTTTAGCATGTTATTTTAGATATTTAATATTTTATTTGTTGTCCATTTTGAACTAATTAGACCTAAGTTAGTTCATTAGATGCAAATTAGTTTAGTTGAATTGTTAACTTTCTAACCTATATAAGAAGGGATGTTCTTTATAAAAAGGAGATTTAGATCATTAGTGAAATAGAATTGGCTAATTGCCTTCTTTATGAAAGTATGTTCATTCTTAGGTTCTTGAATAAAGTTATAATTTATCAAAAAGATTCAATCTTTGTAACCTTGATCTTTACTAATCAAGGATTCATCCTCATAACATGATTTTTTTTGCCTTTATCGAAGGATTATTCATCCTTTGTGGCATGTTCTTTATCATTAATTGCTCCTATTCTACATCTTTCAAAGTATAACATGAATATCCTTCTCATTTTTTATTTGATCTACTTAACTTTTGGATGATTCAATGAAGATTCCTATCACTTGTTAAATTCATTAATACCGAATCCTAAGTTTTAGTAGTAAAGAACAAACACCATTGTTTTCTTTATAACAAAGGAAGCCATACCCCTATTGTTATTTGCCAAGGTTGCATTTTCCATGTTCTTAATGGGTAAGTAGGCAATTATTACATAACCTCTACAAGAATAACTTAATTTTCTTTAGTTTAGGCCAAAATTAACTTGTTTTCCATAGTATATCAATTATTACACTTCTATTCTTCATAAGCATCTTATATGCATAATGGATAAGTAAATAACTATCACTACTCCATCTTTAAATCTTCTTATTTGCAACATCCATATTGGTTGGTGGCAAAATAACATGTATATGTAGCAAAATATTTAAAAGTAGTAACCCATCTAATGCTTATGAATTCTAGTTTTCCTACACTTATCTCATGCAATTAATTGTAATGTCATTATGCTAATACTGAACTGACACACTCGAATTTTTTGTTAAGTAGAAATTCCTTAATTAGACATCATCCTAAAATTTTACCTTTTTTTATTGCCAATTAGCCAAGCTATCCTTTTCACATAATATTGCCAAAGTTTATAAGAAACTTTCCATAGAAGAGTGATAAAAATATTTACTGTATTATTTCCTCCTATTTCATGTCTCTTAGTAAGTTACATATGTTAATTTTACATAATTGGCCTTATTTTATAATTTAAGATTAGTTTTACAATATTCTGAATTTATTTGGTTAATGTTAGATTTTGACACTATTTCTATTTTTCAATTATATTTTAGGCTTTGAATGTCAGATCGGAGTGATCTATATATTATTGTAAAGCTTAAAGAAAAATATATAACTTTGATGTTTTAGTCAAATCCTAGTTCAAATTCTTTAAAGCCCTTATTTAGTCAAGAATTTAAAGCCCTTTCTTTGTCCTAACTGAACTAACTTTAGGTTTTGGGTTATATTTAAAGCTATAGAAGTCTAATTAACATGGAACTAGTACCTAAATCTCTATTAAACTTAACTTTACAACTTTTAGATTTATGAATCACCTAAATTACATTATTTTAATGATCTTATACTGGTTAGAAGTCAAACTCATGAGATTTCACTACTGTAACTCCTAAAGTTAATTGATTAGTAAAAATAGGTTCTAAGCTTTTAAAAATTAGGAAGACCTTATTCTTGTGATCCTAAAAGAATATAATCTAAGTCCAATAGGATTTTAGGTTAATTAGGTCAAACAAAAGGAGAGAACTTATTAAACATAGGAGATTTTTACACATTTAGCAGACATTCTCTTCTTTTTTTAGCTTTTGTGATCTCAAACCATGGAAGGCTAATTTAAGAGTTGATTCAAGGAGTTTAAAGCTTTTCTCTACTGTATTATGAGATTACGATTTGTAATTGTAATTTTCTCTAATTAATTTTCCTATTTCCCTAATTACTTGTATTAGATGTTGATTAAGTATAATTAGTATCCATCCTTATGATTTCTAATTGTTACGTGTAAAATGGTTTATCAATTAGCGCAAGTGCACACTATCGTAAACAAGTAATAAAGTGATAAGTAAGTATCGTTCCCTCGAGGATTGTTTCACTAAGTACCAAAATTCATAATCCTAACACTATTTGGCAAACCGATTAGTTGGAAATGAAGTGAGTAAATAAAGATCTATGCAAAAAATATTTAAAGTAAATATGAATGCAATTGGAGTAAAGATTAAATTCGATCTAACTTAGAGATTATGGCGGTTACTTAATTCGGCTAATCTTAATTAATCAAATCCTATATAGTTATCTAGCATAGGATTCATAAATTATTATAGGGGTTTAAGTAATTTAAGGTTGAAAGATTAATTAGACAAGTGAAATCTAAATTAATCTATAATTAATCCAAATTAAAACTATCAATTTCTTTAATTAGTTATTTTATTACATTATTTTTCTCCCTTATTGTTTACTTTATGTTTTACTTTCTTTAATACATTTATTTCAATTTTAATTCACTAACCCATTTATTTTGTGTTTTCTATAATTCTACATTCTATTACTGCATATTGTTGTCTTCTGCATTCTATCTAGCATTTTGTCCTATTTATATTTGTATTTCATTTCTTATATTTTTAGTTTATAATAAATTAAACAATTATGTAAACATTGTTGGTAATTTAATTTAAAGAAGATAACTTAAAGGATCACTAATGGTATCACCTAATTTGCTTTACTATATTACATTATTTTAAGAAAACTAGTAATAAACTAATTTTGGTGCATTATGACGTGCAAATCAAAATTTTAGTGCCATTGTTGAGGATCTGTTTCAATTCATTTTTTCCTACATATTGGTAGTTATGTATTACATAATTATTCAAGCATCCTAGTCAATAATTACATTTGTTAGTGGGTTACTTACATTTTATGGTAGTTATTTTTTTTTAGCATTTTCTTGCATTTCCTTCACATTCTTTGATTTTTGCATATTCCTTTACTTTAATTCATCATATTTCACCATATTTTCATCCATCCCGCATTCAAACAGGTTTTTACTTAAATAAACTAGTTTTACATAGTTGTAGACCCTACCCCCTTGGAACCGTACCTAAGCCTCATTAACTCCAATTAAGTTGAATTTTTTTTGCAATAAATTTTATTTTTCTCATCAAAAGTCATAAGCCTAAAGCTTACGAAGTGCCTTATATTTTAGCCAAATTCCACTATTTTGACCATTTTTTATTTTTTAAGATTTTTTTTACATTTTTGGATTTTGCATGATCATAGTTTTCATTCTATAGTGGTCCCATAATTTTTTAAAAATATCTAGATAGGTTAATTAGATGTGTTTAGGGTGATTTTTCACACTGCATTGCCATTTTGGTGTTTATGTGTCTTTCTAGTCTACCTAATGTAGTATAGCGTAATGGTAATGTATAACTAAGAAAAGTTCTTATGAATTACTGGAGTTTGATTTTGAAATTGATAGGACTTTTCATTTTTTATGCAAGAGCAAAAATAAAAGTAGTTTTAACATTCACAACCTCTCTTTTGATCCTTTAGATAACTTAAAAAATATAGCAAATAATAACAAAACTTTAAAGGAATTGATTGCCCCTAATGTTACCTACTAACTAATTGGCATTCGATATCCTAAATTAGATACTGATTTTGAAATTAAATCTAGCCTAATACACTTGTTTCCAAGATTCTATAGTCTTACAAGTGAAGATCCTCACAAATATCTTAGGAAGTTCCATGTGATTTATTCTATAATAAAGCCTTAAAGAATATCAAAAGACCACATTAAGCTAAAGGCCTTTCCTTTCTTCTTTGCTTATTTTGCTAAAAATTGGTTATATTATTTGCAGCCTAGTTTTGTCACTTGTTGGAATGACATAAACCAATTATTCCTTAAGAAATTCTTCCCTGCATCTAAAGTAATTGCTATTAGGAAAAAGATATGTGACATTAGATAATTGAATGGAGAAACATTATATAAGTATTAAGAAAGGTCTAATAAACTTTATGCAAGTTATTCACAGTAGCAAATTAATGAACAGCTCCTAATTCAATACTTTTATAAAAGTTTTCTTCCAATGGATAGGAACATGATAGATATAGTAAGTAATGATGCATTGATGGATAAGACTCCAATGGTAGTCAGAGATTTAATAGATAACATGACAGCCAACTCCTAGTAATTTAGCACCAGAATACTCCTTGCCACCAGAAATGTACATGAGATGAGTTTTTCTTCCTATGCAGATTGACAAAGAATAGAGCATAGGATAGATGAATTAACCTTCCTAATAAAGCAATTGGCTATAGGACAATAACAATAATTATAAGTGCCTTTTCTTATCAGAGTTTGTGGCATATGCTCTTGTCCAACTCATCCTACTAATGTGTGTCCAACATTGCAAGAAGATGATAGTCAATATCAAGCTTTTGCAATAGTAGGATTCTCTAGGAAGTCACAATACCAATAGCAATAGGACTAATACCAACCACAATAATAATAGTAATAGCCTAAATATGATCCATACTTTAATTTTTACAATTTTAATTAGAGGGATTATCCTAAATTTAGATATGATAATGTGCCAGTCTGGCAACCAATTAAACTAGCACCATACCAAGTCAGACTTCCATTCCGGTAACAATAACCATTTGAGCCAATCTAACTATAGAATTTTCAGAACTAGCAAGCATCCACCCCACATCCTTTCAATCATCATTTGAGGAATTAGTCAAGCAAATAGTGACCAATACTTTAAAGTTTCAACAGAGAACAGATGCCATAATGTAAGGCTTATAAGCATAGATTAGCCAGTTAGCCTCAACTATAAATGAGCTTAAATCATAAGGTTTTGATAGATTGCCTTGCTAAACAATTCCCAACCCCAGAGGTGACATTTATGTTATCATGCTAAAAAGTGGTAAAGAAGTTTATGCTTCCAACAATCATCCACAGGAAGCTAGAAAGACTAGAAAAAATAACAAATAGAGGTTGAAAATATTATAGAAAGCTCTCTTCCAAGAAACTAAAAATTAGACAAACTAGAGATAATGTAAAAATTGGTAGATTTTACAAGATCACTTCCCTTCCCCTACAGAATTACATAATCTAGGAAAACAAAAGAATTTGATAGAGATAAGGAGATTTAGAGACTTTTAAGAAGGTAGAAGTTAACATTTCATTGCTTGATGCCATCAAAAAAAATTCCAAAATATAATGAATTCCTTAAAGAGTTATGCATATGCAAAAGAAAACTATATGATAATGAAAAAGTGAGCTTGGGCTAAAATGTATTAGTCATCCTTCAACCAAACTTACCCCAAAAATGCAAAGATCCAAGAACTTTTAACATACCTTGCATAATAAGTAACAATGAATTTGAACATGCCCTAATTGACCTGAGAGCTTCAATCAATGTCATACTAATGTTGGTATTCTCTTCCTTACAACTTGGTCCATTAAAGAAAATAAGAGTTGTCATCCAATTAGTCAATAGAAGTACTACACATCTTACTAATGTTATTGAAGATATGCTAGTTTAAGTAGAGGAATTGATATTCCTAATAGATTTTTACATTTTACCTATAGAGGATAAGTCTTAAACAGCCTTGCACCTTTAATTCTAAGAATACCATTCCTTAAAATAGTAAAAATAAAAATTGATGTAAATACTAGCATTCTTTACATAGAAGTTAGAGATATGGTAATCACTTTCAACATTTTTTAGGCTATGAAATTCCTTGTTGAAAAGCATTCTGTATTTTAAATAGATATGTTTGATGAATATGTTGAACATACCCTTGATGACATGCTTATTTGCATGTGACAATGTACTAAAATTAGTTTTTTACTAGTTTACTTAAAATAATGCAATATAATGAAGTAAATCAGGTCGTATCCCTAGTGATCCCTTAAATTATCTTCTCTAAATTGAATAACTAATAATGTTTACATAATTGTCTAAGTTATTATGCATTAAAAATACAAAAAAATGAAATGCAAATACTAATTAGATAAAATGCTAAATAGAATACAAAAGATAGTAGTATACAGTAACAAAATATAGAATTATGTACAATATAGAATTAGAGGGATTTGTGAATTAAAATTGAAATAAATATATTAAACAAAGTAAAATAAAGTAACTAACAAGGGAAAAACTAGAGTAATAAAACAACTAATTCAAGGAATTGAGAGTTCCATTGGATTAATCATGGATTAATTTAAATTTGATTTTTCTAATTAATATCTCAACCTTGAATTACCTGGAACCTTTGTAATAATTTACGAACCCTACATTAGATAACCATATAAGATTTGATCAATTAAAATTAGTCGAATTAAGCAACCATCATAATCCTTAAGCTAGATCAAAATTGACTTAAAAATAAAATTTGATTGATTTGAGAAATTAAATTAGAAACTTCTAAATTAATCCCTCGACCATTTGCCCTTATGTGTAAAACTATGATTAACTAACCAAAATTCAACATCAAAATAATAAAAGATTAGAAATCACAATGATGAATACCAATTATAGCAAATAACATCTAACGTAAGTAATTTCAAGAAATCAACATAAGTAATTAAGGAAAAAGGAAAATTAATTAGAAAAAGTCAACATTATAAATCATAATCTTGTAATTCAATAAAGGAGAGCCTTAAACTCTTTGAATTAGCTCATAAATTAGCCTTCTATGGCTTGAGAACACAAAAGCTAGAAGAAGAAAACAAAACTATCTGTTGAATATGTAAAAATATCTTATTTCTAATAAGTTGTCTCCTTATATTTGATTTAATTAACCTAAAACCCTATTACACGTGGATTATATATCTCTTGGGATTACAAGAATAAGGCATTTTTAATTTTTAGAAGCACAAAAATTATTTTTACAAATTAATTAACTTCAAAAGTTACAGTAGTGAAATCCTATAGGTCGACTTGCAACTAGTATAAAACTACTAAAACAATGTAATTTGAGCAATCCATAAATATAGAAGTTATAGAATTAGGTCCTATAGAGATTTGGATGCTGGTTTGATTTAATTAGACCTCTATAGCTCTAGATATAGTCCAAAATCGAATCTCATTTAGTTAGGACAAAAATAGGGCTTCAGCTTCGTAGCTAAGTAAGGACTTAAAGAAGTCCGAACTAAGCTTTGACCAAAACACCAAAATTGTAAATATTTCTTTAAGTTTTCCAACGGTATATAGATCACTTTGATCCAATATCCAAAACTTAAGATATAACTAAAAAATAGAAATAATGTTAAAATCCAACATTAACAAAATAAATTCAAAATATTGTAAAACTGACTCTAAATTATAAAACAAGGTCAATTCTGTGAAATTAAGCATGTGTAACTCATTAAGAGATATCAATAGAAGGAAATAATATAATAAATATTTTTTTATCAAATTCCCCTTAAACCCTAAACCCATACTTAGCTCTTACACATCTTCATGCAAGACATAACTTTATTAAAAACTAAGAAATAAAAGCTTTTACTTTTCAAAAACTTTAAAATCATAAATCTATAAGTAAGAGATAAATAAAAACCAACAAAGAACATAACATATCATGAAGAAAAATCTTAACAATCTTGAAACTAACCAACATAATAACTTTATTAAAACAAATAGATTAACATGGTAGATTCTCATAAGATTCACTCTTCAATTCTTAAGTGTTTGGGATAAGCAATTAACTTAAGTTCTTTTCATGAAATTGCCCAACCATAAGCTTACTAATCATCTAATATTCACTACTCAAATCATATGTACAACATAAATCAAGATAACTTTATTCATGGTTGTAATGTGACTAGGGAAAAGGAAGGAAAAATTCAGATATGAAAGGTTAAAAAGTAAAGAAAATGATAAAACACTTGAATAAAAAAACATATAAGCAAATTGTAAACAATTATAACTCAACACAATAAGCTAAATTCAAATCTAAACACTCATCAACTTCTTTATTTTTTTATTTCCTTTTCTTTCTTTTTTTATTTTTCAATTTCATTTTGCCATATTCTTTTTTTAATTTTTTTGCAATTTTATTTTTTAACTTTTTCTTTTTTTCTCTCTTTTTATTCAACTAACCTTTAAACTTGAAGTTAATAACCTTTCACAACATCTAGATTCACACACCCTCATTCTTATTTAAGAGTCCATTTTATAAAAATTCAAATGTTTTACTAATTTTTAAGGTGAGGTAAAGATATTTATTTTTTATTAGAAAAATATGCTTATATATTAATTAACAAAGAAAAGGATGATTAAAGCTAAATAGGACTAATAATGATAAAAATTAAGGTTAGCTATATGGCTCTAGCTTAAATAAAGAAAGAATATCTTTATTATTTTTATGTATGCATATGCAAAATGTAATTTCAAAAAGAAGCAAAGTAAGTTCTAGAAAAATAAATTATAGAAAAACATCACAAAAAAAGGAAAGAAAATAGTATGAATTTTTAATATAAAGCTCAAAATCTCGCAAGGTAAGTTATGTTATTAAGTTTAATATACCAATTCAAAATCCACCACTACATCAATTAATTTCAAGAAGTAAAATCATTTATTCAATTATGTTATGAATCCAATCTAATTTCAATTGAATTCTACTCATAAAAATGCAAAATCCTCATTAATGGAAAGCAATTAAAATGACTCAAAAGGATTTAAAAAACAAGTAAAAAATACACTTTAAAAACATATTTTTTTTATTTTTTTGAAAAGCATCAAATGAAGACACAAAGCATAAGATAAATCCAAAAGTCTTCCCTTCACAATTAAATTTTACATTATCCTCAATATAAAGTATATCAACATCATAAAAAAATTTATCAAGAGATATAAAGAAAGATAAAGGACAAGAAAAAAAAAAGAAAAGTAGAAGAAAGCAAATCTAAATGGCTTGGGTTACCTTTTAAAAAGCATCTTTCTTTAACGTTTTTTATTAGACATTAAGCTCTTTCATCAAGAATAAACTAGGTTCTCTAACTTCATTACTTCCATTACTTATTCTTGAAAACCTTTATAAAATGGTTTAACCCTATGCCCATTAACCTTGAACACTTTGTTACTCTTTAAACTCTTGATCTTAACTACACCATAAGGAAGAATGTTAGTAATAATAAAAAGTCCACGCTAATAGGAATAGAGTTTATCCAATATCAATTTAAGCATTGAATTAAACAATAGAACTTTTTAGCCAATTATAAAAGTCTTTGTAAAAATAAGCTTATCGTGGAATACCTTTATTTTTTTTTGTAAAACCTAGAATTCTTATAGGCTTCAGGTCTAAATTCTTCCAATTCTTGCAATTGTAATTTTTTTCCTTTCCACATGCCTTTAATTCTATGTCATATCTTTTTATAGCCTAAAATGCTCTATGCTTTAACTTTACTAGAAGATGACATGCTTTCCTAAAAATAATCTGGTATAAGGATATCCCAATAGGAGTTTTATATGTGACTTTATAGGTTCAAAGTGTATCATCCAATCTAAGGCTCCAATCTTTTCTATTAGGATTCACAATTTTTTTTCTAAAATTAACTTAACTTCTCTATTGGAAATTTTTACTTGTCCGTTTATTTAGGAATGTATGATATGAAAACTCTATAACAAACCTTATATTTCTTCAACAAAGCTTCAAACGCTCGATTGCAAAAATAAGTCCCTTGATCACTAATCAAAGCACGTATAATGTCAAACCTACTAAAAATGTGAGATTTGAAAAAATCTATAATAAATTTGGAATTATCAATTCTAGTGGCTTTAACTCCCACCCACTTATAATATAATCAATAATAAGAAGAATATAAACAAAGCTAAAAGATAAAGGACAATGACCCATAAAATTAATGCCCCATACATTAAAAAAACTTATAAAAAGCATAAAAAATTAAGGCATCTCATGTTTACGAATTAAATTCTCTACTCTTTAACATTGTTCACAATTTTTACAAATATGTAAGTATTATTTAATAAAGTAAGCTAATAAAAATCACAATAAAGCACTTTCCTTGCTACTTTATTATGTTTAAAATGACCTCTACAAGCATGATTATGACAAAATGTAAGTATGGAATGAAACTCAAAATCATGTACAAATTTTCTAATTATTTGATTAGCATAAAATTTCCATAAATAAGGATTATCTCACTCTTAAAACTTAGCCTCACTCTTTAACTTATCAATTTAAGTTTTCTTAAGATATGCAGGTAACTTATTAACAACTAAATAGTTGACTAAATCAACAAACCAAGGATTTTTACCTAGTAACTAAAAAAACTGCTCATCTGGAAAGGTGTTACGGATGGGAAGAGTGTCTACATCTCTTGAAATCCTATTCAAATGATCTGCAACTAAGTTTTCAGCATTACTCTTATCTTTAATCATAATATCAAACTCTAGTAGAAGCAACACATCTAATCAAGTAGGGTTTTGCCTTAGATTTCTTCCAAAAAAAACTTCAAAATTGCATGATTAGAAAAACATAATCACTTTAGAACTAAGAAAATATGATCTAAACTTATCTAAAGTAAAAACAATAGCTAAATTTTTTTTTTCTATTGTGGTATAATTAGCTTGGGTAGCATTCAAAATTCTTGAAGTATAATAAATCACATGAGGTTATTTTTCCACTTTTTATGCAAGAAGAACACTAATTGCATAGTTAGAAGCATCACACATTAAATCAAAAGGCAAATCCTAAGATAGTGGCTAAATGATAGGAGTAGTGGTGAGAGCTTACTTGAACTTATCAAAATGCTCCTTACAATGTCAATTGAAGTTAAATTCTACTTTCTTTGTGGAGTAGCTCGGACAATGAAAAGGCAATCTTGCTAAAATCTTTAATGAATCTCTTATAGAAACTTGCTTAACCAAGAAAAGAACCCACTTCCCATATATAAGAAAGATAAGATAAAGTAGTAATCACATTAAGCTTAGCAAGATCTACTTTAATGCCTTTACTACTCATTATATATCTTAAAATTATCCTATACTTTACTATGAAATGATATTTTTCAAAATTAAGCACAAGATTAGTTTTAATGCATTTGTCCAACACCTTTAAAAGATTATCTAAGCATGATCAAAAGAAGAACTATAAACAAAAAAATTATCCATGAATACTTTTATGCAATCTTCTAAAAAACTAAAAAAAATACTCACCATATACCTTTGGAAAGTACTAGGTGCATTACATAGGCCAAAGAGCATCTTTCTATAAGCAAAAGTGCCAAAAAGGTAAGTAAATGTTGTTTTCTCTTGATCTTTTAGAGTAAAATGAATTTAGATGTAATTAATGTAGCCATTTAGGAAGCAATAGTAGGATTTTTCAGCTAATCTTTCTAACATTTGATTAATGAATGGTAATGGTAAGTGATCCTTTCTAGTTGCTTAGTTTAGCTTCCTATACTCTATGCAAACTCTCTAGCTATTTTGAACTTTAGCAGGAAGTAAATCATTATTTTAATTTTTCACTACTATCAAGCCAATTTTCTTGAAGACAACTTGGACTAAACTTACTCACTTTTTTATTAGAAATGGGATATATGATACTAACTTCCAAAACCTTGGTAATCTACTTCTTTACCACATCCAAAATCAAAAAGTTCAATCTTCTTTAGGGTTGTCTCACTAGTTTGGCTTTTTCTTCTAATAAAATATGATGCATACATATGGAAGGCTAATACTAGGAATGTCTACAAGTGTTCACCCTATTACTTATTTATAAGCTTTAAAAATTTATAACCAGAGGAAGAAGAGATTAGAGAATGAAAAGTTAAGGAATTGATATTTCCAATGGATTTCTACATTCTATTTATGAAAGATAAGTCTTCAAATAGCAAAAATGAAAATTGATGTAGATATTGGCACTTTTTCCATAGAAGGTAGAGAAATAGTAATCATTTTCAACATTTTTAAGGCCATGAAATTCCGTGTTAAAGAATATTCTGTATTTTAAATAGATGTGCTTAATGAACTTACTGAACATATCTTTGATGACATGCTTGCTGATTTTCTTACATTTTTGAGTTTATGGATTATTTTGATAATCATGACTGCACTTGCTATGATGACGATAACCAACGTGCCATATATGTTGAACTTTCTGCATTCATAAGCAAAGAAACCAACACTGTACCAAAAGATGCAAAATTTAATATTCGAGAAGAAATTCAACTTATTGAAATAATTTTTACCATTAGATTAATACCTTTGGTCATCTAGCCATTAACATTGAAGCTCAAACCTCTTCCAGAACATTTAAAGTATGCCTTTTTAGAAGAGAATGAGAAGTTACCATTCATTGCAACAAAGAATTTGCAACCTCAATAAGAAGAAAAGTTATTGCAAAGTTTAAGAGCTTATAAACAAGCAATAGGGTGGACATTTACAAATATTCCTGGTATTAGCCTTCCCATATATATATGTATAAGATTTTATTGAAAGAAGAAGCCAAATTACTAAGATAACCCCAAATAAGCCTGAACTTTTTTATTTTGGACATGGTAAAAAAAGATATTACCAAGGTTTTAGAGGTTGGTATCATATATTCCATTTTTAATAATAAGTAGGTAAGTCCAATCCAAGTTATCCTTAGAAAATTCGCTTAACAGTAGTGAAAAATTAAAATAATGATTTACTTCCTACTAGAGTTCAAAACAGTTAGAAAGTTTACATTAACTATAGGAAGCTAAATGAAGTAACCAGAAAGGATCATTTCCTACTGCCATTCATTAATCAAATGTTAAAAAGATTGATTGGAAAATCCTACTATTACTTTCTAGATGGCTACACTAGTTACTTTTAGATTCATATTGCTCCAGAAGATTAAGAAAAGATAACATTCACTTGCCTTTTTAGTACTTTTACTTATAGGAGGATGCCTTTTGGTCTATATAATGCACCTAATACTTTCCTCTTTTAATGCATGCTTGTATAATCTTTCTAAGGTGTTGGATAAATGCATTAAAGCTAATCTCATACTTAATTTTGAAAAATGTCATTTCATAGTAGAGTATAGGATAATTTGGGGATACATAGTAAGTAGCAAAAGCATTAAAGTAGATCATGCTAAGCTTGATGTGATTATTACTTTACCTTATCCTACTTGTGTACGAGAAGTGCATTCTTTTCTTAGTCATGCAGGTTTCTATAGGAGATTCATTAGAGATTTCAACAAGATTGCCCTTCTATTATCTAAACTACTCTAAAAAGAAGTAGAATTTAACTTTGATTAACATTGCAAGGAGGCTTTTAACAAGTTGAAGCAAGGTTACACCATCACTCCTATCATTCAACTACCATTTTGGGATTTACCTTTTGAATTGATATATGAGGCTTCTAACTATACAATTGTTGTTGTTCTTGCACAAAAAGTAAGAAAATAACCTCATGTGATTTATTATACTTCAAGAACTTTAGATGCTACCCAAGCTAATTATACCATAATAGAAAATTAATTTTTAGCTATTATTTTTGCTTTAGATAAGTTTAGATCATATTTGCTTGGTTCTAAAATGATTGTATTTTCTAATTATGCACCTTTGAAGTTCCTTTTGAAGAAACCCGAGGCAAAATCCCACTTGATTAAATAGATGTTACTTCTACAAGAGTTTGATATTAAGATTAGAGATAGGATTGGTGTTAAAAACTTAGTTGCAGATCATTTGAATAGGATTTTAAGAGATGTAAATACTCTTTCCATCTATAACACCTTTCTAGGTAAGTAATTTTTTGAGCTGCTAGGTAAGGATCTTTGATTTACTAATTTAGTGAATTATTTGGTTACTAATGAGTTGCTTGCATATGCTAAGAAAGCTCAAATTGATAAGTTAAAAAGTGAGGCTAAGTTTTATATGTGGGATAATTCTTATTTATGGAGATTTTGTGCTAATCAAATAATTAAGAAATGTGTACATGATTTTGAATTTTATTTTATACTTGTATTTTATCATGATTATGCTTATGAAAGTTACTTTGGATCTAAGAAAACAATAAAAAAAGTACTTGATTATGGCTTTTATTAGCTTATTTTGTTCTATGATACTTACATATTTTGTAAAAGTTGTGAATAATGTCAAAGAATAAGGATTTTAACTTATAAACATGAGATGCCTTAATTTTCTATACTTTTTATGAGGTTTTTGATACATAGGGCATTGATTTTATAAGTTCTTTTCCTTTATCTTTTGATTTTATTTACATTCTTCTTGTTATTGATTATATTTCTAAGTGGGTAGAAGCTAAAGTCACTAGAACTAATGATTTCAAAGTTATTATAGATTTTATTAGGTCTTACATTTTTAGCAGGTTTGACATTCCACGTACTTTGATTAATGATTAAAGGACTCATTTTTGCAATCAAGCACTTGAGGATTTGTTGAAGAAATATGAAATTTGTTATAAAGTTACCATACCATATTATCCCAAAACAAATGGGTAAGCAGAAATTTCCAATAAAGAAGTTAAGTTAATTTTAAAGAAAATTGTGAAGCCTAATAGAAAAGATTGGAGCCTTAGATTAGATAATCCACTTTGAGCCTATAGGATTGCCCACAAGATTCCTATTGAGATGTCCTTATATCGAATTATTTTGAGGAAAGTTTGTCATCTTCTAGTGGAGTTAGAGTATAAAGCATTTTAGATTATAAAAAGATGCAACATGAAATTAAAAGCATGTGGAAAACAAAGAAAATTACAATTATCAAAATTGAAAAAATTTAGACTTAAAGCTTATAAGAATTTTGGACTTTATAAAGAGAAAACAAAAGCATTCTCTAATAAGCTCATTTTTAGAAAAACTTTTGAAATTGACTAAAAAATTTTATTGTTTAATTCAAAGCTTAAATTAATACAAAATAAACTCTATTTTTATTAAAATGGACTTATTGTTACTAACATTTTTTCTTATGGTGCAGTTAAGATCAAAAGTTTAGAGGATAACAAAGTGTTCAAGGTTAACAAGCATAGGCTTAAACCATTTTATAAAGGTTTTCAAGAGTAAGTGAAGAAAGCAATGGAGTTAGGATTCCGATTTATTCTACATGAAGGAGCTTGATGTCTAGCCAAAGAAGTTAAAGAAAAAGTGCTTCTTGGGGGGTAATTTAAGCCATTTAGATTTCCTTTCTCCTATCTTTCTCTTTTATTTCCTTATCCTTAATCTTTCTTTATATCTTTTGAAATCTTTCTTAATGATGTTGATATATTTTATATTAAAGATAATGTAAAATTTAAGTGAGAGGAAACGTTAGGATTTATTTTATGCTTTGTGTCTTCATTTAATACTTTTTAAAAAATAAAAAAAAAATATGTTTTAAAATGTATTTTTCACTTTTTTTAAGTTTTTTAAAGTCATCTTAGTTACTTTCTATTAATAAAGATTTTATATTTTCATAAGTAGAATTCAATTGAAGTTAGATAAGATTCATAATATAATTAAATAAATGATTTCACTTCTTGAAATTGATTAATATAATGATAGATTTTGAACTAATAGATTGAACTTAGTAGTATAACTTACCTTATGAGATTTTAGGTCTTATATTGAAAATTCATACTATTCTCTTTCTTTTTTATGTGATGTTCTTTTATGATTTGTTTCTTTAGAACTTACTTTAATTTTTTTTTAGATTATATTTTGCACATACATACACAAAAATGATAAAGGCATTTTTTTCTTTATTTAAGCTAGAGTTATATAACTAACTTTAAATTTTTATCATTATTAGAACCTTTAAACTTTAATTATCCTTTTCTTTATTAATTAACCTATGAACACATTTTTAATAAAAAATAAATATTTTAACTTAATTTTAAAGATTAGTAAAGCATTTGAATTTGTATGATAAGGCTTTTGAATAAGTGTAGGGGTGTGTGTGAGTTTATATGTTATGAAAAATTATCAACTTAAGTTCAAAGGTTAATTTAAAAAGAAGAGAAGAAAAAGAAAAAGTCAAAAAATGCAAAAATGCAAAAAAAATTTAAGAAAAAGAATAAGGCAAAATAAAATTAAAAAAATAAAGAAAAGGAAATAAACAAATAAAGAAGCTAATGAGTGTTTGAATTTGCATTTAATTTATTATTTTGGGTTATAATTATTGATGATTTGCCTATATATTTTTTATTCAACTACCTTATTGATTTTTTTTTGTTTCTAACCTCATATTCTTATTTTTCCTTCCCTTTCTTGTCACGACCCCTCTTTCAGCTATCGTGACCATTGTAAAGATACCTAATTAGTGCTAACTTCTAATTAAACATCTTTACAAGCCTTTGACCTCCAATTACTTTTTAGAAAAAGTGGGATAGCTAGTGTAAATAATTCAAACATATACATAGAATAAAACTTTTATATTTACAAAAACAAGTATCTATTTATATACAACAAAATTATGGCTACCATAAACATTTGTACAACATTTGCTCTACTGGTCAGACTCACTAACCTAGTTAGGACCCCATTTTGGATCTTCCTCAGGACCCGATTCTGAGGATGTACTAGTCTCACGAGATACCAGGTAAGGTTGGGTTAGCTTCCACTACTCTCAATTTTTTGCAACACGCTCTAGTAGAAAGAACTTAACTAGACTAGAATTAGGAATTAAACTTTTCAACTATAGTATCAAAATAAACTTCAATACTACGTAGAGTGGTCCAAGCATGCCACTTGACTAAAACTTTAAATGTGCCATGTGGGGATTCGAACAGTCCCAATGTAAGTATCAGTATACAAGCATCTGATCCACGGCTAGTACCTTAAAAAGAGAAAATCAACAAAAGAATGAATATTTACAATACTCAGTGAGTAACAACTAGTTTCCCTCATCCTTAGTATATATTGGGGAACTACTTATGTCTGGATCTTTTATTCATTCCATTTATAACATTCAATTATACAATACATGTCATGAGAAATGGTTATAGTTGGCATGCAACCTTATATCTTCGAGTCCAACCGTATTCCACTCACTTGGGCTCGAGGCCCCCATCCTTTTCCCTTCACTACTAACCACCTTACTCTCCTTCTTTATGAATGATATTATATCTCCCCCCTCATCAATTTCATATGCAAGTCTAGTGGGATGCCGCCCGCATCAACCATTATACAAGATAACCAAGTCTAGTGGGATGGCACCCTCATTAACCACTGTTATGTCTCTTGTGAGTAAAATGCCAACTACACCATGAATGTTTTATACGATTCTCTTACCATTTCATGCCACAATAGGATTAGGTATCCCCATTAAATCATTCATATTGTTTAGAAGTGGCATTGGAACAACAGTACACTCTTAGGGTGTAGCAATTAAAGTACTAAGGATCAATATTCTTGTAAGTAAATAATCACATCATTTTCATGGGATTTCAAATGGTAAAAAATTTTCTCAACATCCCAAATAATAACTAGAATAAATGTTTTATGAAGATTTCATTACATAGGATTTCCTATTACAAGGAAAATTACAGTTTATCCTTTTCAGACATTCTGGATAGGTCTAGAATGTATTTTGTTGGAGGAACTACATGAGTAGTAAAAATTTTAAAAATTTTATCCAAGGTTCCTCACATAATATGTAACCTCTGTGAATTTTCCTAGAATTTTTATCAAACATTTAGTGGTCCTAAAGTTTTCGTGAACAGGGCTGGTCAATTTGAAACTTTCTTCTGGACAATATTAGGTCATGATTTTATTGGAGAACCAAATCAAATCCTATGGCCATGAAATTTTTACAAAACCTCAAAAACATCACAATAGACTACCACAAATTTTCTAATAATTTTTTGCGACCATTTGGTAGCTCAAACAAACCAAAATCCGAGACCAAGTAGGCAGGTACTCTGTTCTGGACAGCATTGCTAACCTAACATAAAAATTCATCTTAAAAATATCTAACAATTTCGAAAATTTCTAAAAACTTCCATATTACATCTACACATAATAAGGGACCAAAAAATGTCAAGAACCAAAAATTTTTATGACTTTACATCTAGTATTTTCGTGGCCCTTTTTCAGAAAAATTTCATCAGCATGCTGATTCCAATCTTCTCATTGTTCTCATATGATTTCAACCATTCTATCATGACAATTTGCAATCCTTGACTTCCCATCATCCTTAGGTTAAATTCATCATTCCAACATCAACACTTAATACATAAATTCATCACAAATCAGAAAACACAGCAGCCCACACAAGGTTAGAATCAATAACCTTAGTATCTAATAATCTTATCAACAATTTTAGGAATCAATCTATAAATTAAAACAAGTTATTACTCACTTTAATTCTTCACTTTTTCCTAATCTTTGGCTAGTGTTTAGGGGCAGTAAGAGAGCTTCATGCAAAGGAAATAAATTTTAGACACTTGGAAAAATTTAGAAGAAACCATAGGAAAAATTTGAAAAGTTTTTGCTCGATTACCTTGGAAAACCTTTGAATTTTTCTAACAAAGCTTGAGATCTTTTCTTATTTTTATTCTTCTCTTCTTAGTGTGCACGAAATTTTCTGGTAAGGGGCAGATTTTCTGACCCTAAAAACCCTAATTACCTTTTATAATAATCCTCCAAAAATAATTCTAAAGATTTTTACATTTTTCTACAATTTTCCTCATTTTTTTTGGTGATAAAAGGAGACACTTGGGAGGCCTTATTGAATATCCAGATGCCCCCCAAAAAGGCTGAGTAATCAGCTCTTAATCCACTAATTTTAAGCCAACTTTACTGCTAATTGGGGTTTATTATAAAAAGACCCCAAAATTTCCCATTTTTTGCACTTAAGTCCTTAGCTTCTTAGAGAAGTTTGAGATCAGCTAAGGGCCCACGTTTTTAGGCCTAAATTTTCATATTTTGGTCTTTAAAGTGTGGGCTAATCCAATCCAATTAAAAAATTTTTGAGTTGGATAAAAAGTAAAAGGGGTTTATTACATTTTGGCCTCAAATTGATCACTTTCTTTGCAATTTCACCCCTGGACTTGTAGATATTTTTAAAATTAAAATTTTGGCCTTTCATAATCATTTTTAAACTCCAAAAATTAATTTAATCCAATCACCCATATAAAATAATTAATTTACGAAGTTTTCGGCTTATTTTTTCCCTTTTCAATTTACTGGGTTTCAAAACTTTGATCAAACTCTAAAGGAATTTCTATAAACCTATTCTTAGATTTTTAAATCCTAATTTTAATTTATTGTAATAATTATTAAAATTTTCAAAGTTTTTTAGTTGATCCCACTTCGAAATTATCCTTTCGATTCGTCCGATCGCTTAATTTCCCGTTGGAACTTCTAAATTAAGGTTTCTTTGATAAAATTCTTTAGTATTCTTACTTTATGGTGGGGTCATTACATTTCCCTAGCCACATTACAACTATAAATAAAAGTTCTCTTGATTTATGTTATGCATGTGATTTGAGCAATGGAGATTAGATAATTAGCAAGCTTGTGATAGGACAATTTCATGAAAAGAACTTAAGTGATACACTTAGCCGAAATACTTGAGAGTTAGAGAGTGAATCTTGAAAAAATCTACCATGTTGATATATTCTTTTTGAATGAAGTTGTTATGTTAGTTAGTTTTAAGATTTTTAAGATTTTTCTTCATGATATGTTATGTTCCTTGTTGGCTTTTATTTGTCTCTGGCTCGTGGATTTATAATTGTAAAATTTTTGAAAAGTAAAATATTTTATTTCTTAATTTTTAATAAAGTTGTGTCTTGCTTGAGGGTGTCCAAGAGCTAAATAGGGGGATTTAATGAGAAAAATATTTACTATATTATTTCCTCCTATTTCATATCTCTTAGTAAGTTACACACGCTTCATTTGACAAAATTAGCTTTATTTTATAATTTTGAGGTTACTTTTATAATATTTTGAATTTATTTAGTTAATGTTAGATTTTTAACACTATTTCTATTTTTTAGTTATATCTTAGACTTTGAATGTTGAATCAAAGTAATCTATATTCCATTAAAAAGCTTAAAGAAAGATCTATAACTTTGGTGTTTTAGTCAAAGTCTAGTTTGGATTTCTTCAAGCCCTTATTTAACTGAGAAGCTGAAGCCCTGTCTTTATCCTTGCTAAACCAACTTCAAGTTTTAGATCATTTTTAGAGTTATAGGGGTCCAATTAACATGGAACTAGTGCCCAAATCTTTGTAAGACCTAGCTCTACAACTTTTATTTTTATAAATTACTAAAATTACATTGTTTTAGTGATCTTATATTAATTGGAAGTCAGACCTACTAAATTTCATTGTTGTAACTTATAGAGTTAATTAAAAATAGGTTTTGGGCTTTTAAAAATTAGGAAGACACTATTCTTGTGGTCTTAAGAGATATATAATTCAAGTTCAATAGGGTTTTTTGTTATTTAAGTCAAATAAAAGGAGAGAATTCATTAGACACAAGAGATTTTTATACATTTAATAGACATTTTTCTTTTCTTCTTCTAACTCTTGTGTTCTCAAGCCATGGAAGGCTAATTTAAGAGTTTATTTAAGAAGTTTGAAGCTCTCCTATACTGGATTATAAGATTACGATTTATAATGTTAATTTTTTCTAATTAATTTTTCTCTTGCCTTAATTACTTGTGCTGATTTCTTAAAATTACTTATATTAGATGTTGATTTGGTATAATTGATATTCATTTTTATGATTTCTAATTTTTTGCTATTTTGATATTGAATTATGATTGGCTAATCATAGTTTTACACATAGGGACAAGTGGTTGAGATATTAATTTAGAGGTTCCTAATTTAATTTCTTAAATCAATCAAATTCTATTTTTAAGTCAATTTCAATCTAGTTTAGGGATTATGATAGTTACTTAATTCGGTTAATCTTAATTAATCAAATTGTAGATAGTTATCCAACATAGGATTCATTAATTATTATATGAGCTCTGAGTAATTGAAAGTTGAAAGATTAATTAGAAATATTAAATCTAAATTAATTTATAATTAATCCAAATTAAAGCTTTCAATTTTTTGAATTAGCTATTTTATTAGATTAGTTTTCTCCCTTGTTGTTTACTTTGTTTAATACATTTATTTCAATTTCAATTTACAAACTCTCTAATTTTGTGTTTTACATAATTTTACATTCTATTATTACATACTATTGTCTTTTGCATTTTATCTAGCATTCTATGTGATTTGTATTTGTATTTTGTTTACATTCATTTCTTGTATTTTAATGCATAATAAATTGGAAAATTGTATAAACATTGTTAGTAATTTAATTTAAAGAAGATAATTTAAAGGATCACTAAAGGTATTATTAGGATCGGGAGCGAAACAATTATAGTAGAATTTAACCAATCCCAGCCAAGAATCTATGGGAAATGATTAGATTAGGATAAGGATTTAGTTATTACCTTCTAAAATACGATTCAAAAGCTTAATCATTAATTATTTTTTTGACTTGCTTTCAGTTGAAAATTTTGAGGTATCCATATGAATCCATAAATCATCAGTGAATGTCTTACGGCCATTTATTGAAATTTTTCTCCTTTGCCTTGTAGTGCTAGTTACGCCCCCTTTTAGGGTTATAGTCAAGAAGAGTTGTTAGGGTTTTCTATATTATTTTAGGATATGTGAATAATAGTATTTATTAACACCTAACATGCCTATTTAAATAGATACACAAAAAACCCTAACTTATTCGATTTTGTTCCATGTATAATTATGGGTTTATAATTATAATATGAAATTTCCATATATTAGGCCTAAATAATTTGTTTATTAATTTCAAATCCACTAGGTTGTAAGTGTGCGACCCTATAGACTTTTATTACTTTAGCAATAATTATAAATTATATTAATAATCATAAATAATGAGTGGTGTCTAACAGCACATCATTGTTACCTAAGTAATAAGATAGTCAATGATTTTACTGAACTTACACATGTGATCATCATCTATGACCTATTGTCCTAGACATATAAATTGAGTACGGGATATAAACTGTGTCATTCCTTTATAGCCTAATTTAAAGGTTTCTTGATTCTTAAGCAAGCTAACTAAAACAGATATAATTGACATCCCATATCAATTCATCTGAGTATGACCATGCGTTTTTCTTAGTCTTACTTAATTAATGAGTCCACAAATGTCACTTTTGTTATATAGAAAGGACAAATTCCATATTGATCATACAAATCCTTCTGCATGATATATGATACATCCAATAACTACCCTTGCATTCACTCAACCATAAGTGACATAGAGCAGCATTAAAATATGGAACTTACATATAAGGTGTTAGTGTATATGCCCTAAAACTAATCATATTGGTGATTGTAATTTTGAATCATGTTATTTTAATGGCAATTCCAATTATTATATTTATATATATTGTCTGCGTAATATATTTAATTATAATAATAACCTTAGAATAATTGTATTCTTAAATGTCCCTAGTCATATATTATTGTGGATTAGGTTGCTTTGATATGTTAAGACTAGCATGTGTGAAGACTTATATGGGATATTAAGTTTACACATGAGTACAAGTTAGAGAACTTGTATACTGGATCGATCCATATTAAGAACACTACATGGATCGTTATATAAGTGTCATAAGTGGTTCTTGGTGATCATTATTAATATGGTCCTTTGACCTGAGATTACCAAGGTTCCTTACATGTGAGTTTCATATTTTGATACTATTCTATGTCACTAATGGTTAAGTGAATGCAAGGGTAGATATTGGATATGTCACATATCATGCGAAGGGGTTTGTGTGATCAAGATGGGATTTGTCCCTCCTATATAATAGGAGTAACATCTATGGGCCCCTTGATTAAGTAAAGTTGAGAAATTGCATGGCCATGCTCAGATGAATTAACATGAGATGTTGATTACATTTGTTTCAGTCAGCTTACTTAGGAGTCAAGAAACCTTAAGATTGGGCTATACGGGAATAACACGGTCCATGTCTCGTGCTCAATCTAGATGTATAGGACAAAAGGACATAAGTGATGATCACGTGTAAAGGTTTAGTCAAATCATCGACTTTCTCATTACTTGGGTAATAATGATGTGTTGCTAGACACCAATCATTGTTTATGATCATTAATATGATTAATGGTCATTGCCAACATAATGAGAGTCTGTAGGGTCGCACACTTAGAGCTTAGTGAATTTGGAATTAATGGACCAAATTGTTTGGGCTTAATATTTGGGAATTCATGTTATAATTATAAGGCCCAATAGTAAGCATATAATTATACATGGAATAAGGCCCAAATAGGTTAGGTTTTTCTATGCACCTATTTAAATAGGCTTATTGGGTAACAATAGGATTACTATTATTATTCACGCACCCTAAGCAAAAGCATAGAAAACCCTAGCACCTCTCCTTGACCAAAATCTTTGAAGAGGCGTAGCTAGCACTACGAGGTGTAAGGAGATCAATTCCAACCGGTGTGTGTAGCGGACATTCATCGGTGATTTACGGGTTCGTGTGGATACCACAGAGGTGCAGCCACATAAACGTTGTACTGGTGATTTAATTTACTGGTTTCCATTCCGGCTCGTGATTTGGAAGCAGATTGAATTTACTGTAGCGGTCAGAAGATTTTTTGTCGAAAGGTATAAACCCTAATCCCTAATCTATGGCGTTCTAAATTCGCATGGATCCTTGGTGGAAATCATGCAAAAATTTTATTCCGCTGTGCATGTATGATGCACGATTTCCACCATAAGGAACCTTGACGATCTCAGATTAAACAACTATATTAATAATGATTATTAAAAATCACTTATGACACTCATATAATGATCCATGTAGTATTCTTAAGATGGGTCAGTCCAGTACATAAGTTCTTTAACTTGTACTTATATGTAGACTTAATATTTCATATAAGTTACTATACATGTTAGTCTTAACATATCAATACAATCAAACCCATAATGATATATGATTAGGAATATTTAAGAATACAAATATTCTATGGTTATTATCATAATTAAATATATTACACAGAATATATATATATATATATGATAATTGGAATTGCTTTTAAAATAATATGATTCAAATTTACAATCATCCATATAATTGGTTTTTGGGCATATACACCAATAGGTATGACTTAGTTTGCTTCACTACACTACATTATTTTAAAGAAATCAATAATAAACTAATTTTGATGCATTGTGACATATAGACTAAAGAGAATCCCCATTCTTAACAATTAGTTCTTTATTTAAAGATTTCATATATTTATACCTATTACCTCAACCTATAAGTTTGAGCAGCTTGAATATAATTGTTATATCGATTTTAATAAATAGGCATTATTTATCTCTTTCACTATACAACATTTTTTAAGAAAATCAGCAATAAACTAATTTTGATGCATTGCAACGTGTAGATTAAAGAGAATCCCCATTCTTAACAATTAGTTCTTTATTTAAAGATTTCATATATTTATACCTATTACCTCAACCTATAAGTCTAAGTAGCCTGAGTATAACTATTATACTAATTTTAATAAATAGGAATCATTTATCTCTTTCAAGTACTTAAATCCTAGCCCTTAGCACCTTTATTTTAGCATATTTTAGGCTATGATATCAAATAAAGTCTTTTGTCATTCATCTCATGCCTCTAATGAAAAGTATATTCATATTTTTCTAATTCAATAAAAACTAGAATAAGAATGGGAGCTATTTGCATTGTATAAATAAGTAAAACTTGTATGACTAACTTAGCCAACATTGATATTCTATCCATAAAAAGATAAGAAGTCTTTTAACTAGCTAACCGATTTTGCACTCTTTTTTTTAATCAAATGGCTATAGATGGATTTTGATACTTGTTTATGAATTAACACATTCTGACGTACATCCTAAGATCTATAGATGGGGTGAAACCACTTTTACTAATAATTTTATCTCAAATATTTACTTTCACATTTTTAGAAAAAAAAAGATCTTTGTCTTAGCATGATTTATTTTCTACCTTGAAAGTTAATAGAAAACTTGTAAACATTTGAGAATAACATCAATTTAGCCTCTGCAAGTGAAAAAAGATCATCCATAAATATAAGATGTGATACTAGAGGACTCGTACAACTAGCTTTCATTAAGATCCATTCTTTCTTTTCCATTGCATTAAAAATTATATGAGACAACTTATCTATACATAAAACAAAAACATATGGTGATAATGGGTCCCTTTACCATATTCCACATGATGACTTAAAATTTTCTATTTTATTACCATTCTATAGCACATTTAAAGAAGTAGATGAGATACATTATATAGTAAAATCAACAAATTAAGAATTTAAATTTAATTCTAATAACATTTCTCTAATGAGTTTCCAATTCAACCTATCATAGGCTTTCTCAAGATTAATCATAATGGGAAAAAAAGACCTCTTTTAATTTGGATTTTTCTCATAGTATAGATCATATCTTATATAATTATCATGTTATCCTTAATCCATCTTCTAGTCTCAAAGCTAGCTTGGTATAGATAAATTAGACTTGGAAGCATAAGTTTAATTTATTCATAATAATCTCGACACCTTTATACATAACATTATATATAATATAGGCTAAAAGTGATTAATAAATTTTAGCTTATCCACTTTAGAAATAAGTCAAACCAAAGTTTTAATCTTAACCTTTAAAAATCTCTTTAATATACTTACACACACTGTCATCCATTACACTCTAATTCTTATGATAAAATAAAGTAGGAAAACCATACTCTTCTAAGACTTTATCTTTTCCAATTCAAAAAATAACTTTTTTAATTTTAAAATTTATCATTAGTGCATTATGCTTAGCATTTTGATCACCACTTAATATAGGAAATCTCATAGACATATTGATGAAAGGTCAAGCTGTATCTTTTTGTGAAAATAAGCTTTGATAAAAAATTTTAATGAGAGACTATAAATTGCTTTGCCTTTGTATTCATATTCCTTTTGAGTTTCTCGACATTATGATCCTATTTTTGTTTCTTATTACAATTGTTTTAGTGTAGTAGTATCTTGTGTTCTTATCTTCTTTACCAAGCCATCCAAATCTAGATTTTTATCTCCACGTAATCTTTTCCTATTTCAAAGTTTTGACTAACTCTTCTTCCTCCAATATTCTTAAATGGGGACTAAAACCTTTCTTTTGGACTTTTTGGATACCTTAATCTTTGCTAAAATTTCTTTTTTTCATTTTTTATATGTCCAAAGACATTCTTATTCTATACCATAACAATAGGGATAAACTCAACTAGGACTTGCATGACATCCACTTCTAATTTCCAACTGAAAGATAATTTTTTAAAAGTTATCATAAGTCAACCAAGTCTCTTCAAATAAAAAAAGTTAATTCTTAAAGTTTATCAAACCACTGAAAATATTAATCCTTATTGGGTGATGATAAAAAAAAGCATTAATATCACTTTGACATAAGCTTCTAGAAACCTAATCCTTCAATCAATTTACATAATACATGATCTAAATTTTTAAACAGAGAATTATAGTTGGATAAAGTGGGACCTATCCACATAAATCTACTTCTTCTTAGTTCCACTTTCAAAAGATTACAATCATGGATTTTGTCATTGAAAACTTGTGTTTTCTACTAATTGAAAAATGTTCCTCCTTTCTTTTTATATGGATCCTAAGCATCATTAAAATCACCAGAAACCACCTAAGCTCCCTACACTTGTTCACTAATCAACTTTAATTGATGCCATAGATTAGTTTTCATATCTTTTGAAGGATTGGCATACATTATAGTAAAAAAACCAAGCTTTTCTATTCTCCACACATGTTTTAGTATGAATAAATTGGAAAATTCTCATTTAAGACTTTAACTATCATACATAATTTTCATCTAATCTAGATTCTTCCTAAATAATCATTACTCCAGACCAAACACTAATTTGTAAAATTAATGCTCTTAAGAAATTTCTCTTCTCTTTTTACATTGATTATCGTTTCCATTAATACTAGCATATCAAGTAACAACCTCCCAACATTATTTGAACATGCATAATTAAATCAATGTGGCCAACTCCTCAATAATTCAAAATTATTATTTTTTTATTATAATTAAAATTTAAAAAGTTAAGAAAAATACCTCTCCATTAGGACGTAAAATTCCATGTTTTAGCAATTCTTGTGTATTATTAGCTTAACATTCTTTTGCAAACTACCTTGCTAATTCCTACCTAACAGACCATCTGGAAGCTTTGGATTAAATTCACCTTCAATTACTTCATTAATTTTTTCTCTATCTTACATTACCATAACCATCTTAGCATCCACTAGCATTTTAGGAATGTATAAGATCTTTCAACCATTATTAGTGCTTTCCTTATTGTTACTAACCCTAACACCATCTAACGTCTTTACACCTACATGTTGTATAATCATGACATCAATTTATGGGTCCTCCTTCTAGCCTATTTTTTTATTATTCTCCTGTAAGTTAACATACTAATTCTCTTTGACACCATACATATGCCAATTATGCCCTATTACTTTATTCAAAGCTTTCTCTTCATTAGTTTTTGTTATTTTTAATTGGCCTTTTCACACTATTAACTTTTTTGGCTCTAGAATCTCTTTTAAAACCTCATTCCCCATTTTAACAACCTATTCTCTAGAAATTATTAGAGATTTATCCTTCCCTTTGCCTAATACACTAAACTTAGATCCCAATTCAACTATAATAGCCTTAATTTTTTACTACTTTTGCTTAGGTTCTTTATTATTTCATGGTTTTCTTTTTTTTTTTTAAGTCATCATCCATTCTCCATACACTACTAGCTGCACATCCCCTATATCATTACTAAAGTGTTATTTTTCATGCATAAAATCCCTTCCTTCATACTTTTTTATATTGATTAACTTTGATGGACAATGATTAGGGTAGTGCGCATACTTTCTACATTAAAAACACATTATATGAATACTTTTATATTCAGTACAATATTTTTTTCCCTTTTATAGCAAAGTCCACCAATGACTTTTCCTTTAGATAAATTTTCATACATACATGTGCATATTTTCCTTAGTTTAATATGTAGTTATCATACTAACCTTTAAGGTTTTTTCCAACCTTATTCCCCACAAACATAAAAAAACTTCTTATCATAAAGTTGTATTAACAAACCTAAAAGTTTAATCCATATCATAACCGTATTAGTCTTAACCTTCTCAGGGTTAAACTAAAACCCACTATCTAATATTTAGATAATGATCATAAATGATCCACAAACCTTTTGTGAGAGCAAACTTATAATCAGCATCCATAATAAATCTTACTAGAAAGAAATTATTTGTAAGATCAATAATATCAATAATTCCTTCTTAAACCTGGAGCTAATATAGTTTAGTCTCCAAAACTTTGTAACCAATCTTTCTTCCTTGCAATTGATGATCAATGATCTTTTCCATGGTACACTCATTCTCTTATCCTTTTTCTAAGATATCATAAAAATTGAACAAGGTTTACCCTTGTTTATATTATCTCAAAGCCATTAAAATCCTTATCATCATCTATCGTTTTAACATCCTCTTTATCAATGCTAGTATTGATCTCTGACTTCTTCCTTTCCTTAGTCAAACATGTCTTGTATAATCACTTTTCTCTCTAAGTTGTTGAACTCTCTTCAACCATAAATGGGAAATTCTAAGGTACCCCTAAGGTTTCTAAACCCTGGGTGGTGTGGCATGATCTCATCCATTGGATGAGATTACCTAAGTCTTTGGTAATCTCATCCAATGGATGAGATCATGCCACACCACCCAGGGTTTAGAAACCCCTAGGGGCACTGTAGTCTTCCCCACCATAAATATATCCCTATATCTATGAATCCTTTCCTCCCTTCTTATAAAATCATCCTCACCATTCATAACTTTTTTCACACATCATTGCAACAAATCAATTTCTTCCTCTATTACTCCCCTCTCCTTCATCACAAAAACCCTAACAAAACTCATGTTTTTCATTTATAACTACTAATTTGATTTCCATAGAAAATAAACTCATTCTTGACCAATTAACATTAAAAAATGTTAATTAAAATGAACCTAATTACATTCAATTTTTTTAGATTATGATTATAAATCTTTACACACCTTTAATCAAAAGCAACCAATCTCATCCTACTCGTCCATTTGATAGTTTTAGTGAATGTATCATTAGATTAAAAAATTATTATATTTATATATATATGAATTATAACACATGCTTTTATTTTCTATAAAAATTAATCATTATTTTTTAAAATTAACAATATATATTTCTAATATGTATAAATCTCCAAAATAAATAAATAATAAATAAATAATAAATAAATGAATAATAAAATACAAATTTATCTATATTTAATAAGTGACACTTTGATTAATTCTCGTAGCATTCAAAAATCCCTAAAGTTGAACATCCTTTTTCCCTTTTTGGTTGCAAGCCGCGTGTCCACATTTATTTATTTTTTCTTATCGTTACCCGCCAAGATATTTCTTCGACCTTTGCAAATACTGCCACTCTTATCTTCCAGAATCCAATGATTTGATCAAGTGCTATTGCAACATTCTGCCGAGCACTTCATCTGGCGAGCTACTCCAAACAGGACCATGGCATGTTCTCCATCCCCTGTATCTGCATTCTCCTTCGCAAATCCATCCCTTCCCAAATCCCGAACTTCATACTCTGTTTTAAACCCAAGAGCAATGGCGAAAGAGCTTTACTTCAATCACGATGGTTCAGCCACGAAGAAGCTTCTGGTATGGTTTCTGGACTTTCTTTCTTCAATACCCAGAAATTGTTTTAGCCTTCTTCACGAGATTTTCAGTGAGCTTGTTTGGCGGTGGCGTAGGCAGGTGTTGACAAGGTAGCAGAACTGCTTGGTGTTACATTGGGTCCAAAGGGGAGGAATGTGGTGCTGCAGAACAAGTATGGCCCACCCAAGATAGTAAATGATGGAGAAACTGTTCTTAAACAGGTATTAAGTAATTCATTTAATTGTGGCAACATTCATTTATATAATCGATCATTTGATTCTTCCTTTTTTTTTTTTTTTGGCATTTCTAATTGAAGTTTATACTATATCAGGTTGTTAAATTCTAAGAATAAGTGGCAAAATTGTGAAAAATTCTCCACTTTTGCAAGTTGTAGTGTTACAATAAGCAATCTCCAATTTAATCAAAATGTGTTAGAATAAATAATATCCAATCTAATGTTGAAAATTTAGTTTTCAAACATTGAGTTCTGGTGGTTTGGCTTTGATTCAATTGGGTATTCTATATTGTGGCTCATTCAGTTACCACCATCAACCATTTGTGTCTTCCGTTTTTTGGCCTTGCCTTTGTATGTCTTATTCTCTAAGTTCTAATGGACAAGGACAAGTGACAAAATTGTGAAATTTCCCATTTTTAGAACTAAATTTTGGACACCAGGATGCTCCTATATCTGTAATTTGAATATGCTATCATACTATGATGACAACAAAGTGATGAAAGGAAAATAAAGTTTTAATAAGTTTCACATGTAATTTTCTTAACATACTCCATGATCAGGTCAACTAACAAGATGATTTTATATTCCTTATTCTTTTATTAACTTGTTTCAGATTGAATTGGAAGATCCATTGGAGAATGTTGGAGTTAAATTGGTTAGACAGGCTGGGGCTAAAACCAATGACCTTGCTGGTGATGGTTCAACTACATCTGTTGTTCTTGCTCATGGCCTAATCACTGAGGGAGTAAAGGTACAGACTGCAAGATATGCATTTGTATTCCTATCTACTTCAAGTTGAAAAAGATGATGGGATTTTAGCTTATTTGGAAGGTTCAATAAACATTGGCATATATAAATGAAAGCCTTGCAGCCATTTCAATCACCCTAGGCCCTTAATTATTAGGGTGTTCTTCAGTTTTGAGCTCTTAACTTATAGGCTCTGCTGGCCTATGCAAATTCCTTTTGTAGGTTATTGCTGCCGGAATGAATCCAATTCAAATTGCTCGGGGAATTGAAAAGACAGCTACTACTCTTGTCTCTGAACTTAGATTGATGTCTAGAGAAGTAAGCTAGTCTCTTTCTCTTCACTTCTAAGGTCTTTAGAATTATGTTCAGTATCATATCATGTGAAGCAAAAATTTTCTGCAGGTGTTAATTAAATTATGTTTTGGAAAACGCTACTTACACTATTACCATTTACAATGTCATTTTGTAATTGCACAAGTAACACAATTGTAGTGAAATAATTCACACCTGTTTTAAAGCATGTGGGACCATTTTAACTCAAACTTTGTAATTTGTGCAATTATAAAAAGTTTGCTTAAAATTCTTGATGATTTCAATTATTAATTGGGGCGGATTTGCAGGCTGAGGATCATGAACTTACAGATGTTGCTGCAGTTAGTGCTGGGAATGATTATGTTGTGGGAAACATGATATCAAATGCTTTTCATCAAGTAGGTAGGAAAGGAGTAGTGACAATTGAAAAAGGGAGGTTTACTGAGAATACATTAGAGTTTGTTGAAGGAATGCAATTTGATCGTGGATACTTGTCCCCATACTTTGTCACTGACCGGAAAAAGATGATAATAGAGTTTCATGATTGCAAGGTAGGGCAATAGTTGTATAAAATGTGGCATTTATTCCTATGGAGTAATTGTTAGGATTGAAATTCTTTGGTTGCAGTTACTTCTGGTGGACAAAAAAATCACAAATCCGAAGGAGCTGTTTAAAATTTTGGACAGTGCTGTGAAAGAGAAGTGTCCAATTGTCATAATTGCAGAAGGCATTGAGCAGCAAGCTCTGGCTCCAGTTATTAGAAATAAACTCAAGGGTGTGCTGAAGGCAGCCGCTATTAAGGCTCCAGCCTTTGGTGAGAGGAAGAGCCAATACTTAGATGACCTTGCCATCTTGACTGGAGGTAGAAGATTAAGTACACAAATTTAGAAGCTCTAGTGCCTTTTGCTCTGTACTTTTGTGACTAGGCCCTTTGGTATATGCTATGCTGCAGAGTCAATTCATTGTAAGTCAAAATTCATTGAGGCTTAATTTTATCTGCAAATATGGAAGCAACACCAAATTCAGATTTTCAATCACCATCAAAGTGATGTATGATTGGCAAAAAGGCAAAGTAAAATGATAAATGCACTGGCATATTGCATAGTTAGCATCCTCTAAACAGGTGGCCCAGTGAGTGAAAATGAGTGTGTTTTAAATTACTCCAAAGCAATAGCTTCTTAGTCATGGAATCCGCTTTATAAAGATGAGGAATCGTGTTCAAATCCCCCACCCTATGGCTATGGCTTCTTTATATGATAAAAAATTAAAATAAATCATTATCAGACAACAGCTTAATAATTTGACTAATTTCTAAAGATGGTCTTATCTACTAAACTGATAAACATGTTGCTTCATAAATTTCTAAGGATGTGAAACTTAGATTATTTGTATCTTTAGAGCTCCCTTGACATTTTAAAGATTTCAAAGAACTTTGGTCTCTTGCATCTTAGCTCTTTATTTGCAGGCACTGTAATCAGAGAAGAGATGGGGTTGACCCTAGAAAAGGCCAGCAAGAATGTACTTGGATCTGCTACTAAGGTTGTCATAACAAAGGATTCCACATTGATTGTTACTGATGGGAGCACTCGAGCTGCTGTTGATGAGAGAGTTTCTCAACTTAGGAGTCTTGTTGAGGTGCTTATAGCTTTTCTTGCTGATTTATGACAATTTTTCCTTCTGAAATTCAACACCTTGCATATTTAACTAGACGCTGCTAGGACAAATCTGCACTTGACTAGTGCTAAGTTTCTGAAGGCATATGGTACATGGTTGATTTTATCCTTGGATTGCCATTAGAGCTGTCTCATATTTTGTAGAATACTGAACAAAAATTCCAAAAGAAGGTACTGAATGAAAGGATAGCTAGATTATCTGGGGGCATTGCCATTCTTCAGGTAATATGAGTTGCATTTTATTCTGCTCCTCAGTTATCTAGAATTTAGAAATTCTTTCCTCTTTTAAGATGGTGATTTATTTTTGCATCTGAAATCTTAATCATAGGTAGGAGCACAAACACAAGTAGAGTTGAAGGATAAAGAATTGAAAATTGAAGATGCTCTAAATGCAACTAAAGTATTCCCTTTTTCCTTGGCTCTGACATGGTGATATGCTATCATGTGTTTAAAGCTTCTAACTTGGAACATGGCAGGCAGCAATTGAGGAAGGTGTTGTGGTTGGTGGTGGCTGTAGCCTTTTAAGGCTATCTGAGAAGGTGGATGGTATCAAAGAACTTTTGGACAATGAAGAACAGAAAGTAGTTGTCTGCCTCATTTTTTTTGTTAAATTTTCTTATGTCTATTTGCTTTGATACAATTGAGTCTTACATCATGTAATTAGGTTCTCTAGTTCACAGAAGCAAGGTTTTGTCTGGTTCCTTCTGTTGATTTTAAAGATATCGGAATCTTATCTTGAATTATCATCAGCAGATTGGAGCTGAGATTTTCAGAAAAGCTTTGAGCTATCCTACCCGACTAATAGCAAAAAATGCCGGTGTCAATGGCAATGTTGTCATAGATAAGGTCCTGAGCATGTTGAGATTTTTTTTCTCTGCCAAATAAATAAAAAATGAACTAACTGATTATTTGGATTCCCTTAAATCTTGCAGGTTTTTTCGTGTGATGATGTGAATTATGGTTACAATGCTGCAAGAGACTGTTATGAAGATCTCATGCAGGCTGGAATAATTGATCCAACAAAGGTATTAGAATCTGAATTTTATATGTGAGCCCTTGAGTGACGTTTAACTATGTTATAATGGGATATCATAAGCAAATTCTCCTATAGAAACTGTTAAGTTGGGTGAAGATGGAGCTCAAATTGGAGCTTAAAATGTTGACTGATGCCATTAAATTATTGACATGTTTAAGCCAGAAACTTAGTAAAGAAGGTGTCTCTTCATAGTAATCACTTTGCCATCTAATCATAGGCATGATTATATCGTCCACTGAAATAGAGAAAAAAGTGCCCGTAGGAGCACCCAAATAAACATGTAGGCACGCCTTTAGTTCAGATTCTGCATTAACAAATGCACATGGTGGATCAATTCCTTTATCTGCATTAACAATTGCCAATTTAATGGAGGCTTTGAAATTTGCTGCAGGTAGTGAGATGTTGTATTGAGCATGCAGCATCTGTGGCCAAGTCTTTTCTAACATCTAATGCTGTTATAATTGACCGTGTAGAATTTGTGCCCATCCCACGGATAAAACCCAGAATGCCTATGTCTGCATCAGGCATGTAAATCTTTGTCTTTTTGTCCTAATTTTTTCACCAACTTTGATCTAACTCCTCCAATGTTTCAGCCTACTATGAATGATAATATTTAATTTTGATCATTCAGGTGTAGGGCCAATTGGCTTTTAAGATGCAGGATTGTACAATTTCCTTCAGATTTCAAATCCTGCTTTCATTCATCATTCAACCATTCTGTAACCAAGTAGGAGGCACTAAATGCATTAGGCTCAGCTAGAAATCAGCATCTTCTTGTGCAAAGATGACGATGTTCTATAGCAAGACCTACTGGTGCAAGCTACTGAAAACTAAACTTTGGTTCTTGCTAGCTTGAGCGACTAAAACGAAGAAACAACCATGTCTGAAACTCAGAGGGAGTGCTTATCAAGCTATGTTATATTCACTATTTAGAAAGGAAAAATTTTGCTTCGTATAGTCATTTTGAAGTTCAGTTTTCATGGTGGGTATTATAAATAGATCTTCACATGTTGGATGGAATTTTACTGTTCAATTAATATGATGGACAGAATACATTTTATTGTGTAATTAGAGTACATTCTTGTAAGATGATGATGATGATGATAATAATCATAGAGGGTAGTGCATGCCCTTATTCATAAATCTTACTGGTCATGGTCTTATAAAGAAAAATCTCACTGGTAGGTATCTCTTATTTTAAAAATGGTCCATTTTGGACCAATGTTTCTGTGGCTTCCTTGATTCTGTTTCTAGTATCTACCTTATTTTATTTTTACGAAATCTAGCATCAAGAGGAGCATGAAATTTAAGATGTTAGCATAAATAGTTAAGTTCCACTTCACTTAGTTTTCGAGGGATATTTTCCTAGAATTACTATTTATGTGTATCTTTGGAGAATTTTATTCATTGAATAAACAATTCAAAAATTCATTTAGTCACGAGTTAAGTATTTTATTTCAATTTCTTATTTATTTTTAATCCATTAAAAATTTATTTTTCTCGATTCCACCCCTTTTAAGTTTTATTTTGAAGGATATAGGAGACTTGAATCAAAGTGGATGTTGGAAAATAAATTAAGCTCTGGTGAGGAGTTGAGTCACTATCCTTTGTGAGAGACACGATATTAAGGATTATTCCTCTAGTGAAAAAGTAAGAATTATAATGAGAAGATTCAATTAATCTGCTAGTGAAAAAGAGAGAGAGTTATATTGACCTTTGATGAATTTTAGTAAAATTATATAGATATTCCATCTATTTTTAAAAGGACTTCTTTTAAAATATGAAATAATATTATAATTGATTTTTTTTAATAAAATGATGAGAAAAAGATGATTATAGGTCTAAATCAAATAATATATATATTAATATAAGATATTCTAAATATTTTATAACTAAAAATATATTTTAATAAAGCTCAAACAGTTAGAATTCGACTGAAGAAAGAGGCAAATCTTAATATTAGTATTATAATTTTTTAGTTGTTTATGTTTAATCAAAATATATTTTTTATAATAAAATATTTAAATTATCTTATATTATTTAATTTAAATCAATAATTGTATTTTCTAGTCATTTTATTGAAGAAAAATTTAAATTTGAATTTAAGTTATACTTATCAAAATACGCTAACTTAATCCTACTGGGTTCACCTAACAAGTAAAAATTATTTGTTAAGTCAATTTTAGATCAAACAATTTTTTCATCAACTTGGGGGTAAGTTGGATTGTTATAATACTAATTTCCATCCTAAGTTAATATTTATTAGGAGATCTTAAGTGAGTTTTATAATTTGTTATGTTATTATTATTATTTATTTGTTTATTATTAAGTCAATGTCATTTATTAATAAAATCTTGTACTCATCACCATTATCATCATTATTATTAGATAGAATTAAAATAATAAGAAACTAAAATAAGACACATTGTGCTTGAATATATTTTTATTTTTATATTTTTAAAAACTATTTTCTTATTCTTAAAAATTATTTTTAGGTTAAAGAAAAACTAAAATTAGAGATGGTTAATATTGTAAATAAGAAAATATTTTATTAATTACAAAATTAACATTTAGAATAAGAAAATAATTTTAAAAAATAATTAAAAATTATTTTTCATTTTTAAATTACACATTTAAATTAAAGTTTTTTTATTTTTTATTTTTAAATTACACATTTAGAGAATAATTTTAAAAAATAGATTCTAAAACAGGTTGGCAAATAGATTCTTTTATATTTAAAAAAATAGAAAATTATTTTTAAAAATAGAAAATAAATAGACCCAATAATTCTTAATATTGAAAACCTCCAATTAAAAGGATAAAAAAAATCATAGGATTTAATCTAAAATTTTTTTTACTATTAAATAAAATAATTATAAATATTTTGTTAACTAAATTTATAAAAAATATATGAATATATTACTATTTGTATTTATCTCTTTTACTTAGTGATGATCCATCTTTTTACAAGTTATTTTGCTATCTATCACTATTTTTGTTTATTACCTTCACTTGATAATGATCCATGTTCTTTCAAATTATTTTATTATCTATCTTTTGCGTCATATCAATCCTTTACATAGATGGTCATTTCTAAATTTTCATGACTCATAAATACATGTTTATAATCCAAAATATCTTATGGGACATTTGTTGTAATGTTAGTAATATATTACTTTTAGTTAGTATATTTATTTAGTTATAGTAATATAGTAATTATTTTATGTATATTTAGTCAAAATGATTATTTGTGTATTACTGCTTAAGTTTAAATTTAATCTATTAATAGTGTAAAATATTTTATACTATCATTAAATGAAAAAAAGATACATCATTAAAAAAGTAATAATAATTAAGAATTCCTAACAATAGTAAAAGAATTTTAACAATTTTTTATTAACATGACAATATGTAGTTGAGTAAAAGTGTAAAGATAATTTAGAGGTCATTTCGTTCACTTCAATAGTATGAAAAGTTTTATTTGTTGGGAAATAGGAAAGAGATAAATTGTTTAGTTGGCTATTGTTTAAGAAATTAAGGGAAATAGGACTTCTTGGAAAATTTTACTTCCCACAAAATATAAGATGCTGCTTACTCATCTCCTTCCTAGGTAAGTTTTACTTCTTATGCTATTTATGGATATAATGGAAAAAGTTATTTTTATTAAATTTAATTAATAATAATTAAAATTTATTAATTTATATTATAGTAATATTAAGAATATAATAGTCATTTTAACACCTTTTAAAATATTCAAATTTGAACTAAATAAAACATAGAAATATACTTCATAAGAAATGTCATTTTCTATATAACAACTAAATAACTTTAAGTACTCATAGAGAAGTTCATATAGGAATTTATTTCTTGAAAAGTTTAGTTTTTTGTAAAAAATTATTTTCTATGTGAATTAAATAACTCATTACATTGTAAATGAATTAAATTTAAATCTTAATTATTTTACTCATTTTTAAACTTTATGATAATAATTTTCTTAGATAAATTTATTATTTTTTAATTTTAATATAATTATTTAATTTAATAAATTTGTATAATATATGTTGAAAATATTAAATATATAAAATAATTAAATTTAACATAAAAAGTTATTTCTTATTATTTATATATATTTATATTAATATATATATACATATATGAATTAATTAATCTTTTATTATTTATTATATTATAAAAATATACAATATCAGGTTAATAGGTTAGCGCAATAATCTAATGGACTAATACTTAATAATTTTAGTCTTTTACTAGGTCAAACTAGTTAATTCTAATCCCTTACTAGATTCAATCATTGTTATCATTTTATATACAAATTCTAGTCCTAAATTAAGTAAAATCATATCAATCTTATGATAACTTGTTAAACTTAACCCATATTAGCACCTTTAGTTTAAGTGTAGAAATTATTTTATGTTAAAAATATTTTTGTATATGTTTTAAAAATAGAGAAAAATGATTGGGTATGGATATTTTTTTCCATCCTTAACTACTTATTGTGAAAAACATGATATTAATGATTATTCCTCTAATAAAAAAAGAGAAAAATATATTGACCTTTTATGAGTTTTAGTAAAATTAGACAAACCTTTTTCTAATTTTAAAACTTACACAAACATCCTTGAAATATAAAATAATATTATACTTAAATCTAAATTTAGAATTTTTTTAATAAAATGATAAGAAAAGATGATTATATATTCAAATCAAATAATATATATATCAATATGAGATATTATAAATATTTTATGATGAAACATATAATTTGATTAAACTCAAATAGTTAAAATTTGACATAAAGAAAAAGTCAAATTTTAATGTAAGTTTCATAAATTTTTAATTGTTTAAATTTAGTTAAAATATATCTTTGATAAAAAATTACATAAATTATCATAAATTGTTTAATTTGAATTTATAATTGTACCTTTTAATAATTTTATTGAAGAAAAGTTTAAATTAGAATTTAAGTGTAGGCATTATTTTATATTTAAAGGAAGGTCTATGAATGTTTTAAAACTAGAGGAAAAGTTTGTATAAGTTTACTAAAATATAAGGAAGGTTTATGTATTTTTCTTTAAAAAAATAAAAATGATAAAAGAGAAGATTCAATGCTTTTTCCATATTAATATATCTACCTGCTTTTTTTTCATAAGAAACCATATGGCAAACTAATTTGAGGGTTAAAGCAAAATTTGAAGTTAAACTTTGGTCCAACAGACCTTGTCTCAGCTAACATACTTTCCATTCAATTAGCATAATTAAATAGGGTATCCTCATACCATACCTAAAATAGAAAATTTACCAAAATCATAAATTTAACAACTTGTCTATCAAGACTTAAGCATAGGAGAACCTAAATCCTTATTGTTGGATACTTCAACAAAGAAGATTGATTTCTTATGATAAAAAAAAAAATTAAACAATGGCACTTTAATTTCTCTGGGCCAAGTAAAGGACCGGTGGTATATGATGAAAATTGTCTCAAAAACAATGCAAGTAGTCTAGAAAGCAAAATGATACATAAGGATATATTGGTAGGTGGTAAATATTTTAATGAACATAAAAAGATGGAGATTCTATTAGAATAGAAAGAGTTGGATAAAGACAAAGACTATAATGGTTTCTTGGTAGATGAGGTAGTGAATAATAGACAACCTTGCCTTAATATTGTCATTTCTTATAAGAAGGAGGATAGAATAAACAAGCTATGGAGGAAAACCTTGATTATGAAGCTTTTAGGGAAGAAGATAGGTTTTTGAATGCTAGAAATTAAACTTCATCAATTATAGGCTTGAAATGGAATACATGATATTATTGATATTATAAAAGACTATTACCTAGTTAAATTCAATCCTTTTGAGGATCATATGATGGCTCTTACAAAAGGTCCTTGGTTATTATTTGATTATTATCTAACTGTGTTCTTTTAGGACACTAAGTTTAATTTGTCTAAGCATATGGTTGAAAAAGTTGTAGTATGGATATGTATATCTGATTTCCCTATTCATTTCTTTAATAGGAAGCTACTTACATTCTTGGCATATAAATCTAGCAAAACTTTGAAGGTAGATGAGACTACTATGGATTAAGCAAGGTGTAATTATGCATATATTTATGTGGAGATTGATTTAGCGAAGGAACTCCTATCTTAGTTTTTCTTCTAAGGAAAACATTATTGTATTCAATATGAAAATCTTCATATATTATGTTTTAACTATGGTAAATATGATCATTACATGGAGTACTGCTCGAAATTGATGAAAGAAGTGCCTAGGAATGATAAAGGAATTAAAAATGAAAAACTTAAAATAAAAGAGAATGGGATGGATCAAAATCACTCATTGAAATATAAAGGCTAGATGATTGCTTAGTGTAATAGATGATCTTGTAAGAAATAAATTGATAAATTTGTTAAAATAAGAGAACAACATAAAGATTTGTTAGAAAACAATTTTAATTTGTGGTTTGCAATTTAGAATAATGAGGCCTTTGAAAAGGATAATATTAATGATTAACTGGAGAAAAGCTTAGTTATCCATGATAATAACAACGACAATGTAGAAGTTTCAAATATAGGCTATCAAAGTTTTGTTAAAATAAATGGTGAGGAATATTAAAATAACAACAAAGGATTCTAGCAAAAGGAAACAAATGAAAGGCATCCTTTATAAGTGTTGGATAATGTGCCCTTTAGCATCATGCAGAATTTTACAAAAGGTAAGCACCACTTATCTTCATTTAAAGGGAAGGCTTTGGCTACTAGTGAGCAAAATAAAGAAAATGACAGTCTTTCTTTATTGCATGTGCTTGAAACACCCTTAAGCAATAATATTGACATAAATCATATGGAAGCTTTAGTTAATGGACTTTAGGAAAATATATGCCAAGAAGTAGTGAATGTACAGATGGATAAGAATCTTCCTAATAAAGCTTCTCAAATGCAAAATGATCTAGGTGCATTAAAGAGACCATCTTCTAGTAATTAATTTGATAGTATGCAGCTATATGAGGAGACAATATAAATTATCTAAGAGATTCTAATATGGTATTTTATATTCTTTTTTTACTATTATTTCTTATGACAAGGAAAATTCTAATATAAAGTTGTAAGATTGTTAGGAAGATGAATTTGCTAGCAAGATTAATGCATTTTTGGACTTTAATTTTCCTAAAATTTTAGCCTTTCTAAAAACTCGAGTTAAGCGTAGCAAAGTAGCTAGTATTTTTAAAAAGTTTAATATTTAGTAGTTAGGAGTTAGTAGAAGGAAATGGACTCATAGGTTGTATTTAGGCAACGTGGAGAAGAAATTGTTTTTAGAGTTAATTTCTAAGAATTTTTGATTTTTTCACTTAAAAATTCATGTAGATAATAGTAGTAACTGGTTTATCACATTTATATATTCTAATCAAAGTGCTAATATGAAAGCCTAGTTATAGGATGAGTTTCAATGAGTCGATGTCTCAATGATAGATGCATGGTTAATAGTTAATGATTTAAATGATGTTAGAAGTTTATACAAGAAAAAAGGAGTGCCTTTTAATTATTATAAGGCCAATGTATTCAATAATAAAATTAACTCATATAATTTGTTGGAAGTTAAATTATAAGGAAGTAAATTTACTTGGAAGTGGCCAAAAAACTTCCTAACTATCCTTAACTTTTTTAGGTCAAATTATGCTTTATGTAATGTGGATTAGTGCTCAAATTTTGTTAAGGCTTTTGTTAAAACTTTTCCTCAAGATCACCATGATCATTATCTTATAGTAGTTAATTTTCATGGTAGCTCGAAGGATAGAGACCATCATCCTTTCTGATTTGAAGTAGGTTGGTTAACATATGATAATCTTTAACAATTCTTCTCTAACAATTAGAAATCAAATACTAATATATTTAAGAATTTGCAATAATTGATTCCTAAACTTAGGGATTGGAATAAATATGTGTTTGGGCATCTTAGAAAAAAGAAGAAAAGTATTCTTACTAAATTAGCTAATATAGGATGCTCATAAGAGCGAAATCTTGACCCTTATCTTTGAAAATTAAAAAAGCAACTCTAGAAAAACCTTGATGTAGTTCTTCATCAAAAGGAAGTTATGTGGCATTGAAAGTCAAAATATATTTGGTTAACTTAAGAAGATAGAAATACAACATATTTCCATACTAAAACTATAATAAGGATGATCTAAAATAGAACCAAAATGTTATGTAATCAAGATGGCACTTAGGTGGAAACAGAACATATTTAAGGGAAATTATCTTTTTTTTTTTACAAGAATTTGTTCTAAGATGACTTAAAGGATCAAATGTCTCCTAATATGGTAATCTCCTACCTTAAGATTTTTATTACCCATAACAATTGTCTTAGTAAGTTAATAACTCATAACGAAGTTAGAAAAATGATGTATACCATTGGAGTAACTAAGGCTTCAAAAGACGATGGTTTCTTATCTATTTTTTATTATAAAAATTGGCATATTGTTAGGGAGGTAGTTTTCAATTTTGTTAAAAATGCTTTCTAAGAGAGAGATCCTAAGGATAGAAGAAAATTCTTATTGGTTTAAACCTTAATTTAAATAAATTGAAATTTATTAACTAATTTTGGCTTATTTTGTTTGGTAATGTAGTTTTCAAATATGTTACTAAAATCATTGTTCAGAAGCTTAACTATTTTCTTCTTTATTTGATCTTTCTTTACAAGCTAGCTTCACATCAGGAAGATGTATCTAAGATAATATCATCATAGTATAGGAAATGTTTCATTCTATAAGAAAAATGAGAGGAAATATGGGTTTTTTTGCTATCAAAGTGGATGTAAAGAAGGTGTATAACTACCTAAATTGAAACTTTATTAAAGAGGTTCTTGAACTAATTCAAATCGAGGAGAACATGATCGATCTTATTATAAGGTGTATCACCTTAACTTCTTTTAATCTACTATGGAATAGAAGTAAAATAAAAGAGTTTACTCCTTAAGAGGTCTAAGTCAAGGAGATTTTTTATTCTTGTATTTATTTGTCTTATGCATAGATAAACTATCTCATATTATATACAAACCTATAGATGAAAAATGATGGAAACGCCGTAGGGTTAGTTAGAATGGTACAAACATTTCTTTCCTTATGTTCATTTATAACTTGTTATTATTTGAAGAGGCCTTTATTTAGCAAAGTGATATAATCATCTCATGAGAAATTTTGCTATGATGTTAGGACAAAGGGTTAATCATGCAAAATCTAATATATTTTTTCCAAGAATGTGTTACACCTTATTTAAAATATAATTTTATAATTTATTTTATGAAGATAATAATTGAAATAATCAGTATGTTTTACTTAAATTAAAAATTTTGTATATAAATTATGAAATAAAATAGAAGATAATATCTTAGTAAACATAAGAATATGAATTTTATGAGAAATGAATTAAAAAAGTCAAATAGAGTAATAATGTATGAGGTTTTAAGTTATTATAATTGAGTATCTAAATATAGAAGAAATTTAAGATATGATTTCAAAAATGCCTTGGGATACTATTCCTTATAGTTATGGTCATTGCCTTTATTCCTTTTCATTTTTTTAACTCCTCATCTTTCACACACAGGCTTTCTTTACTCATCCATCAATCCAAGGTAAAAAACCATTAATCTTTTATAAATTTTTCATCCAATCAAGATAGAAATGTTTCTATTACGAGGATCCTTCCTTATCTTCTTTTTAATTTAAAGAAATTTGATAAGTTTTGGTTCCAATAGGAATTTAGAGCCTTAACACATTAATTCTTAAATTTTTTATGTAGGTTAGGAATAAGAGACCTTAAATCTAATATTCTAGCGTTCTTTTTCATGCTAAATGAGTGAATATTCCACCATTTCTACTAGGATTTCAAGAAATCTAGGTTGAATTGTATATTTTAAGTTTTTATGGTTATATGAGCATAAATGCTTAATTTTATGTTGATGGATGAAAATAGTTTGATTTGATAATGATTATGGCTTTATTAATGATGTGTTAGCATGCATTTATGATTGTGTGATGTTTAGTGATCTAATGGATGCATTAAATGCAAGTTTTTGGATAGATAAAGAATGAAAGTTTTGAAATTCCTATATATTTCTAGGTGGTGGCCAACTATATAGTTGATTGTGCCCTAAAAAATGCATTATAGAGGAGTGTAGTCAACTATCTGGCCATAAGTTACTTTCTAGAGGCTGATATATAACTAAGTGACTATAGGCCTCCAAAATATTCTCTAGAACCTAGTAATTAATTATATAGTGAACTATTGAGCCCCAAAATTGCTTTTGGACCTTGATAGTTGATTATGGACCTTAGAATTGTTCTTAGAACTTTTATAGTCAATTATTCCCAAAATACCCAATTTTATCATGATCTCTAAGGGTCTAATGTGTGATGAATGAATCTTAAACACTAAGATAAGATGGAAAATGATATTTATGAGATAAATACGTGTGTTGGTAATCATGAAATAAGAAATTGAACTACTGTATCATATAAAATATAATGTGAATAAATTTAAGACGTTGTTTATGCAATGGAATATAATTTGTGACCATACATTGAGGCACACCATTATTTAGTTAATGTGATGAATATGACTTATCTCATGATATGAGAAATGAAAGTATTAAGCAATTATGAATTAAGAAATGTGTTGGGGTGATATAAACATCAAATAACTAATTTTCAATAATACATTTATAAAAGGTATAAGGTTAAGCCTAAAAGGACAAGAATGAAAAGTTTGTAAAGAACATAAGGTTATCTTAAGAGTTAAAAGATGAATATATATATATATATATATATTGCCCATTGCCACATATTATGATATGGATTTAAAATCTAACTATTATTTAGTACTTATATGTGGTATAATTGTGCTGATATAGATTTCATTAAGCTTTTCGAGACTACTTTGAGTTGAATTGATAAAGTGAACAATATGTGATGAGTTTTATAGAAGGATGATTTGATGGGTAAAATTAATTCCTTATGATGTTTATTCATGTGAAATATTTACTCACTGAGCTCAAGACTTTTTCTTCTATGATTTATTTTACAAATACATAGGTCGAGCCTCTACCCTTACCTCCTTAGAGTTGGGTTATTGATATGCTTCCTAGTTTAGTTTTTATAGCTCTAGATATTTTACTAGATAGTTTATTTTGGAGCGTTATTCTATGCATAGACTTAGGTAAAAGATTTGAATATTGAGTTCCCTTCTGAGTTAGTTAAAATGGCTTATCCTTAATTTAGAACAGTTATAAACAACTTTAACTTTCTCATATTTTGTGAAATCTTGTTAATGGATGAAATTTTATTTCTTATCAAATTTTTCCATCCTTCTTGTTCATTCTCTTGTTAATTATTTAGGATTATAATAAGTAAACCAAATTAAGCTAGTAGAAATTGGGTAACGAGTTTTACACTAATCATGACTAGTTTAGGATCATGATAAAATGTGAAGAAGAAATGTAGGATTCTATTACCAATATATGTGGTTTCTTGGTAACAAATGATTTGAGTTTATATCTAGGAATTCTTTTAATTTATAAGAAGTTGACTAGAAATACATTTTCATATTTATTAAAAGATTCAAGATAAGTTTGCTAAATGGAAGATAAGCTGCTTGTTCATGGCTGGTAAAATGGTTTTAGCTTAATTGGTGGTAGGAGCTATTCCTATTTACACTATATAGTCCTTGGCAATTCTTACTACTACTCTAAATGAATTTAAAAGCTACAAAGAGCTTTATCTTAAGTTATGTAGTGTCAGCTAAAGTTGATAGGTGGCCTAGGCTTTTATGATCTTAAAACTAAGAATAAAGCATGCCTCATGAAGTTGGTATGGAAATTAATCTTTGGAGAATGATCCTTTAGGCTTTTATTTTAAAGGGGAAGTATCTTTGTCAATGTGATTGGACTATGAGTGTAATGGTGAGAAACTTTGATTATTATCTCTAGAAAAACTTGGCCAAAGTTTGCCCAAATACTATCTAAGTTATTGCCAAGTAGGTTCCTAATGAGTTATCCACATTCTTTTGGAAGGATTGCTAGTTATGGGAGGAAAGAATTTTAAACAAAGCCATTAGAGAAATTTGTAAAGAATTAATGGATATACCTATAATAGGTTTTTATATCTGAATGGGAATAATAGGATTTAGTTCGATTAAAGTTTTAGCTTTGAGTTGGTTATGCAAATAACAGTATTGACTCCTCTAATTAATTCATATTCTTTTGATATTATAATCTAGAAGAATAGTGCAAATGGGGAATTTAGTGTGAAATTAGCATGCTCTAGTTTGTATTTGTAGTGTCTTAGCATTATAGATAAGGGTTGGAGGAAATTTTAGATCATTAAATATTTAGAGAGGTTAAAGTTCTTCCTTTAAAAGTGTTTTCATGGAGGCCTGCTCATGAACTAGAGGAAAAACAAGTTTGGCATTAGATCTATAAATTATGATCTCTATAATGTAGACATAGAAGATGATTTATGCTTGCTCTACAATTGTTATGCAACCAAAGATATTTGGTTAAAGTTATTAAAGCTTAGCAAACAGGTTGTCTTTTTCATGCTAAATGTAGAGGCTTGGTTTTGAATGAATTTATAGGAGCAATTGAGTTTAAATCAATTATAATACTAGATTATAATGTGGAAATTGTGCTATTTGATGAATTTGCATTTGAAGAAACAACCATTTGTTTAATCTAGAGATAAAGAAGGTGCATAATGCTACCAAGTTTACATGTCATTATGTTAACATATTTCTAAGGCCTTTTCTTTGAATGTGTCTTGTGGAATGATTAATGAGAGTGCAAGTTCAAATAAGGTGGTATCCTCTTTCAGAAGTGTGAGTTAAAATAAATATTGGCATGGCTTTTAAATTAAGTCTACGTTATGCAAGATGTTGCATAATTATTAGAAATGGAAAGGATAGTTGGCTAAAAGGTTTGGTCAAGAATTTGGGCATTCGCGCATCTCTTGCTACTAAATTGTGGAGGGCATTTCATGATTTATCTTTAGCCAATCAACTTGGATTCGAATTAATAATATTAGAATTAGACTTATTGCTAACCTTGGGAATGCATCAAGCCCTTTTATTTTGTTGCAGAAATCTTCTCCACCAAGATTGACAAGGAGTTGCTCCACATATCTGCGAAAAAGGGAATTAGTATGTGAATTGACTAGTGAAGAAGGGGCTTGGTCCATATATTTTGGACCGTCTTCCAAAAAATTTAAATAGTCTATTAATTATGTTATGGAATCTCTAATCTTAGAATATTTTGTATGTAATTTTTTTCTATTTTCTTTTAGGCTCAAGCCCATTAATTTGAAAAAGAAAATAAAAATCTACCATGTCCAATGAACAAAATTCATCATTTTCGTCTCACTAAAATAGTCACTATTTTTCATTATAAAAATTATTACTATTTTCCAACTTAAGGAAATCGATAATCGAAACCGAAAATTAATAGATAAATAAACCAGAAGATAAGTACAGCGGAAGGAGACGTGGTAAGTAAGAGCCTTTAAGAACTTGCCACATCGCGATGGCATCATCGTCGTCATCACCGCCTTGCATCGAAGTTCAGGGAATCCTATTCCTTTTCTTCCCGTTTCGGGGAAGCCCTTTGGAATTTTCCCGCTTTCATGAAGAAAACTTATTCCTTTAGGCGGTTCTCACACGCATCGATCGGTTCAGTTTCTCTCAGTGTCCCATCTATTCCCGAGATTAATAGATCCGAAGCTCATTCCCACAAAATTGCTCCTGGTTTTACTTAAAATTAATTAGCTTCACCATTGCTTGTCAAGAATTCTTAATTTGCCCATCAAGTAATTTGAGCTGAGGAAGAATATGATGCTGGGGATTGGATTGAGCTTGCAGAGCATACTGGATTTGGCGGTTGCTGGTGTTTCCATGATGATTGGCTTGAGTATTTTCGCTGTCATTGCTTCCATTCTGTGCTCTGCTGCTTTCTTGAACAACGCCAGGGATGCCTCTTAGTTCCTTCATCAAAGGTATATCGCGGTATATATCATACACATACTTTAAATCCTAATTGAAAATTTGATTTTTGAAATACCCCTTAGATCCAATGTTAGTGAGACTTGTTTTTGGTCTGTTCTTATGAAGTCACTTGTTGAGTTGTTAAATTGGGTCTAGTGAATTTATTAATATTTTTACTTCTGTGTGGGATCATTGATAGTTTGTGATATCTGTGGATAACAAGTGGCAATCTTCATATATCTCAATGAAGTATAGTGGTTTAATCAAATAAATGATTTTACAAGATAAGGGGAAAGCAATTTTGGATTATAATTAGCCTATAACAACTGTAGTATTATGACTTATGGCCATTTTAGGTTACTGGAGACCGCATTCCTTGGTCTAATTCACTTATGTGTGAAGTTAATTTTCATCATGGGCATTCCATGACCAATCTTGTGGTATCTTTGGATAGGACAGAATGGAGGGGAGAATGGAAGGGGAAGAGAAGATTATCCTACAAAAAGAAAAAGGTTGAAAACGGAAAGATAACCCTTCGTTTCCTTTATTCTCAAACAAAACAGTACTGTTCAAGTGGCTGCTGTGGTTTCTGTGTCAATTTCTTTTCTTATTACAAACACCCTCTGCGAATCTAAGGTGGCAAAGAATTCTTGTGAAGAGGTCGTAAGGTAGTAATGTGTCATTTGTCTATGAATCTCAAAAACACTTAAGTAAAAATTGAATTTACATGAATGGAAGATGAGGGCAAATGTTATGCCCTTTGGAATCTAAAATTATATACAATCCTTTAACTTCAATGAAACATTCTCTATCTGGTAATAAAATTCTCTGTCTGGTAATACAATCTAAAAATTCTCTATCTGCCATGGTTGAGAAGTCTGGTAATAAAATAGTAGCATTCGCTCATTGTTGTTATTGCACTGATATCTCCATTATCGCTTGTTGGAATTTCTTTATACTTCTGGTAAATTAGTGATCTGTGTGAGGAGTAGAAACTCCAAGTGTGTTTTACATGCTTAAAATCATGGATTCTTGGTTATAATTTTTTCAATGTTCTGATATTCTATTTGTTTGACTAAGGTCACGATTGTTTTATCAGAAGATATTTTTTATAAAAAAATCTTATTTGCTTGTATACAGGGGAAGGATTTTCTTGCCATTTGTATACCTTTGATTAAGAAGATAATGCATGATATTATGGTAATGGGGGAAAATAACTACTTCTTTGAAGGAGTGGATGATGTTTTCCATCATAATCTTCACAAGTAACATTAAATAAATGAAACATTTTTTATTATCTTTAAATTTAATAATTATAAATTTAAGTAGATGAGATTATTCTTACGAAAAAAATTTTCTGTCAAAACAAATGTAGGCTAAATATGCTTATATTTTCAAATCTTCCTATTGTGTATATGTCTGCCTTAGTGTCAAAACAAATGTTGGCTAAATATCTATTATCACAGTAATTGACTTATCTGTTGAATTTGGTTATTACAGGACCTCCTGGAGCTGCAATTATCAGAACTTGTTGTCTTGTTTCTACTAAAAGCAGCTTCTTTTAGAAGACAGAAATGTAATGTTGTTACAGTTAGTCATAGAATGTAAAATTTCTCATCTATCCAATACCAATTCAATAATAAACGTCAATTTCCGAGATCAGTTTCTTTATATACAGCTTGTACAGCGATCATATTTGCCGGGATTAAGCAGGCTATAATTTTGTATATTTAAAACCATAGTTAAAGTTGCTTGATGTGGTTTTCAGTGATGAAAACTTTGGATGGTATTAAGTTTTGTTTGTGAAAATAATTTGTTTTGGTAAAAATATAGTTATAAATTATTAAAATGATAATAGATATTTTACATTTTCAATATTAAAGGAAGGGAATTTGGTTCTAGATACTTTCTTCTTTTTAAAAAATAAGAGTTATTTTCTTTCATTATATTAACTCCAAATAATAAATTTTTTGATTACAAGTTATGGAATAATATGTTAGTATAAGGGGTTTAGAGGTTTTCGCGCGCTGTCTTACGCTGAAGAAGTTTTAAATTCGAATCCCCCTATCCGCTCCGTGAATGCCAAAAAAATTGTGAAATTTTACATTTAATAAATTTTTATATATTTTAATTATATTATATATTTTTAATTATGTTTAATATATGGAGGATATCTTTAGTTATATTTAATAAATGAAAAATAATTGTTTATTGTATTATTTATTTATTAATTTTGTAAGGTTTAAATATATTATTTTTTATTTTTTAATTATCAAGATATTAAAAATTACAATAGATGATGATTATTTTTATTTATTATTAAATATGATTAAGAATACGTCATATAATTATAACATAAATAAATGGGAACGTAGCTCCTCCCATATATGCAGTACATTGCACTTCATTGCATTTTTACACTAAATATGAGCATTTATGGAAGTCCTACTGGCTTTGATATTCTGCTTCAGTTAACTTTTATGCCTAATAAATGATGTCAGAGTCCACGATAAATAAATTTATAAAGACGTGATAAATGCAGGGTCGTTATTGGAATGGAATAAATTTTTGCGGTCTTCATGTGGATGCAGAAATAGAATACGCTTCTCTACTAGCTCAAGTGACATTCGATATTTTTTTAAAAATTTTTTTTGTTATATTCAGAATTTAATTATTGATCATTACGTATATACATTTAATAATTTAATTATTCCTATAATTATAAAAAATAAAAAATAAAAATGTGAAGTATAGGTACATATACGTAAATATTGAGTAGAAAAACCTAGTATATAATGAAAATAAAATTCATTCTCTATGAAAAAAATTAAACAAACATTTAATTTATATTCATTTGCAAAACAGGTGAGATTTTAAGTCCTATCACTTGCCGATGGATATATTTTTATTTTTTATTTTTAAAAATTATTTTTAAATTAAAAGGAAAATTAAGATTAGAGAGTGTTTGATATTGTAAATAAGAAAATATTTCATTTAATTATAAAATTAACATTCAGAATAAGAAAATACATTCAAAAAATAATTAATGTTATTTCTATTTTCTTGTTTCTAAGTTATATATTTAGAGGATAATTTTTAAAAATAAAATTTTAAAATAGGTTGGTAAATAATTTTTTTATTTTTAAAAATAAAAAATTATTTTCAAAAATAGAAAACAAATAGACCCTAAATTACTTTAAAAATTAATATGAGGTATCCTAACTTTTAACTAGAAAATTAAGAGTTTATAATTAAATAAATAATAATTATAAAATAATTTTTAAAAATAATTTTTAAATTTATAATTATTTATATTATTAATTTTTATAAAAAATTATAATATTTAATTTTTTAAAAAAACATATCTTGCACTTTAAGAAAACACACTCTTACTTTTTTTTATATTTACATTTAGAATATCCTTACATCATTTTTATGAGATATGAATTTATGTTTGATAATAGATGATAAAGTTTTTGTTGGTATGTGTGTTCTAGGAGTCAATCATAAAATGATTATAATAAAACATAATATATTATATTTTATTTTAGACTATACAATTATTATATTTTATTTTATTTTAATATTTTCATAATTTATAATTTAATATAATAATTATCTCTGAAATAATTTTACTATTCCTAAAATGTCTATAGTCAAAGATTATTGTGAAAGGGTTAGTAATAATATATTGAAACTATTACGTGTGGTAACTGATGATTATGAATCATACATATGTGATATCAAGTCAATACATGTGTACATTATTAGTGAATAAATGTACTTAATTAATCCACTTCAAAAATACTACATAGATTATTATGTGTAATTAGTTATTCTCATGTGATCATAATATACGTAGTTTTTTTAGCTAAAGTCATTATAGTTACCTATACGAAGAGTCACATACTTTAATGCCGTTTTGTGTCACATTTAATCAGGATGACGTGTAAGTGATTATTGGATGTCTCACGAATCATGCAAAAGGATGTGAGTGATGTAAATAAAATTTTGTTCCTCCTATATAAAAGAGTGATATCCTTAGGCCCTTTAATTGAGTAAGACTAAGAAATGTATAGTCATACTTAAATAGATGAATATATGATATTAATTATTTATTTAAGTTAATCTACTCGGTATCAAGAAATATAGATTCAACATTGATAAGAATGACACATTCCATGCCTCTACTTTAATTTGGATATCATTACAAAGAGACTGCATTACAAAGTGTTATCCACACATTAGGTAAATATCGAATCACGGACATTTTCACTACTTAAATGGTAGTAATGTATTGGTAGATACTACTCATTGTCTATCACTGTCTATGATTTATAAATGGGTCATCGCCAAAATACTAAGAACCTACAAGGTCGTGTAAAAGGAATAGGAATGAAATAGTAATTAATTAGGTGGCAGTAATGTATTGTTACATGCTGCTCACTGTCTATCACTATCTATGGGTCATTGCTAAAATACTAAGAACCTACAGAATTGCACAAAAGGAATATGAATGAAATAGTAATTAATTAAGTTTTAGTTGGACTAAAATCTTATTAATTGGATCTATTATTTAGTGCATATATATATATATTATGAAAGTAATAATATATATTATTATTCACATAATATATAATATATTATGTGATATTAAAATAATATCAGATAATTATATCATTTGATATTAAATAATTATATTATAAATAATTATATTATAAATAATTATATTATGAGATAATATTATTATCTAATAATAATATTTAGTTATTAATATTAAAGTAATATTATATAACTAACAGATAAAGCTTATCTCTCCTCACTCTTACTATGATAGAGATAATGTTTTAGTGATTAATTGAAATTAAAAGTTGGGAATGGTTTCCTAGTAGGATTAGGAAAATAGCATGCCTTAATTTTATAAAAAAAGAATGAATGCGTCACTATGAAAGACAAATACTAACTGCCACTAGAAAAAACTGCACTAAAAACTTTAATCCTATGTGAGAGGAAGGTCTCCTAATAGATTCGAGAGATAGAGAAGTCGTCATTCACTTCGTGTAGATACTATAGAGGCACCATCAATTGATTGTACTTGTGATCCGTAACTGCAAGAGGTAATTCTTGTAAATATAATTCTTAATTTATGTTCTTGTACATTATATTTAGGAAGGTTTTACATAATTCTTTTTTAAAAAGAAAAAAATTCATTGTGGTTTATCGTATGTGAAACCTAACATTTCTCCTAACAAAAATGGTGTAAGAATCAAATTTGGAATCTTTTATCCAACTCAAAATACTTTTAAACTCGTCATATTTTCACTAAACCAATGGATTGAATTAACACACTCTTACATTTGGCTGACTATGAATAGTGCAAGTGATATCCAGCTAACTTTTCACTTAGGCTGATAACTATTGTAGCAGTTATCAAATTCGTTATCTTGAAAGACGTCCAAAGTATTTGTTCTCCTGTTAGATGATCTAAAGAATAAGAAGCATCATCTTTTAAAATCACTAGTTGCACGGACTACTTTACGTAATTAAATTAATCTCTTCACATCACAAATTTAGTACAATATATTAAATGTTACAACGAGTCACTTCTTAAAAAGTTATAGAATGAACTAAAAAGACTCCTAAGAAAAATTTTAAAAATTAGAAAGATCAAACATATTAATTTGTATAAAGCAATTAAAATATTACGACGAATTTAAAATTTCAAAAAACCGTAGAACATTATGCAAAGTATTACAGAACATATTTCTGAAGTGTGAGAATTCGTGAAGAACTGTGCATCTGGCAAACTAGTCTTACCAGGGGAAGAGTAATTAAACATGACTGCCAGCACTGTCTGCTTTTAGCAGCACTTCTTGTTGAGGCTGTTCTTCAACCTTTCTTTCATATTTTGGCTTCTTTGCCTGCTTGCCAGCACTTTTTCCCTTTAAATACTTCTTATCATCATCATCTTCTGCATGCTTCAGGTGCTTCATGCCAAGGCCATGACTCCCCTCACCGTTTTCACATAAAAATTGCAGATTGCTTGGACCTGATGAGGCATCCGAAACCATGGAATCATCACTTTCTTCACCACTACCATCATTATCATGATTATGATCATGAACATGATCATGATCATGGTCATGATCATCATCATCACATTCTTCATTATCATCATGATTGTAGATATCACAGTGAATAGAAGAATCAATATACTTAGTCCATCCAGACTCACTGCCACTGCTAAATTCATCTTTGGAAGGCTCCATGATGAAGAATAATGTTTTGGTTAGTTTGCGGTGCTTTTCAAATGATTTGAAATTTTAAGGAGAGAAATTATGATATATTATTAATATAATGATATATTGATATATTATCAAAATTAATTATATATTAAATTTATTCTTTTTAAAAGTTAAATTTGACATACTGTACGATAGTCAGATTTAGTGATATATTAATACATTATTATATTTTTGTATCAATAATATCAATAATATACCATAATCATATCTGATTTTAAATCATAAAATTCTCATGTTAAATATGGTACCTTCTTAAGATGTACCGTATGTTCTTGAAATTTTACTAAATGACAAATTATCCCATTCAAGTGTATAAAATACAAATTACACTTTTCAAATTTAAAAGAAAAAAGGTTATGAAATATCTCTTCAAGGTTGAGAAATTATGAAAATGTATTTTACTACTAATCTTAAGTCTAAACGAGTTTATGTATCAGCATGTACTTTGTTAAGAGATCTATTTCTTCACCTAAAAGACTTGAAACTAGAATTTAATATTTATTTTATCACTAAAATATGAGTTATATGATCTAAATTTGTAGAACATTTAAAACCAACAACAAATTCAATGTTGGCCTCGTGGCTTATAGGAGAAAAAAATATAACATCAATAATGTATATGCAACACATGTACCTAGTTTTAGGATTAAAACTAAAAAACTTTAAGAGTAAATTATATATTGTAATTGGTTTAAAGTTTAAAAGTGTAATTTAAAAATTTTTAAAGTTGATACACACACACATTAGTCTTTTTAATAAAACCAGGAATTATATGTCAATTCACAAACACTAAGGAATGGAAAATTTTTAACACAACATCAATATCACTACAATTTTTTTTTAATTCTAGAGTCACAACAAATGGTTAAAGCCGGATACTCATTTTTTTGTCATTTTTCTCTTATGTCAAAAGGAACAGACAAATTTTCACGTGTCTTATTATAAACAAAAGTAGATTTTAAATTTTATTGCATATCAAAATTCTAGTTTTATTTCCTTTTAAGTTGAGAAAAAAGGCAAAAAACAGGCTCTTTAACCTGCTTAATATTACAGAAAAAATAATTTTTGAACATAATGTTACTTTAAAATTATTTTCTAATATAATGTCACTTTAAAAAAAATAAGTTTTATTAGGTGGCATTACCTGAGGTAACCCTACCCCAATAAATTAATTTTTATAATAAATTTTAAAAATTTTATAAATAAAATCATTGGGGTGGCGTTACCTGAGGTAACGCCTCCCCAAATTTATTATTTTTAAAAAAATTTAATTATTTTATAAATAAAATTTTGATCATTTTTCTAAATAAATTTCAATACTTTTATTATTTATAATTTCATTAATTTGTTATTTTATTTGCTATTTCTTATAATTATATTTTTAATAAAATTATTTAAAATTCATTTTTTACCCTCATTAGAATAAATTAATAAAATGTGAAAATATAGTAATAAAATTAAAAATTAAAAAATTAATTTATTTTTTTAAGTCATTACTGCATTTTTATCTTAAAAATGAGAAGTCATCTAGTTTATATAAAAAATAAATTTCTTTGGGAAATAAAACTTCTTATAGAATAAATTTTAACCACTTATTTGTTTGAGCAGTAAGTTATTTGATGTATTTATTATTTTACATTTATGAAGCTTTTTTTTAATTGTTATTATGCATTTATAATTTTTTTATATTTGTTGTAATATTCTTGTGCATGAATCATCTAAATAAAAATGACAATGAATTATTTTCGATTCTTGCAGACAATTTTGATGCAAAAAAGGTGGTCGGATGTGTTAATGACAATAAAAAATAAATTAGATTAAGTTAGTGGTAATATATTAATTGTTAGTTGAAAAAATTTAAAATTAAAATTTGTAAAAGAAATGAAGTAATTTTTTAAATTGTAATTTTGTGCCTATACAAACGTATAGATGTCATTATAATAATATTTATCTAACTCATCAGTTTTATAAATATTTATTCATTTATAGATATATTAAAATAATATTCATGTAATACATAATTTAGTTATAAAATTTAAAGTTTATAAGAAGTTTAATATATTTTATAAGAAATTTATTTTCCAACAAAAATTTATTTTTCATGTGAACTAGATAATTCCTCCTTCTTAAAATGAAAATGCAGCAGTGCATTTAATTTTTATAATTTATTTTAATTCATAATTTCATAATTTTAAGTTTCATTAATTTATTTTAATGAGTGTAGAAAGTTAATTATAAATAAAATAAATTTTAAATATATAATTATAAGAAATATTAATAAAAATAAAATATAAAATAAAAAATATAAATAATAAACTAATGAAATTTATTTATAAAAATTACTAAAATTTTATTTATAAAATAATTAAATTTTATTAGAAAAATAATAAACTTGGAACGCCAGCAATGACTTCATTTATACAATTTTAAAATTTTATTTTAAAAATTAATTTATTCAAAAATAATATTATATTATATTAAAAAATATTTTTTCTGTAACATTATATAGGTTGAAGAGAAAAAAAAAATGAGAGCAAAGGGAAAGATACAAGTTCAAGAGTCGCCTCAACGGTGTACCTTCAAACTTATTATTAGTGTTACCGACCAGAGGACTTATTGGCTACCAGGCTATAGTAGGCAGCACTATGATTTGAAATTTTGAATAAATTCGAAGCTCAATAGCTACAGGGACTTTGATGTAACTATAAAGTGAAAAGCAGCTCGAAAGATGAAAATTGTACCTTATTTTATCTATTTTTTTCTTTCATCTGAGTGGAGAGAAAATAAATAAGAAAGAAAGAAAGAAAATTTTAAAATTTAAACTAGAGAAAATTTAAAAGAAAATTTTTAAATTTTAAATTGATTATAAAATTTTAATCATATATTTTATTTTTATATTTTTCTCCTTTTTTCCTTTCCAAAATAAAAGGAATAAAAATTCCAAAATTTTCTTTATTCTTCATTTTTTTTGTTTATCCAAATAAAGCTTAAAAGTTCTGTATGTGACAAATCACATTAAATTTTCAATCAATTTAAAATCAAATCAGATTAGATATCTTTTAAAAGTAATTTTTTTAATAATAATTTTTCCTATTTATGAAGTTGGAATTTTATACCTTACTTAGAGTATAATTTCCCAACCACCCAAAACCAACGCTATTAATCCATATTTTGCCTGTCTACTTCATGCAATAATGTTGATGTTGCTCTAGAGAAAAGCTTTCCCCGAGGTTGAGAGCATATTTGAGTCTCGCCCACAAAAAATATTGACCAAGATTTTCAGATTGTTTATGAAAATTTAAATCATATTTGCCCTAAATTTTATTCTATTAAAGTATTAAATCCATAAATCTTAGTTTCATATTTACGTTTTATGTTTACGTCTAATCATTTAAAACTATTTCTCAAAAATAGAGTACTTCGTTCTCATGCTAACTTTCGCACATATTATTTGTTGTTGGTAAAAATATTCTCATTTTAAATAAATAAGTATTAAACAATTGAATGATTAAAGTGACGTAATAAAATACATAAAGAATTCAATGGGAAATATTCAAACTCTAAAAAAAAAATCACAAATAAAAAAGATTAATTATGAACTAAGATTATAATAATTTTCAATTATAACCTTACAACTTCTTTATTATTATTCATATATCTTTCTCAAACTTGGATATAGATTTCCACGACTTCCGTCACATTTCTTTTATATTTTAAACTTTTAACCAAATATCAATATTTATATTCTAAAATACTTATTTCGCAAGCAATTATATTTGTACTCAATACAAAAAATCTAATTTAAATAGAATGATAACTTATAATAAAAATAAATTTTAATTAACAAAAAATTAAAAGTTAATTAAATTTAATAATTTTTACCTTAATATATATCTCATAATCTTTATCAATTTTTATACTTCATCCATTATTAACTGAAATTAATTATAAAAGTCTTTTATAAATGTAATTTTTTTAAATTATAATAATTATGTTTTATTAAATAACTCCCTTTCATTCAAGTATCGTAGGTTTCACTAATGTTTATCTCGATCACCTTATAATCATCTACAAGGACCTTATACATTTACAAAAATATCAGATATTGTGAATACTTATGAATTAGTGTAAATTAATATTTTAAAAATCGGACCGATCATTAAATCAGAAATAAGAGCAATTCAAAATTTAATGGTTTAGTTAAGGTCGAACCAAAATTATAATATAAAGTGTAAACTAAAGTTTTTAATATAAATTAATTATGTATATAAAAATGAATAAGTTATCATAAAATTAAATTTCATATATAAAATATTTAAAATAATTTTAAAAATTTTAAATAATTTTAAAATTTTATAAGTTTATAATTTAAATTATCACAAAAAATTAATATTGAAGCCAATTTTTTGCTTATATGTCTTTTATTTATATATACAAAGTAATTTTTTACTATTTAAAATTTTAAACTTTGAATATATATACAATATTATGTAAAAATAATATTATTTTTATAAATATTTAAATAATTATAATTTTTTTAAAAATTGGTCAAATCATGAAAACTTTACACGATTTGATTGATTTATTACCGGGTTACCGAATTTTTTATCAGTTTTCTCAACACCAGTTTTAAAAGTTAACCGCAACAGTTAGGTAACTGGTTCACAAATTTTCCTATTCAACGTCCGGTCTGGTTTTTCAAACAATGGTATAAACTCTTCAAATATTCATCTTCATTGCCGGTTGCACTCCCTCCGTATCTCTTCCCGGTGCCAACACCAACCCCCTTTTCTTGTCTTATGTATCATCATCTGTTAACTCACATACAATCAAATCAATTATGTCCACAAAATGTATCATTATTTATCCTAAATATGTTTTTGCCGTTATCTGATTATCACTTTTGCATGGAATTAAATAGTATTTTAATATCAATTATTGAAAAAAATCCTTTTTTAAATAAATAAGCACCAAACAATTAAATAATTATAGTGGTGCAATAAAAACATATAAAGAATTTTAACTTGAAAAAAAAACCCAAACTTTAACAATGTGTTTGGTTTAGAACTATAAATCGGAAATTTCTTTTTTTTTTTTGGGTCGTTTCAAATGCCAAACTACAAATATTGAATTTGATTAAAATATGGTAGGATTTGACAAATTTTTAGAATTTCATTGGGATTTGCAAATCTTTCCATTGTATTTGGATAAAATATTTAGAGAAGGAATTTCATATTAAAAAGGCATTTAAAATATTGAATTGTGGAATTTTTTGTTGGAATCATTAATATGAAAATTTTAAAAATACTGAATAATAAAAAAATTTAACAACATAAAATGACGAATTTAAAATTATACCTAAAGAGGTGGATCTAGAGATCTTGAACCATAATTTTACAAATTGGACTACGTTGACTGGTCAAACAAATAAATTAGTTGGTGAGTTAATTCAATTATAATATACGTAAATCGATATAAATCAATCAAAATTAATAAATCAGATCAATGACTTCATTTTCATAAATTTTATATTTTTTATAAAAAATAAAATATTTATAATTTTATAATAATTAAAATATAATATCTTCATAATTTTATATCAATTAAATTTATATTTTTTATAAAAATATTTTTAACATAAATTATTGATATGGTTATTATATTTTATTACTTATTTATTTATATCATTAACTTATATTATACTTTTTTAAAAATTTTAACATAACTTGTTATTATAAATATTTATAATACTATTATATACATATATATATAATTTATATTTTTTATTCAAAGTCAGTTACTAGTTAAACCAATACATCAATAGTTTTTCTGATTCAATCATCGGTTCAGTTCTAAAAACTATTTCCAAAACTTCTTAGCTGGTCTGTGCGGACCTGCCTCTGAGTCCCTCTTTTGCTTGCATTCAATTCCATGCTGCTTCCAACTTCCCTAAGCCCCGCTAGCACTCACCGGGCTTATTTTGCAATTGATGCATTGCAAGTACTCAATAGGTTTATTTTGCAATTAATTTTTTTCTTTTGTGTAATTATTTATTATTCTGATTTTGGTTACAGAGAAATTTGTACATAAGTATTAGAATGATTTTATTTTTTATATTATGTGAGCATCTTTTAAAATTAAGAAAGATAAAATATTTAATGACATAAAAATAAATTGCATCAATCAAAAAATTAAAACAACTTCAATTTTATTGATATAATATTAAAATAAAAATTGAATAAGATATTCACTAAAAATAAATTTTTAATATTTTAATTCTAATGTGATTTTAATTATTTATTAATTTATAAAAACAAATTTTCAAAAATACTTCAACACAAATAAGTTAGGCAAACAAATTATTTTTTAAATGAAGGAATTTGAAATGAATATATATAAAATGCTTGCATTTAAAATTTTTGAATTTTACAAATATCTTATCCAAACATAACATTAAAGATTGGTTTTTGAAATTCGATATAAATAAATGGAATTTGACAAATTCTATCACTTCTCTTCGCTTGATTGCTTAAGTGATAATTAACCTTGCACTGTTGAACCAACTATTTTCTTATGTAGATTTTTTTCAAATTACAACAAATCCAAACTAGGCATTTGATTAGTTCTGAAATTTAAAATCGATGCATTTTAGCTGTAGGCATTTAAAATTTTATGTAATTAATAAAAATTCCATCCAAATATAATATAAGGAAAAGCACTGCAAATGAAAAGAGATTACTATAAATTAAAATTACTTAATAATGCGTGCATAAAAAGATTTTTAATCATAATTCATAATTTTCTAATACCTATCATTATATTTATCCTAAATATTTATGAGGTTTTCATGTAAATCTCATAAGTATTAATATCATATCTCTCTTGTATCTAAAATTTTTGGCTAACAAAAACATTTATTGCCTAAAATATTTGCTTTGCAAATAATTACAATCACATTCTGACAAAAAAATAATTTAAATAGGAAAATAAATTTTAATAAAAAATCACTAATTGATAACAGTTTAATTCAAGTTACTAAACACATTTTTATAGTTGGGATGTATAGATGGACTGGAGCATGGAGCATGTAGTATGAAAATTTTGATAGTGTCAAGTAATTTATTAATCTGTCAATGTAAATATCCAAATAAAATGAGAATATTTGTATATTAAAAAAAAACCTAAAAAATCATATTAAACGAGAGCCTATGTACTTCACATTGCATAAAACATAAATAATGAAATTAAATACAATAATCAATCCCCCGTTATAAAAGCAGTAATTATTATATTTTTAAAATTTTATAATTAGTATTATTAATTTATTATTTTAAATTTTATCATAATTATTAATCCATCTCTTCATTCATAATAATAAAATAAATGATAAAAAAGGAGTATAATAAAAAATAAATATTTGATATTATTAATTAAAGTGATATTTAATAATTTATTTTAATATTTTTATTTATTTTTAAGATATTACAAATAAATAGATATATAGATAAATAATCATATAAAAAATAAAAATAAAAACTAATAATACTATAAATTTAAAAAATATAATATTCACTGCTTCATATAAATAAAGTACCAGACATGGTGTTTAATCTAATAATAATCATGACATGCTTTTTCATTTTCCAATTCCACAACTTTAAATCTTGTTGTCAACAAAGTAATAGTTTTCTTAATTGGTATGATGGAAAATCGAAATTCACTTTATTTAAAATTGGAAATTAAGCATAAAATTATGGATAAATTACATTTCCTACTTTTGAGATTTAATGTTAATGCATTCACAATTTTTTCATTTTTAAAAATACATGTCAATCTCTCTTTTTCTATATATTTACCCTTCTTTATTTTGAACATACTTTTCTCATTTAAAAAAAAATCGATAAAAAAGGTAGGTATATATTTTTCAAAATATAAGAAATGTACGCATAATTAAATTAAATTTTAAAAAATTGGGTGCAATTCATCCTAAAATAATTTATAAATCCAATACTAAATTAAACTAGGAGTAACAAAAATAAGTGAAGCCAACTTGGATTTGTCACGTTCGACGGTGAATGAGATGAGAAAAGCCAGTTTAGCACTGTTTATATGTCCTTCGTTATGCTGCTTTTGTCTCCCCCAAGGGACTGTTACTTTTTCTTATTTTTTGGTACAAGGGACTGTTTCTTTGCTCCCGATTTCCATCTTGCTCTGACCGGACCCAGTAAGTAAGAATCTGACCACCCTTGGAGTTTTCCTTCGTGCTGTACTACCGGTTGTTGCAAGTGGACCATAAGAGTAGATATTGTAAATTTGTAAGTGCAGAATTTTCAAAGATTCCTTTGAAAAAAAAATAGCAGGAGCGATTAAACTATATTCATATACATTAAAATTGAAATCGAATTCACAATATAAAGGAAAAAAAATAATATTATATACATTGAAAATAAAATTTCAAATAAATAATAAGGATCAGTGTTGAATATAAAATTATGGAACAAATCTATAAAACTTAATTTGATGAATATGATAGATTTAGAATTCAATTTCGAAATTTATTTTGAGTATCTATAGTATGTTTTAAGAAAAAGGAACTTAAAATTGCTATACTATTAATATAAAATATTTTATAGTATTAATGAATGAGAAAAAATTATATCATTAAAATAGTATTAGTAATTAGAAAATTTTAATAACAATAGAAAATTTTTAATAATTTTTTATTAATATAACAACGTATGGATAAATGATATTATAAAATTTATCTACAGGAATCAAATTTAAAATAAAAAAGCTCAATCTTTCAAAAAGTATTTATATCACTCACTTTTCAATATAATATCCAAATATTATTCTTACTTTTTAAGCACTTTTTGTCTCACCATTGGATAAAGTATAATTGGTTAGATTAATAACCAATAAGATTGATGATAAATAATAAATCCTATTTAATTTAAAAACTAGTTAAGTATTATAGACTTTTTTTTTTACTTCTAAATTTGTCAAATTCAAGATTATACTAATCAAATAAAAAAATAATGAAATGAAATAAAATTGCGTTGGGATGATGAAAAAGTAAAGGCTCCATAATTTTATAAATTTGTTAATTTATTAATATATTCAAATAAATCCATAAAAATTGGATTGAATAAAAACGATTTCATAAAAATAATTGTTCAATTTATAATTTAATATAAAACCATTTAAAAATCAATTAGCTCTAATTAATTTCCCATACGTGTCATGTATATCTTTAACCATTACTGGGGAAAGGAAGGCAATGGCCTGTTTATAATCGTTCATTTGTTTTTTATTGAGTGAATTTTTTTAATTCAAATTTATTTATTTATTAAATATTTAATAATTTATATTAAATTTTATATATTTAATAAAAATATTTTAATTTAATAACTTCTGATCTATCAATAAAATTAATTTATTTATATATTGAATTTTATTATACAAATGATAAAATCGGTCATTCTTTACTCGTTGCAGAGGTTGCTCAAATATATGTACTCTCTCAATTATCTAGTCAATTATCACATAATTGTTTGGTTGTATTGACTATTCAAAGAAAAAGAAATGTAAACAGATCATTTGATCGCTGATAGTTAGAGATAGGTCACACACGTCACAATAATTGAAATAATTTCCTCTCAATTATTTATACTCAAGTTAGCTATATTTGTGTAGAAGGATACATAGACAATAAAATGATAAATTTTTCATTAATTGGTGGATATATAATTTATATCCTTACTATTAATAAAAATTAAAATAAATATAAGAAGAATTAAAATAGATAAATTTTTTTAATAATTTCTCATCATATTTCTTTAAATTCTTATTAATAATAAATAAATAATTTATGTATTTATCAACTAACTAAAAATTTTTCGTATAAAACTTTCACATATATGGTCGAATGAATTGATCAAATATTTGTGGTTATTTGTGTTATTTTTTACTAATAATTTACTTTATCATAATTTTAAAAACTAAATTCAACCGATAGTTATGACCTAGTGAATTGGCTGAAGTCTTCATATAAAAACAATGAATGAATTGGTAAAAACCAATTAAAATTAATGAATTGAATCATTTATTATAAAAGTAAAATTTTTATAATTCTGCGACAATTGAATTAGTTAACCAATGTCCCGAACAATTTGAGCAAATTATTTTAAAAGTAAACGGTTGAATTGAATTAAAATTATTTTAAAAAGTAAGATCAACGGTTGATCCAATTTTAAAAAAGCCAGCACCTCAACGCACGATGAAACTGGAGTGAAAAATACATCCCCCGTAATAAAACTAGAGAAATTGTGTGATATGTAAATTTTACAGGCTGCACTCACATCTTCCGTACTACAAAAAGAGGGGTCTGTGAGTTGCCCAGATGATACCCTATACCTCATTCCATTGAGTGAACTGTGCGCACACTTGTACCCTGCCCAACACTTTTGTCAAGGATCACCGGTGAGCCATTCAAAGGTTTGGTTGAGGGAGAGCTGAAAATTAACTAAAACTCTATTTTATTTTAATTATTGTAAAATTTAATTTCTATTAATTCCCTTTTTAATTAAAATTTTATATCAATTTAATTCTGTAAAATTAAAATTTATTAAATTTTAATTCTTTCATATAATTTTTTAATAAAAAATTATACAAAAATTGTATAAAAATTAAAATTTAATAATTTTAAATTTATAAAAAAAATTTCAAAAATTAAATTAATAAAAATTAAATTTTACTAGAATCAAAATAGAATATTAGACTAAGGCGTGAGATCGAAACTGAAAACCACTATTGTGGACATGGATAGACTTGTATTTTTGTGTGTAAAAATGCACTGTTTCTTGAACTTTTTCGTGCCAACAGCAATCTGTACCATCTCGTATTGATTTGCAGATTACCAGAGGGGGCAAACAAACAGTATTTTTCTAGAGCTCCCTTTATTTTTATTGAAAAATATATTTTTTAAGAAAAATTAAAATTTATTTATTCATATATAAACTAAATAATAATATAATACTCCAATACATTTTAATTTAAAAAAATTAAAATTATGATAATGATTTTTTTAAAAAAATATTATCTTTTATTAATCTGTATATATCTAACATTAAATATATGAAATATTTTCAGCATATTGTTATCTTAAAATTATGTTTGCTGAGGATCGAATTCTTTTAAGAAAAAATTTATGATGTATAATTGATTTAATAATGTGTTGGTACATTAAATTAATCAAATTTTATTATATATTATATGATGATATATCAATTTTTAATTCAATGATATAAGATTATTTTATAAAAAATTTAACATTTTGAGAAATTAAATATTTTTTGATCAAATTATATTTTTAAAATTTTTTAAATAAATAAATTAAAATTAAAAATATAAATTTTAATATATCAAATATAATTTAATAATAAAAATACGGGACCTTAAAAAATTAAGCTATCGTAGTACTACCGTTGATATATCTTATTGCGACAGTAGTGCCCTGTAAAATCCCCCAAATTAAATTGTGAATTTCAAGTTCCAGCCTCTGATTTCTGAATTTGCTGGCCACTGCAGTTCGACAATGTTCACGTGCTTGCTGCACCGTCTCTCCCATGCACGAGGATATTCTACCCCTTTTACCCTTGGATTGGTTGAGTAAAAAAATAAAATAAAGAAAAAAATTAGTGGAAAGCAAATGTGGAAAAAAAAAAAGTACAATTTTTTTTAGGTGGAGTCTTCCATAGGTGAAAAATTCAAGTATACTAGATGACAAATGCGAAGCAGGCATGTGGCGAATGTGAAACTTGAAAGTCCAGGTTTAATTTCTTCGGCTCACGGTGCAGTTCTTTTTCCGCAAAAAAAGGATAATTGTAAAAATGACTCCGGTGAATTTATTAGTGAATTGGGCCAATATCAAATCCTAAATGTGTAGATGCATCATAGCCTTGTAAATGAAGAACACAAAAACATATATAGGTAAACATAAAATATGCGTAGAATTAAAATTAAATATTTATATAGTAATATTGGAATATTAGATTTGAAATGTTTAGTGATATAATCTTAAATTCTTGATGAAGATCAAAAAGTTATTTTTTATTTGTTTTATTTTATTATTATTTTTCTTTTTTATGTTGATCAAATACTAATATTATTAAGTAGTATAAATATAAAGTGATATTTTTTATTTTACAAATATTTTAAATAATTTAAATATTTAATTTAATTAAATTACTAAACTATATATTCTATTTTTAAACATTATTACTTTACCACTCAATATTTCATCCCTTTTCATTTATTGTATTGCATGTTTTAAATTTTTTATTCATTCCCATTATTTATAATTTAAACACTATTAATATTGCTAAGTATTGTAAATATGAATTACATAATTATTAATTATTTTTAACTCTTATTATTTTATAATTCATACATTATTTATCTTTTTCTCCTTTTTGTTCAATTGCAATTTTTTATATCCACTCTTATTATTTATATTAATATAATTAAGTATTATAGATATAATATAATAAATTTTATTGTTTAAAAAAATTAAATGAGTTAAATATTTAACTTAATTGAATTACTTAATTATATATTATATTAACCATTATTACCTTACAATTCATGTGGCGATATTACTAAATAATTTAGATATAAGTTAATATATTTTTTATCATAAAAATATTTTTAAATAAGTTAAATCTTTAATTTGATTAAATTATTTGACTATATATTCTATTTTTATGTCTCATTACTTTACAACTTATGCAATAATATTACTAAGTAATGTAGATATACGTTAATATATTTTATTTAATTTTATTATAAAAATATTGTAAATAATTAAAAGATTCAATTTGAACAAATTGTGTAATTTCATATTTATTTTCAACCCTTATTATTTTATTTCCTTTCTTTTTATTTGTTCCATAGTATAATTTTTTTTTTACTTTTTTCACTTTTCCTATTATTTATAAATTAAATACTAATATTGTTTAAGTAATATAAGTATACCATATTATATTTATTTTTATTATTAAAATATTTTAAACAAGTTAAATTTTTAATATAGAAATACTAATTGAATTAATTAATTACACATTTTCATTTTTAAGAAAAAAATATTAGACACAAACGTGTATTATATAAAATTAAATTAAATATTTACATAGTAATATTAGAATGTTATATCTAGATTATTTAGTGATTTAATTTTAATTTATTGTTAAACAATCAAATAATGTTTTTACTCTTTTCATTGTTCTATTGTATAATTTTTTCTCATGTTAATTTCTATTATTTTTTGTTCAAAAATTAATATCATTAAATAGTATAAATATAATATAATATAATATTATTTACTTAAAAATATTTTAATTATTTAATTAAATTAAATTATTTAACCACACATTCTATTTTTAAATATTATTTTATAATTCACTCATTATTTCTCCTCTTTTTATTTACTTTGTTGCATATTTTTTTGACACATGTTATTTATAAGTTAAATGTTAGTAATATAACTAAATATTATAGATATAACATAATATGCCTTATTTTTATTATAAAATTTTAAACAAATTAAATCTTAAATGAATTACTTGACTATGTAATCATTTTTTTATTCTTATTTTTTTACGTTTCTTTTTATGTATTCAATTATATGTTTTTTTATTTTTCATATCAATTTTTATTATTCACAAGCTAGTAGACCCATAAAATGGATCACAAGCTTGTAAGCTTTATAGACTATCTGTGAATATAGGCAGAGTAAACTTTTCATTTTTTGCTCATTTTAAGTGAAAATATTATTTGAGTTAGCATGTGTATGCTCAAATTTATGCAGGCAAGCCTACATGATTGTATGATTGTAGCACATTTTACATTTTTTAATCCTTTTTGCTAAACATATTATCTAGGACCAAAAAAATCAGTTTTTGGACTCATTTAATATGGTCTAATTATATTTTTTGACTCCATTAATACTAAGTCTATTATTTATTAAAATAATAATTATATAATAAATTTAAAATTTAATATGAGTTACTTATGGGTTTATTAAAATTTAATATGTGAACTCTAATATTAAGTAATATAGGGGTTAATACAAACACTTAAATAATTCAATTAAATTAGATTTTTAACTTCAATAATATATTTCTATACAAATAAAATATATTATATTATATCTATATTATTAAGTAAGATAGTGTTTGAAGTATAAATAACCTAAGTGAAGTATAAAGAAAAAAAATTGTAGTGAAACAATTAAAAGGAAGTAAAATAGTATATAATTATAAAGTTTTGATAAAATTTAAATTGATTTATATTTAATTTGAAATATGACACTTAGAAATTAATATAAAAAATATTAATATAATTTAAATAAATTTAATTTTAACTTCAAATATTTTTAATAAATAGTGTTATGTCATTTATTTATAAATAGATATGTAAATAATATTTTACAGACAAAACAAATGAAGTTTTAATAAAATCCCATCGACACAACAAAAAATTGTAAGTTAAAACAAGTACTATAAAGATATTTGAGTAGTGAATAAAATTCTTAGTTTTATTGTCTATAAGCTTATCTATCTTTAGGCTTCTTACACAATTAAATCACACTCACAAACAATATTCCATATATGAGTAGATGTGTATTAATAAGTAGCATGAAAAGTTCTTTTGTGTATTAATAATTTCTCATGATGATTTATGCAGAGCTCTTAAAAATTTTTATTTTCTTTATTTTGATAAATAATAATCAATCAAATAATTTAAATTTTTCTTATTTCTTATTTTATTTTTACGAATCAAATGATTTCTAATAAAAATTTTATTTAAAATCAATTAAATTATAATTATTAATTCAATAATGTAAATTTATATTACCATAAAAATAGACATTTTCTCTAATGAAAACATAAAAAAGAGAGCATAAGATACCTCTTTGTCATAAACATAGTTTCAGAAATTTCTTCCTTTTCACATGTATGATGAGTGTGAATCCTCGTCACCATCATTATTATCATGCAATAATTATATTATATTATTTTATAAATTATTATTAATTTTAAATTATTAAATTTTATTTGGTACATATAATATTATATAAATTAATAAATTCAAAATTTTAAATTTAATAGTTTATTATAGTAATATGTCAAAATTTCTCTTTCATTATTATTATTATTAGAATTTTGCTAATCATAATCTAAAGGTTATATTTAAAAATTATTAAAATTTTCTCATTTATTATAATTTTTAATTTTTTAAAGAATTTTATAAAATAATATCCATTAAAAATAATTCTAATGCATTTAAAAATCAAATCAATAATAAATACTATTATATAATTTTAAAAAAAAATTAAAAATAATAACTAATAAAGAATATTCATTGATTCTTAAATGTAACCTATAAAAATACAATTAACATTATATTATTTAAAAATTGATAAGACTTCTATTGCCTACTTAATAAATATCTTTATTAATACTGTGGACAGCTAGCAACTTTTTAACTTCAAAATAAAAAATTATTATTATTTATTTAGAATAATGTTAACCATTTTATAATTTAATAATAATATAATTAATATTAAATTATATTTAATATTCTATTATTATTTACAATAGTATAATTGATAAAATATTAATTTAAATAAAAAGGCCAATAAAATAAATTAACACCCAACCCAATTTAATTAAGATATTTTATTATTACATGAATTCTTGTGGGTTGAAAGTATAAATTTTAAAAGATTAATTACATTTCAAGTTGCTCATTTCTCTGCATCAAGAATTTTGCCAATCCAATGGTTTTTCATGCGCCACATGTTGAAGGTTGTGATACAGAACATGTTGTGATACCTATTCTTTTACCCAAGGGATGGTAATCATAGCCTTTTTTTATTACTTGATTGTGTAAAAAAATATAAATAATTTGAGATTATATTTTATTAAGTGATAAAGGGACTAGTTATTATTCATCTAACTTTAGCATCTTTCTTTAATTAAATTAACATGTTAACAACTTTAATTAAATTATTTTTAAATTATTAGTTAATTATTTTAAGATTATGAACTTCATTATATTAATAATTTTTTATTCATCTTATGGTTACTTTTTTCCTAATATATTTAAATTTTAATGGAATTGTTGGCTAACATTATTTTTTTCTTATAAAATGAAAAAAAAAATTACATGCTATTTTCAATTGTGTGCCCTTCACCCAGAACAATAAGGTTCTTATACACAAGCGTACTTAACGCTCAATTCTGAGAGGGGTGAAGGAAGACGATGAAGCGGGACAATTTTGGAACACTAACAATTTTTATTCTTTTTTGGGGAAAATACACAAAACTTCCTCAAAGTCTATATAAGTGTCAATTTTAGTACATAGACTTTGAAATCTTACATACAACCCCTTTTACTTTGAAAAATAACGAAAACGTTTAGCCCCAATTAAAAACTAACGGCACATATATATATATATATATATATATATATATATATATATATATATATATATATATATATATATAAGTCACTCATATTTAATTCTTTTCTTTCCTCCTGTCTAATATGCAAATTCGCTTTATAGATCAGGCATGCAAAAAAGCTTTGAGTGGAATAAAACCACGATATATTAAAAATAAATCTAATGCTCATATATAATAAATTTTAATTATTCATTTTTAAATGAAAATTAAATTATTTTAAAATATGTACATAATAATTAAAAATACATGAATATAATCATATCTCTTTAGTCAAATTATATAAAAATAAAAAAATATATATTTCATTTTATATAGAATAATAAAAAATATATGAACAAAATTATTAACCTTTTGAATTTAAAATAGTACATACTAAAAAAGAAATAAAAGGACAATATTATTTTTGAAAGATAAATTTTTATATTTATCATAATTTAATTTTGAATAAATATCTAATTGAATTAAAATTTGAAAAAATAAAAATTACATATAATGTAAATGAGTTTTCTATTAAATTTTAGATAAAAAATAATTTAAGTGGATAAAAAGTTAATAATTAAAAACATAAATGGGTAAATTATAACTCTTAAAATTATATGAGTTAAGTAAAAAAAGATGAAGTTAGTAATCATGAATATGTAAAGTGTAATCTTTTTTTAGAAGTGTAATTATGTACTCTTCAAAATATTGGGGTCTCTTATCGAGCAACAATACAACAAATACTTTTCCATCTTAAAAAAAAAAAAAAAGACTCTATACATAGTTAAATAATTAATTCCCTTTATATTTATCACTTTAGTTTTTAATTTAGGGGGAAATATACGAAGTCTTCTCAAAATTTACATGCATATCAAATTCACTATATAAAATTTGAAACCCTATAAATCAATCCCTCAACCTTTTTTTTTTTTAATAAAAAAGGAAATGATTTGCCTCTGTTTATAAGTTAACGGCAGAGGCCAAGGAAGCACGTGAGCGACTCATGGTTTATTTTTATCCTTTTGTTATGCTTTGTTTAATAAGCAAAATGGCTGTTGTGGGAAAAAATTATTCTCTTCAATTATTATAATTTTAAGTATCAATTTTTTATCATAATGTATAATGTTAATATTATTCTTTTATTTATACAAAAAAATAAAAATTTTCTATTAAAAATTTTTTTTGATAAAATAAACAAAACCTTAATTTAATTTATAATAGAATTATATAAATTTTGAAAGGGGATTCAACTGTATCCACAACCTTAGTTGTAGCCATGAATTAAAATCAAAGTCATAAATATGAAGTGAATTAATTGTTAAACCATGCATAGAATCCATTTTTCTAAGATAGGAAACTGCTCGCTATTGCTCAATGAGAGACACCAATTGTTTGAAGAATATATAATTACACTTTTTTTTAAAAGAAAAAACTACACTTTATCCATTTGTAGTTACTTGTTTCATTTTTTTTTTCATTTAACTTGCAAAATTTTAAGTATTATAATTTATTTCATTTGTTAATATTTAAATTATTTTTCATCTAAAATTTTACAAAAAATTTACATGAAATTGCACATGATACTTACTTTTGCAAATTTTCATTCAATTTGATGCTTATTTAGAATCAAATTACCATAAATATAAAAATTTATCTTTCATAAATAATATTATACTTTTGTTTCCTTTTTTAACATGTAGTATTTTTAATTCAAAAGATATAATTTACTAAAAGATTAATAATTTTGTTCATATGTTTTTTATAAATGAAATATATATATTTTTTTATTTTTTATATAATTTTACTAAAGAGATGTGTTTATATTCCTGCATTTATTTATTATTATGTACATATTTTAACAATAGTTTAATTTTTATTTAAAAATAAATAAATAAAATTTATTATACCCAAGCTGGGTGAATAATAAAAAAAATCTAATACTCATGTATAATAAAGGGCATTAAAGTTATAAATATATCATAAGAAATGTTAGAGCAATCTAATATGTGAGAGGTATTAGAGCATGTTAAGAGAATTAAATTATGTCATACACCATGCAAAATTGTTTGTAAAAATTGATTTTCCATCATGAAAAAATTATTTACAAAAACTAATTTTTTATTTTAAAAAATAAATAAACTAATTTTCTATTTTACAGTTAGATGAATAATTTCAAACAGTATCTATGCAGTACAAGTCAGTTGGACCATATTTTTAAAAAAAGATCTAGTTTTAGTGAAATAGTAATGTGATTGCTATCTTAGGCAAAATTCAAGAAACAAGTGAAAAAGTGATTGAATTTGATATATATAGTACAAATATGATATTTTAGGAAGTTTTTAAGGTAAGTTAATATTTTATGGAGCTATTTTTTAAATTTCAAATTATTGGAACTTAAAAGAACCTTAGAGCCAAAAGTTCAATTTTCAAATCATTGGAGCCTCAAAGTGCTTTGGAACCAAAAATTTAAAATTCAAATTTGAAGCTTAAATTCAAACTTGGAGCGTAAGACACCTTGGAGTTAAAGAAAAGATGACTTGAAGTTAAAATTGTTTCATCATCTTTTTCTCTATAATTAGGTTATATGCTTTTGAAGATGAAAAAGAAGTATTGTACTATAACTTTCAAATTTTGTCTAACTCTTAATTTAGAAAAACTGTAACTCTCATCTTCTTCTCACTTTAGAACTAAAACTTGCGCATTCACTAAGTGACAACTTGTAAAATCTCTTCAAGAGATTATAAGAAAAATCCTTCTTATATCTTATTTGGAATCTTAGTGGAGATTGTGAGAATTTTGTAAAGTTAGATGATTGTAAAATCCTAGTGGATATTGGAAAAATCTTGTAAAGTTAGGTGATTGTAAAAATCCTAGTATAGATCAAGAGAATCTTATAAAGTTAGGTGTTATAACTTGGTGAAAAATTAATGGATACCTCAAGTGATACTTAATAACTTGAAAAGAGAGGAGTAAACTCAAAAAGCATTTCTTTTGAACAATCGAACCTCTACAAAATATTTTAGTGTTTTCTCTTTACTCTTTTACTTATTTCTTATTTTCAAAAATAGCATTACATCAAAGAAAAAGAAGTTCATGGTTTTTCATCATATTAATCAAAAAAATATTTTTGAAATATCTTTGATAAAATATTTTCAATCATTATTGAGATATTTTATATTTTGAAAATATATATTTATTAAAATACTAAGAGTTTTATTATTGCACCTCATCGTTTCATTATTAATTTTTATTATTTCTTAATTGATAAAAAAAGACTAATTCACCCCTTCTTGACCTATAAGCTCTATCAATTAGTATCTAAGGTTAGTCTCATGTTTTTAAAGTCTAATAATTTTGTGAATTAAGATGTTATAGGTAATGCAGCTTTTTAGCTAAAATCATAAAATTAAGGGATATTCTAGAACTAAACCCCCATTTTTTAATGGTACAAACTATGACTATTAGAAGTTCAAAATGATAATCTATGTCAAGTCCATTGACATTGAAGTATAGAAGAAAGGCTATCAAGGAAGGCTATGAAACACCTACAAAATTTGAAGGAAAAACAAAAATGCTTAAGCCTGAGAAGGAATGGATAGAAGTCATTTACAAGAAGAAAGCAATACATGCAAAAGCAATGAAAGTTATTGTGTATGTTGTAACACCTAGTAAATTTAAAAAGATTTATAAATATACTTTTGCAAAAGTAATGTGGAATAAACTTGAAGTGACCTATGAAGGTACTAATCAAGTGAAAAAAACTAGAATCAATATGCTTGTATATAAATATAAAATATTCAAGATGAAAAAAAAAATGAAAAGATAGAGCTTATGTTTGAAAGGCTCTTAGCCATCATTAATAATCTTCATGCATTAGGAAAAATCATTACTGATGGAGAATTAATGATAAAAATCTTGAAAATTCTTCCAATAACATGACAATCTAAAGTAAATGTCAAACAAAAAGGAAATAATCTCTCTACACTTACATATAATGAGCTAAGAGGAAAACTCTTAAAATATAAAAAAATATACATGAAAAAAGATTAAGAAAAGAAAAAGAAAATGATAGCTTTTAAAACACCCTCATAAAAAGATGATAAAGAAGAAGATGATCTTGATCAAGAAATAAAAGAGTAAAAAGATGAGCCAGTTTTTCAAGCAAAAAGATTTTTTAAAATATATAAAATAAAATATGGTTTTAAAACTTCACAAAAGAGAGCAAAATAAAGAAATGAGCAACCAACACTTGGTTTGCTTTGAATGGAAAAAGTCAAGACACAAGAAAAATAAGTGTCCAAAATTAAAGAAAAAGCCTTTAAAGAAATCAACCAAAATGAAGGTAATGATGGCTACATGAGATGATGAAGGTGTTTTATTCAAAGAAAAGCTTGAAAAAGAAGAAGAAGAGGTAGATGACATTGTTAACAACTACTTTATAGCCAGAAGTAAAGAAGACAATGATGTAACTAATGGTGAACTTGAATCTCCTTTATCTTATGATGAATTAATGGAAGATTTTCACAAAGTATTAATTACATATTTTTCTTTGAAAAAATAAAATAAAGTTTTAATAAAATAAAATAATGTTTTGAAAAAGGAAAAAGGAATTTCAAACTCATTTGAAACAAAATTAAATTTTGATAAAAGATTTAAAATTTTTGAAAAATGAAAATGAAACTCCTAAAAAGGAAAAACAAGTTTTAGAAAGTGATTTTGAATATTTGACAAAATTAGTTAAAAAGTTAGAAAAAAGAAAATTAAAGTTTGTTAAAAGAAAAAGATCTTTCAAAAAAAGAAAATTAAGCTTTAGAAAATAATCTTAAAATTTTAAAAATAGAAAAACATAAAATAAGATCTAAATTAGAGCATTAATCTTTGAATTTTAAAAAGGAAAAATTTTCTTTAAAAAGAAAAATAAATACTCTAATAAATGATTCTATAAAATTTGTCAAAAGAAAAAATAATTCGAATATTCTTTTAGGGATTTAAAAATATTCTTTGGAAAGGAAAGAATTAGGATATATTCACTCATATTTTTAAAAATATTATAAAAAATTCTTTGTGAAAACTTCTTATCCATTGAGTTCATATGTAACTTGTAATTATTGTAGATATAAAGGTCATATTACTTCTTTTTGTTATACGAGAAAAAATATTTAAAAATAAAAAATTAAGATTGAATGCCTAATAAATAAAATAATAAAAAGAAAGTATCACTAACTCCTAAGGACCTAAAAATATTTCAGTACTTAAAAAAAATCAATCTTTTGTTGTAAGTGTATCTTAAATCCATAATAAAAAAGATAATTAGTTTCTAGATAGTGGATGTTTAAGACACATGACTGGAGATTGGAGTAAGTTCTCATCACTCAAGACCCTAAATGATAGATTTGTTATACTTAGAGATAACACTAAATGTAAAATTATTAATATAGGTAAGATAGATATGCATTTTACCTCAATTGATAATATTAGTTTGGTTAATGGTTTTAAGCATAATCTTCTAAGTATTAGCCAACTTTGCAATGAAGGCTACAAAGTGATTTTTGAATTATCACACTATTTTATTCAAAATAAAAATAAAAATAAAATTTATTTTATTAGAAAAGGAGTTAATAATGTCTATATTTCAAATATGGAAGATATTTGTTCAAGCTCTTTAAAATGTCTTATATCAACTAATGATGAAAGTTAGCTATGTCATAAAAGACTTAATTATGTTATTATGCGTCTCATTTCAAACTTTTTGAAGAAAGACTTAGTGATAGGTCTTCTAAAAATAAATCTTAAAAAAGATCATATATGTGAAGTATGTTAATAGAGCAAACAAGTAAAATCATCTTTTCAATGTATAAAAGTGGTTTCAACCTCTAAGCCACTAGATCTTTCACATATGGATTTATTTGATCCTATCAAAATATCAAGCTTCGGAGGAAAAAGGTTTAGTTTGGTAATTATTGATATTTTTTTAGATTTATTTGGGTATATTTTCTTGCATATGAAGATGATATTTTTGAAATATTTGAGAAATTTTGCAAGAAATTCAACATAAAAAAAGCATTTGCATCACAAAGATTAAAAGTAACCATGGCAGAGAATTTGAAAATAAAAAATTCAAAAATTTTTGTGATGAAAATAGTATTGGTCATAACTTTTCTTATCCTAGAACACCTTAACAAAATGAGGCAATGTAAAAAAAGAAAAGGACATTACAAGATATGAATAGAACCATACTTTGGGAAAATAATTTACTAAAATATTTTTTGAGCTAAAACTATTAATTCATCATGTTATATTTCAAATAAATATTTCATAAGACCCATTTTAATAAAAACATCATATGAGTTATGGATGAATAAAAAATCCAACATTAGTTATTTCCATGCCTTTAGATGTAAATGTTTTATTTTAAATAATGGAAAAGATAATCTTGCAAAATTTAAGTCAAGAAATGATGAAGAAATTTTTATCAAATACTCTAATACAAGTAAGGCATATAAAGTATATAATAGAAGAGCCTCTACTATTGAAGAAACAATGCATATTGTTTTTGATGAATATAATCTATATTCTTTAAGAAAGCAAGTTGATGATAAAGGTTGAATAATCTTAAAAGAGTAAGAATCTAAAGATTAAACCTAATTAGCCAAAAAAGAATGGTTTAGATTTCCTTTCTTGAGAAAGTAAGGATGTTGCTATCTTGAGCAAAATGATAATAATGACTAGAATAATTACTATCTGGAACAAAGTGACAAAACTATTGATAATCCAGTTGAAGAGTGGTAACATGCACCTTAAAGGAGCAAAGGAAGTTTACTAAGAAAATGAAGAAATCATCTAAGTTATTTAAATGAATTTATTATTGGTAATCCATTTCAAAGTATAAGAACTAGATCTTCCTTTAAAAATAAAACTAATTGGGCTTTACTATCACATATAGAACCCAAAACTACATAAAATGCTCTTAATGATGAAAGTGGGGTCAAGGCCATGAAAGAGGAACTACATTAATTTGAGAAAAATGAAGTATGAAAGCTTGTACTATAACCCTCAAATCATTCAATCATTCAATCATTCAAACCAAATGGGTATTTAGAAATAAATTAGATGAATTAGATAAAGTGGTAAAAAATAAGGTAAGATTAGTAGCACAAGGGTACAATTAATAAGAAGGTATTGATTACGATACAACTTATGCATTTGTTGCTAGACTTGAATTTATAAGAATGTTACTATCTTCTACATGTTCAAAAAATTTTAAACTCTATCAAATAGATATGAAAATTTCTTTTTTAAATGGCTTTCTAAATAAGGAAGTTTATGTAAAATAACCTTCTATATTTGAAAATAAAGAAAATCCTACTCATGTTTTTTAAACTTGTTAAAGCTTTTTATGGATTAAAACAAGCTCTAAGAGCTCAATATGAAAGACTTAATAAATCTCTTGTTGAAAATGGTCTTCTAAGAGGCAAATTTGATATAATTCTTTTTATTAAAACCATTAAGCATGATATACTAATTATCCAAATTTATGTTGATGATATTATTTTTGAATTTACTAATGACCTTTTATGCAAGCAATTTTCAAATCTAATGAAAGGTGAATTTGAGATAAGCATAATGAAAAAATTCACATTTTCCCTTGGACTTCAAATAAAGCAAATAGAAGAAAGAATATTCATAAATCAAGCAAAATACACAAGTAAGCTTCTAAAAAAATTCAGAATAAAAAATGCAAAAACTATTAGTACTCCTATGAATCTATTTACAAAATTAGATAAAAATGAAAAATAGTAAGATGGTTGATGAAAAATGGTATAAAGATATGATTGGTTCACTTTTTTACTTAATTACAAGTAAACCAAATATTATGTTTAGTATTTGTATATGTGCTAGATATCAATCAAATCCTAAATAATCTTATTTATGTACTGTTAAAAGAATTTCTACGTATTTACTAAGAACTAAGAATATGGCCTTTGGTATCTTAAGGATAGTTTATAGTTCTTTAGATCTAGTTGGATATTTAGATTCTAACTTTGCAAGATGTAAGTTAGACAGAAAAAACATTAGCAGAGCATGTCAATTTTTGGGATAAAAAATTGTATCATGGCATAACAAAAAGCAAGTTTTAATTGCCTTATCAATAATAAAAGTAGAATAAATGGTAGTAAAAAGCTATTGTATACAAATTTTAGGAATGAAAAGATAACTTAATTATTACAGTTTGAAATTCTCATCTATACCAATTTTTTGTGATAACATAAGTATTATAAATCTAACAATAAAAATCTTCTTCAGCTCTCATAAACAAAATACATTGAAATTAAACACCATTTACTTGAATTTACAAATAGTGAAAATCAATTAGCAGATATCTTAGTAAAACCCCACATGGAGATAGGTTTTGCCACATTAGAAAGGAACTTGGTATGGTTAGTTTTGAATAAATTGCTTATAATTATATACCTATGTGACATGACATACATCATTTCTTAGAAATAGGATCAAATTAGTTAGGAAATAACATTAAAATTATGAGATAGCAAACTCATTGTATCTCAAGTTTTTAAGAGGTTTGACAACTTAAAATTCAAAATTTTGAATTTTTTGAATTGTATCAAATCACTACCAGGTGCCAAAAAGACATTCCCATGAAATTTACTATTATAGGTTATATTAATTTGTACTTAAAAGTAATTTCATCTTCCTTTTAAAATAAAGTCAATATTTTTAATTAAAATTCAACCAGATTTTAATTCCTAAATCATTTACTAACCTCCAATTATTCTTATAGGAATGATTCAATCAAATCCTAGGTTGTACTTTATGAATTTGTCTCGTTCTAAGAAATTAAAATTAATGCAATATTCCTGAAGCAAAAGCCATTTCATATTCCTTTATATTCTAAAAAACCTAAAATTATCCCATCTCTTTTCCCCCTAATACTAGAATTTGTGTTTTCGAACATAGAAATCATGAAATTGACTGATTGAAATCGATAAATCATTCATATTCTAGTTCCTCACGTCTTAACTATTGTAATACTATCTCTATTTTCTTTGATAAACCCACACTCTGTCACTTTTAACAATGGCACAATCCATAATCTTTACTGAAATGAATTTCAAGGATGTGTTTATAGTTAACAAATATGATATTGACTTTGAAAAGAGAAAATTTATGAAACCTAGAAGAGTAGATGTTCAATCCCTAGAAAATGAAGGCTAAAATGCTTTAAATTGGTAAAGGATATGTAGTTGGAAGAATTTTTGAAAATGGATAAACTGGTGTATAAAAAGCACTTTAAGTTTTTCTATACTAATGTTAAATTTTCAAAGGATGATAGAGGGTTGCTAATTTTCAATAATGGAGCAGAATAAAAAGTTAGGTTAGGTCTGATCTAGGTTCCCCAAATGAAAGAGCAAAGGTGAGCTCAAATAGAATCATTAATGATGGAAAAGGATTTAACTTTAGGAGATGGATTCAAAAATTAGGAAACAACAATGCAAACAAAGCTCTCTTGGAAAATCAATTAACTATAAACTGCAAGATACTCTATTACTATATATGCAAAGATTTATGCTCCAAAAGGGGTTCTATGAGTAATGTAAATAATTTTGAAACTTTTCTATTATAGGCCATTGAAACCAATTATAAGATAATTTTTTTTATTATGGGCCATTAAAACCAATTATTAAGGAAATATCCAAGAAAGGTAGAAGTCAAAGAAATCAAAAGAGCTACCAAAGCTCTAAAAATTATAAAAACTTAGGAGTAGCAATTATAAGGATGAAAAGATAAAAATGAAAACTAGAGGAAAAAGAAAGAGATTAAGTAAGGTGAAAGATACTGGAAAAATGCCAAACTATTGTGAAACCAAACTAAAAAAACTAAAAGCACAAGAAATTATTAAATTGGAAACAAGTGGCTTATCCTCTAAAGATTTAGTAGAACTGTTCAAGTTAAATCTAAACCTAAGACCTTGAATGAAGAATATTTGAACAAACTACTTAACATTAAGATTGAAATAGCCATAACAAGGAAGGGGTAATTAGAAGAAAAAATTAAAAAATTAAAGGAAAACCTAAATATAGTGGATAGTAAGGAAGAAAAAGAAGAGAAAGAAGAAATAGAAATAAAAGAAGAAAAGAAAGATGAAGAAGAGAAGAAGGAAAAAGAGAAAGAAAAAGAACAATCTATTAGTAATTAGAAAAATAAAATATAGTATGAATAATTAACAAATGTTAGAGAAAAAGATAAACTTAAAGAATTTGGTATGGGAACAAATATTGATTTTGAAGTATTAATACATGAGGAACTAAAGAATCCATGGCCAGAACATACAGATGTTAAAGTGGAGTTATCAAAGAATATTAATGAGATTCCAGAATCTAAGAACAGTAGCAATTCACCTTAGAACTCCCTTGAATTATAACTATTGCAATTGTGCTTTAATTACTGGACTTGTTGTGTACTACCATCACTTAAAGATCCATTCTTAATTTCCAACTTAGCTGAATTGCACTTCAAAGAAATAGGAAGACCATAAACACCAATTTAGTGTAAATTATGCCCAATAGTCACTAAGTTTTTTACAATGTAAGGAAATGAGCTAAGACAATGGATTATCTAGGTAAAATAATTAAATTAAACCACTTTAGCCTTACCATACATACCATAAATCTTAATTACTCCTAATTACACTTCTCCTAACCATGTTGAGCCATTACCTGTTAAAATAGCTTCACCTCACCAGCTAAAGCCAAAACAAATCCACCTAAATCATAAACCTCTCTATCAAACTCCAACCAACCACCACTTAACTATTTTACCCTATTTACTGACCCTATCGTTTACAAAACATATCTACCTACCATGCTTTGACTTCCACCTATGCCAAAATAAATAGGTACATCCAATTCCAAACTTAGTAATGAAGATAAATTTGACAAGCTTGAAGGAGATGTTGTTAATCTCTCTAATAGGGTTGATAGTGGCTTTCAAGACTTACAAGCCCAAATGAAAACTATCATTAATCTACTACTCTTATAGAACAAGTATTCTTTAAAACCTTAGATAGCTTAATTTTTTGTTAAGCATAGGCATATGCATTGTGGTTTGTAGGAGTCTTATTTTTGCATATGTATCTAAAATTGTTAGGATAGTTCACTTTTTTTAATAGTTTTAGTTAGACCATGTCATGTTTTTATATTACTTCTTGCTTTTGAATTACTTTTGCAAACTTTTTTAAACTAAGCTAATATTTACAGTGGTTAATAATTACTTATCATTACCTTTACAATTTTTTTATCACTTATTGGATTATTTGATATTTTCTATCTATTGTCATTTGGTATGATGACTCTTTTCATGTTGTATCTTAAATATTTTTTTTCCTAGATATCTTTGTTATTGATTGTTGTGTTACTTTGGCACTTCTTATTTTGCATGCCCTTGTTTTGCATTATTTTAATTGACTGTCTTTCGACTTGAAACTGTTAGCTTTTCAGTATTCTTTCTTTCTTTTCATGTTCTAATTTTATAACTATCACTTTCTCCTATATATTTTCTAACCTATGACATATCTTTTTTTTATGCTCTGATACTTCTATTTCTCTATTTTATTTTACTATGATATATGTTTTCTAATATGTTTTTGCTTTGATACATCTTTATTTTCTTCACTTCTTCTCTGATACTATTTCTACTTTTATCTCTACTTTTCCTACTAGTTTTGCTAATAACAAAAAAGAGAGAAAATGTGGATGTAATGTTTTTGGAAAGAAGTGCAAATTTTTCACAAAATGAGGGATTTTTAAATACTTATAATTTTAGAGGAAGTAAATTCTTTTCAAGAGTTTCTATATAAAAGAAGGAGAACATAAAAATCTTAGTTTCAGGGAGAGCATTTTATAAAGCCTTACATGATTCATTTTTCAAAATGAAAAATTAATTTTTATAAATAATTTTTACATGATGGAAAATCAATTTTTGCAAACAATTTTTGCATGGTGTATGATATAATTTATTTCTCCTAACATGCTTTAATACCTTTTATGTATTAGATTGTTCTTATATTTCTTATGATATATTTATAACTCTAATACCCTTTATAATATATTCTTTTGACTCCTTTGAAATTCTTTTCAGCAAAACTTTACAATGGTTTGTCATTATTCAAAATATGGAGAATGAAGAAACAAATAGAAAATAAATTGGGTTCATAAATTATTTTACAAATATAAGTTGGAACTTGAACTTATTAATTTTATTATTATATATATCTGGCTTATTAGGGTTCAAAAATTAATGGATTATGATTTTCAAACCCATAAAATATTTAATGGAATTTGGGCCATTAGATTTTCATATTTGCAAAAGCCTAATTGGTTTCATAAAATTACATTTTTTCTATATGATAAAAATATTTTAAAGTTTTCCATTTATTTCTGCTTTAAAAATACAAACTTACTTTCTAAGTAATAATCTTATTGATTACAACATAATATTTATTTTTTAAAGGAAAGATAATTAAAACTAATAATTAATATTTAATAGTCATTTTGAGCCTTTAATTAGATAAGAGTGAAAAAATCAAAATGAGAGAGAATTTCAAACTTAAATTATCCAACATGTGCTAAAATTAATAAAAAAAATTATACAAGCTATTGTGACACATTTTTTTACAATTAGATGAACAGTTCCAAATAGAACTCATGTAGTACAAGCCAGCTAGACTAGATTTCTAGAAGAAAATCAAGTTTTAGCGAAATAGCAACGTGATTACTATCCTGCGTGAAATTCATGAAAAAAGTAAAAAAGTGATTGAAATTTGACATATATAGTACAAATATAATATTTTTTAGATCATGTGATATTTTAGAAAGCTTCTAAGGTAAGCTAATATTTTATGAAGTCATTTTTCAAATTTCAAATTCTTGGAGCCTAAAAGAGCTTTGGAGCTAAAAGTTCAAATTTCAAGTCATTAAAAGTTAAAAGTGCTTTGGAACCAAAAGTTTAAAATTCAAATTTGGAGTTAAAATTCAAACTTGGAGTTTAAGATACCTTGGAACCAAAGAAAAGATGACTTGAAGCTAAAGTTGTTTCATCATCTTTTTCTTTACAAATAGGTTATATGCCTTTGAAAATGAAGAATAAGCATTGCACTACAACTTACAAATTCCATCTAGCTCTCAATCTAAAAAAATTGTAGCTCCCATCTTTTTCTCACTCTAGAATCTAATGCATATCTACTTAAAGAGTGTTAATAAGTGACAGCTTATAAAATCTCTTTAAGAGATTGTGAGAAAAATCTTTCTTATATCCTATTTGAAATATTAATGGAGATTCTGAGGATTTTGTAAAGTTAGATGATTGTGAAATCCTAGCAGAGATTGAAATTTTTTTATAAAATTAGGCAATTATGAAAATCTTAGTATAGATCGGGAGAATCTTGTAAATTTAAATGTTGTAACTTAGTAAAAAGTTAATGGATACCTCAAGTGATACTTGCTAACTTGAGAAGAAAGAAGTAAACTAAAAAAGTGTTTCTTTTGAATAATTGAACTTTTATAAAAAAAATTAATGTTATCTGTTTACTCTTCTATATTTCTTGTTTTCAAAGATAGCATTACATCAAAGAAAAAGAAGTTTATGGTTTTTCATCACATTAATCAAAGAAACATTTTTGAAATATCTTTGATAAAATATTTTCAATTTCAATTATTATTAAGATATTTTATATTTTCAAAATACATATTCATCAAAATACTAAGAATTTTATTATTACACCTCATGGTTTCATTATTAATTTTTATCCAAGTTCTATTTTTTAATTGATAAAAAGGCCACTCTACCCCCTTTTAACCTATAAGCTTTATCAATTATATGTCTAGGGTTATTTTACAAATGTAACAAAATAAGTATAAAATTGAGATATGACTTTATTTATTTTATTGGGAAATATCTCTTTTAAAAAATCTCATTATTTATATATAAATAAAAAAATATCATATCATATATATAATTTATGATTAAAAAATGATACATAATATTATGATAATAAAAGAAAATGACTTCTCTTAAAATAAAGAATGTTACTTTTTTTACTACATTTTTAATATTAAATAAATAGAATGTTTCCTGTACTTCAATATTTTATAATTACAAATGCAAATAAATGAAACTATTCTTTTATATATATATATATATATATAAAAGTAAACAGAGTCTAAAAATCCTTATATTTTAAAAATAAGAAACATCTATTATTTTTTTCAGTAAGAAACTATCGAGAAGATGTTGCCTTTATTTTATCAAGCAGGTGCTAGTGGCATATGGTGACTGGGAGAATGCGGTCATTAAAAATTACTGTACAGTGTAATTGGATTTGTGACAGAGCCACTCAAATAATTCTGCCTGAGCATCAAGGGTTTTCTTAAAAATTGATTATCTACAAAACAAAATAATTAATATTGAATAAGTAACTAATAGTTAATAAGTTAACTAATAATTAATAACTTATAATTGATAGTGAATAAATTAACTAATTATTTAAAAAGTATTTTACAAATTTAGTAATTCAACAAGTTGAAATTGTAAAATGATATAGAAAGATACATTAATAAAAATAAATATATAATTAAACTAATTTATATTTATTAAAAAATTAAATTATATTAATATAATTAAAAAATTAAATAAAAATATAATATTTAATATTTAATTAATTATATTTTATAACATTCTTTATTTATATATATTTTTATATATTTATAATTTAAAATCAAGATATAATTATGTTAAAATTGAATTAATTATATTTTATAAAAAATAATATTTAGATTTATATTATGAAAAATATGAGTTGTAAATTAATAAAAAGAATAAAAATATATTTAGAAGAAAAAAATGAAGAAATAGTAACTTATAAGTTATAGATTAGAATTTATTTTTAATAAGATAATATATAAAACACTTATAGGGGTTAATTTATAATTTATTAACTTAATTAATAAGTTATAAATTAACTTATTTATTATGTGAAAAAAATTTTAAATTTATCACATAAAATGTCATAAAATTTTATTCTAATTTTTTTAGTTGAGTGGATCTGATTTAGCACAATAAAAACATTTAGAACATCTAACAACTAATAATGCTATTTTTATTTTTTATTTTTTAATTTCCAATCCCTTAGTTTTTCTCATGAACAAATTGGATTCTACTTTGCTGCATTCTTAGTTAGAAGGTGAAAAAAATTCTTGATTGTCCAATGAATATATGCCCATTACCATTAAGATTTTGCCATATTATTATTAAAAAATTAATACAATAATTTATTATTCAAATGCTTTGTTTAAATTTATTTTAATTTAATTTTTATTGATAATAAATACATAATTTATATATTTACTAAACAAATAAAATTTTTTGTTAAAAGGTGCGATAAATCCACGTGCACTCTTAAAGGTGGGTTTGCTTCATACCCCATCAAATATTCATTACCTTGACCCACTAGCATACATGAGCCTCGGATTGTTAGCCTTAAAAGCAAACAAGAGGCCCTTTTCGGACTTTAGATCCTCGAATTAAAAAAAAAAAAAACCCGAAGATGAAGAAATAGAAAAACAAAAAAAAAGAGGCTTTATAAACTCTATACTATTTGAAAAATAATTTTATCCTCTCTTCCTAACATTTTTTAAGAAGTCAATGGTGTAAATTAAAAAAAAAAGATATAATTTTTTTTATGAATCTAAATGAAAAAAATTATAAATTTCAATTAAGATGATTTTAGCATACTTATTGCAAAAAAATGAGTGCTGTAATATGAGCAGATCTAAACCATTGAAAATAAAGTATCGCATCTTATCGCCTTATTTTCTTGCGCCTATTATCTGTTGAACTTAGTTTTACGGTAAGAGCAAAAAGTCAAGTATGCCCTCATTATCTTGCGAATAAAAGAGTATATATTTTATTGGGTGAGATGAAGATCCATTTTCCCTTCCTTATTACTTTTAGGGTTCAAAAGTTTAGTCGACCGTCGTGGACTAGAAATTGCGTTTACTTCCTCTTCTTCCAAACGCCCCTTCTTTCTCTTAAAAATGCATATAAATATATGAAGAGATTGACAATGTTCAATTCTTTAGTTTTGGAATCTTGGAAAAGTGATAAGGTAATAAAGGAGAAAAGTAACTTACTTAATTTGTAGCTTTACAATATATATATATATATATATATATATATATATATATATATATATATATATATATATATATATATATATATATATATATATATATATTGAGACACCATTCTTACAAATTTAGGCCACAAAGTAATAAACCTTGGACATTGAAAAAGGGAAACTACTTTGTGCCTTAGGACTAATTTTCCTTGTAAGGCCTTTCCTCAAATGAGCAATATGAATAAGATGGAATAATGTCAGTCGTTGATGGAAAATTGCTAATTCTGGTTGGCTTAACAGTTAGCGAAAGATTTGCTATAAATTAGTTTGCACGCATTAAAACACTTGATTGTATACTCCATGAATGGTCTGTGAATAATAACATTTCCCTCTCTAGAAGTTCCGTTTACCAATCTGCCATGGATGTGGTCTATTGTTGTTACACAGATTTATACCAGAGAAGAAGTGGATAGGAAAGCAAAGGTACATTGGATTCTATGTGTTTATTAGTCAATACAAGTGCACTTTGCAATTAGTTATCTTAGTGAAGTTCTTCTAAATCTGAGTTTGAATTTCAAAATAATGATTGTATTTTTCATTTTTTTTTTCATGTTCTTTTGTTGATATATTTTTTCCTATTATCTTAGTTCGAGTGACTAGTTTATCCAATGAAATTCCTTTAAATTTTAAGTTTGATTTTCAAAATAATGATTGCACTTTTCTTTCCTTTTCATATTTTTCTTATATATAACAATTATATTATTATTTCTTTTTCCTATTATTTTAGTTCAAGTGATTAATTTATCCGGTGAGATTCCATTAAATTAGTTTGATTTCAAAATAATGATTTCATTTTTCTTTCTTTTTCATATTCTTTTGATGATATATAACAATTACATGATTTTCTCTTTTCATATTATCTTATCTTAGTTTGAACCAGACCTTGAAACTAAAGCCAAATTCAATATGAAGTAAGAAACTTTACATATCCATCCACATATGTAAAGTTTTGAAGGATATACAAGCACTTAGTAAAATTATCTTAAATATCATGTACCATGTTTACTAACTAATCTTCTGCTTCCACATCCATGTCCTCATCTTCATAAACTCTCTTGCTTTCATAGGTATGAGACAAACTAAATAACTTATCTTTTTCATGCCATATCCATCACATGAATCCTTGATTAATGTTGTTAAAAAATAGATATTCACATATCCTCATTGGATTAAGCATCTTAATACAAATATAATTCTTATAAGGACACCTAATGAGTTTATTACCAATTTCTTTCTCTTTTCTTACAACAAATTTAATAAACTCATTAACCCCTTTTGTACATTCAAGGCTTATATAATAAGCAAATATCTATTTATAATTTATGACTACCTAATCTGAATTAAAAATGCAACAAATACATAAAGAATATTCATATATTAAAAAATAGACTAATATATGAATAATATAAGGGTTCTAATGAAGTTGTTAAACATATGTCAACATCCACTCCACCCAAAACTCTAGAAAAAGAAATCAAACATACAAAATACAAATAAAAATAGAGATTTACAATCATAGTATCAAAATGTTCTTTCTTAGGTTTAGAAGAAAAATGAGGCGTTTGAACCTATCTTAACATAGAAAAAAAAGATTTTAGCAAGTTAGGGAATGAATGAGAGGTTAAATGTGAACTTTGTTGAACTTTGATAGGAATATATCCTTAGGGCAAAATGAATTTCACAAGTAAGATCTAAAAACCATGCATTTTGCATTTTGGTGTTAAGTTAGAGATTACCATCTATTTTAACTCTTACCCCCTTTTTGTGAATTATTTAAAAAGAAAAATGATGTTGTTTGATTTTTCACGTTGTTTATATACTAAAATCAATATAGTATATCCAATGTATTATGTTCAAAATGTCAATAGTTGAATATAACATGTTGATTACCTAACAATTGTCATCTTAATTAATTTTTGCATTAGTTTTAAATAAGAAGTCAATGTATTATATTAAAATAATATAATTTTAATGTTGATGTATTGAAAACAATCAATGTTATTTCATAGTTTTTTCTACAAAACAATCAATGCCTAAATATAAGAAATCTAATTTAATACATCGATTATTATAATAAGCAAACATTATAACATAAAGACATATGTGTTAAGAGAGAAACCAATGTGGTTTCTTTGTTTTTTTATTACAGAATATTAAAATCTTCAAAACTTTCAAATGAAAGATGATAATCAGAAAAGAATTATTTTTAAATATTTTAAATAGATATAGAGTTAATTTTATTTTATTTTGAAAATTATGTATATATTCCATTCTTAATAAAATAAAGTTATTAATATGCAAAAACTAACTGTAAATCTTAAAGACAATAAATTAAGAAATATGAAAAAAGAACATTTTCATATACATTATTACATGGTTATATCAATAAATAGAATAAACAATTGATTTTTTTATTACACATTCCATAAGATACTACATCAAAGATGTTGATAAATACAATGTTCCATCCTCATTGTTAATTGATTAAGTTGACTAAATTCATATATTTTTCATATTGTTTGAGGTTGCTTTTAAGTTAGAGGATGTAGGTGACTCCCCCATCTCAATCTACAAGGAAAAGAGTCTCCTTTCATAGTATAAGTAAGTAAAGAAAAGCCTAGTTCTTCAATTTTTCTTCCCATTATAATAGCAAGAAAAAGTAAAAAGTTAGTTTATATTTCTTGTGTTTGATTGCACTGTGGAGATAGACTCTCTTCTTAATCCTTATAGATTAAGGCAGGCTCTAATGAGGCTCTAGCCAATATATTTGTTTCCATTACCAATTTGAGAGTGTGAATTGAATACAAGGATAACTTTCCTTCCATTTCAAGAAGCACATTTATAAGTACTTTGATTCATGTCAATGGTTTTGCCTCTTCTGATATCTTAAGCTTCTCAAAGTGACTATTATGCTTTGCCATCCTTGAGAAACTTAAGATATTAGAAAAGGAAAGTCCTTTGACAAGATCTAAAGTATTTTTAAATGTACTTCTTAAGATAGAATGAGAGCTATTTTTTAAATTTGACCTAAAGTTTAGAATTAGATAATTGAGGCACAAATATTATTGAAACTGTTTAAAATAAAGACTGTGGGCAAAATTTATAAGCAAACTAACAAAACATTATACACTAATCATTAATCATTAATCATGATTGACATCGGTTAGGTAATTGTGGTGTCTAAACTTCTTTTAGATATCAATTGTTTAAATAATTGATGTTGTAAATGTTCATAGTCTCCTATAACTTTGTCAATGTTATAGTTTAATTTGAATGAATTAATCATTAACATAACTTTACATGTCAATTTTTAATGTAATCTAACATGGTAATTCATTTGAGGTTTCTAATAACATCAAAAATATAAATATTAATTGCATGTAGATAACCTTTAGACATTGGTTTATGTGTAAACCAATGTCTAAAATATAAATATTCTTTATAATTTCTAATCTCTATATTATATATTATTTGTAATATTTCTTAATTCTATGACAAGTGTTATTCTCATAATTCGTTATATGTCAATTTGTTATTTCTATTTAATGAAAAATTAATTCATCATTTCTTCTCCACTTGAAAAATAAATTATGAAGTAAAAAATATTTTCCTTGTATTTATTAGCCATCAACAATTATTAATAAATATAAAGCTACTAATTGCTTTTTTCATTTATTTTTCAATATTAAATCAATCCCTAATAAAATTTTAAATTTGAATCTCTAACATTACTTTACATTAAAATAATTTTATATTGAATTTTGAATTGACTAATTATCTTAAAAAAAGATATATTTAAAGTTAATATATGAATTCAAAATTAATTATTAATATTGATAAAAGCTTTTTAATAATATCATGAAGGCTATCTTTCAATTCAAATTCAAAGTCAATTACTAATCTAAATTAATAGAGTGATGATTTATTTCCTCCTTAAATTTCTCCTTATAATATCATCTTTTATATACTTTATTTTTTATTGCTTAATGGCTTTAAAAATTTTTATTTCTTTGTTTTCCTTTCTTACCTCTTCTCCAATTTTTTTAAAGTATAATCTCATATTTTTTTCCTTTTTGTCATTCACAAAATTTGTCTAAAGATTCTCAATCTATCTTTCTCTTCTTTTCTTTTAGTTTTGCTTTAAGGTTTCTTATCACTTTGCTAAGAAATGTTGAATAAGTTTTTTTAATCTCATATCATCATCTTTAGAATCATGCACATGCTTATATTTTTTATTCTTTCTTCTTTTATTAAATTTTTTTCAAAGATTCTTAATTTATTTTTCTCTTCTTCTTCTTCAGCTTTACTTCAAGATTTCTTATGAGATTTTGCTATAGAAGATTGAATGAATCTTTTTGATTTTATATCTTTGTCTCTAGAATCATGCGCTGGTGAATATTTATTTTTAATTTTTTAATATTTTTATCTTTTATAGTTTACACTTAATTTTTTTCCTTTTATGAAAACCTATTTTTTTGGCCTTGTAGCATTTAAAGTTGATTTTTTTAATGCCTCTTTTACCTTTTTTTTTGCTTTGTTAATAATTTGTGTATTTTTATTTAAGAGATTGTTTTAAGACCATTGATGGTGGAAGTTAGGAGATTACATTATAATGGAACATTTTTAGGTATATAGAATCAATTCTACAATGTTAATTAATTTGTATGCAGAATCAATTCTCATGAAAATTTAGTATGATTTTTAGAAAAATTCAATCTTCCTTTTTTTTTATTTGGGTTGTCCTTCTATCTAGGATATGTTCTTTTGAAAAGTAATAGTATCATATAAGATGTTTACTTAACTTCACTTAATTATATTGGATCTACAACTCAAATATGTAATTTTTACAAATTTACTCATTTATAAGATTTCAATATTGATTGGTTTATGAATAGAATTAATTCTCATGTAAGTTTAGTATGATTTTTGGAAAAAATCCAATTTTTCTTTTTTTTTAGGTTGTCCCTTTATTTATGGCATCTTTTTTTAAAAAGTAATTATATCATATGAAGTATTCACTTAGCTTCGCTTGACTATATTGAATTTACAACTCAAATGTGTAATTTTTATAAATTTACTAATACATAAAATTTTAATTTTTACAAATTTGCAGAGATATATTAGTGATGATTTTTTACTGATAGTAACTAAATTATATTTTTTTATTATATTTTAATTTTTTTTATTTTTTTTTATTAAAAATATATTTTATTTATTAAGAATTTGAGATGTTAAATGTTAGAATAATATTGCTCAAACTATGAGTATTTTGTTCAAATTTGTATTATAGTCATAGGTTAATATTTTAAACAATTTTGGATAATTAAAATTAATTAAAATTTTTATTTTAGAATGACCAGAAGGTTTTAAGATGGTTAATGAGAATTAAAAGATCTATTTGTTATAAATAATTATTACAATTTTTATCATTTAGATTTGTAATTAAAGTTGTATTTAGGGTACTTATCATATATTTTCTTATAACCTATATTATTATTTTATTATTTTTTATTCTCATTAAAAAGAATTATAGGAAATTTAATAATTAAAATTATATATATAATTTTATTATAATATCTATCCTATAAAAGGCTTAAGAATATTTGAATTTGTTAACATTGTTCTAGAAACTATGGTTTTTTTTTTACGTATTTAGGGATTGTAATTGAGTCTTATATAGATAAACAAATATATATTTTTTAAATGTTATAACTCAATATAAAATGTAAACTAAAAATATAATAATAATAATAATAATAATAATAATAATAATAATAATAATAATCTATACATAGTTATATTATAATGATTGTTGTATGAAAATTATATTTTCTTAAATACTAAATTATGATTTATTAATCATATTATATCCTTTTTATCTTTTTATTATGTCCTTTTGCATTAGATGATTAAAAAATAATATTGAATTATAATAAGTAAAATATCTATTTCTTCTATTAATAATAAAAGTTAGAAACATTAATTTAAATTTATTATCAAATATTTTTGAAATATTTTATAATTAAAGTATAATAGAAAAATATTTAGATAAAATTTTGTACCCATAGTGTCAATCAATCATTTAATATGTATATTTAATTATTTTATTCTTAATAATAAATCAAGAATTAGTTAGAAAATAAAGTGGATAATTACAACTATTAATAAAAAAAATTAAAGATTGAGAATCTGATAAATAGATAATCATCAAAAAAGTAATTTTTTAATTTGTAATTATCTTATTCCTTAATTTTTTATCAACAATTGTAATCATCTATTATAACCTTTAAAGTGTATCTTACTCTTTAGAAGAATTGGATTCATACATTAGGAATTAATTGAAAAAGACTTAACTTGTGTTTTGTCTTTCAATTATGAGATTAATTATGTATTGTATATTTTTAAAAAATAAATAAATAAATAAATATCAATAATACACTAATCCCTCTATCAAATAATAATATATTATTATCATTTAATTTTTCTATTATAAATCTAAAAAAGGTGAAATTTAAATTCTCTAATTTTTTGTCCTTTATTTATTATTTTTAAAGAGATGTGCAATTATCTACTTGAAAATAATTGAGAAGTATTAGTATTATATATATATATATATATATATATATATATATATATATATATATATATATATATATATATATATATATATATATATATATATAAAGTATTGTTAAAAATGTATGGCCTATAATATAAAGGTTTGATGTGAACAATCATATTTCATAACTTGCTACCAAAAGTAGCCATTTTTAGTTATTTATGTACTTTGTCATTTTTTTAATGTTAATTAATTGATAATCATATTATTATAGTCATGTTTCTTTTTAAATAATTAACATATATTTATAATATTATATAGTATTGAATTAAAATTTTTTCATGCAATGCACACGTTTCTTTCTAGTAATATTATAAATACAAACATTAATTGGTTGTAAATAACATTTATCAATTTTTATGTATAATTGATGTGCAAAATACAAATATTCTTTATAGTTTATAATAACACCTTAAATAAAACAAAAATGGACTATTGATACACCTTTATGCATTGGTTTCATATACAACTAATGTTTAATCTTTTAAACATACTTTTTGCCATAACGTTTGGTATTCTTTTAGATATTGGGTATTTAAAAACTAATATGGTAAAGTAAAAATAAGTTTGTATTTGATATCCATATCATATTTTATTAAATAATTAATGCAGTATTTTTATTTTTCTAAATATAATTTTAGATAATAAAATTTTTGAAATTTTAGACAATTTTATATAATGATATCATTTACAGTAAAGATTAAAGATGATAGCGAGAAAAATTTAATGTATTTACATATTCACAAATGAAAGTAAATCAAATAAATATTTCAATTACAATAGATTATTATATAAAGAAAATTACAATGGAAAATATAAAACACTTTTATAACTATATATATTTTATAAAACAATTTACACAAAAATGACACTTTTATTGCATAATCACTAGATATAGATCCTTGATGCAAATTCTTGTCTCTTGAATAAAGACAATTTGTTTTTTTTTTCATATTGAAGTCTCCCTTAAGATTCTACAAAGATTAGCAAAGGATGGAATATGATAATATCTCACCCATATTTAAAAATATTTTGAATTTGTGGAAGTATTTTCAAAGAATGAGTGACTTATGCTTAATATCAATCTAAATATAAAAAAAAGAGTACGAGTGAAATTTATAGGCAATAATACAAAGATTAGCAAAGGATGGAATATGATAATATCTCACCAATATTTAAAAATATTTTGAATTTGTGGAAGTATTTTCAAAGAATGAGTGACTTATGCTTAATTTCAATCTAAATATAAAAAAAAGAGTACGAGTGAAATTTATAGGCAATAAGGGTAATAATAGACATTAGTCATTAATAAAAATTCGATGTCTTATATGTCACATTTTTCAAGGTAAGCAGCAAATCATATAATTTTAGAGGAGTTAAGTCTAAATGACATGTAAGTTACAATAGATATCGATTATAAATAATAATTGTTATCTTAAATTTTTGTAGAACCATCTCTTCATCTCCTAGTAAATATTATGATTCCATAATATTAGCTTTTTATTTAAACTGACATGGTAAGTTGTACTTATTCTAAAAAATATCATTGTATTATTATATACATTAATTTTTACTTTAATCAATGTTGATATACCAATGTTTTATGTAGATATGTCAAAATGAGCTTACCTAGCCTTATTATGCTAATTTAACAAGCAAAAATTATACATTATGTAAATCTTAGATTGGACTATTTTTTTAATAGGTTGAGTTGCTACAATATTAATTTTAAGTTGATTTTTATCAAGTGGTCTGAAGTGGGTCTTACAATCCATTGTGGTTTATTATTATTATTATTACATCACATGTTTGCTTATTGATAATTTCACATTATTAGCTAATTAAAATTAATTATTATGATAAATATAATTATTACTCTAATTAATATATTTATATATATACTTAGTAATAAAAATTGCTTTGTATTATTATTTTTATTAATTTTTAGATTTTATGATAATAATTTAAAATTTTCATATAATTTTTATTAATTTTTTAATTTTAACTTAACTATTCATTCTAACAAATTTATGTTATATATATTAATAATATTAAATATATAAATTTATTAATTTTAAAATTAAAAAATATTTAATATTATTCATATTTATATAATTTTAATATTTTATAAATTAAATTAAAAATTTTATATATTAAAATTAAAATTTATATATATACACACACACATACACACATTAATAAATTAATTATTTATTATTTATTAATATTATAAAGCTTACAAGTTAATCTAATAACTTTATAGATTAACTATTACTAATTTAAGTTTTTGATTTAGTTAGACTAATTTCAATTTCTTACTAGATCGGATTATTATCATGTTTTATACTAATTTTAATCCCAAGTTAGGCAAAATTGTATTAATATCAAGTCAACATGTTAGATATATCTTATTTTGACACTTTCAATTACATGATAATACTGTAATAGCAAATAAAGGTATAATTTTTTTATTTTGAAATTTGTAATTTTTTATTATAATCTATCATTTCAATAAGTTTTCTTTTTTTTTAATTTATCTTTCTTAAATTCATCTTATAATTTTCAAATTATCTTAGAGATGCAAGGGATTTGCTAGCATCTTTAGGTGCTTTGACATCTAAGTTTTAATATTACCTTTTATTCTCCATCATAAATAAGAGTTAAACTCAAAATTTTACATGTATTCATTTGTTGAATTATTAGTTTCACCATTAAGGTGGCATTTGATTTGTGAAATCTTTTTTACATTCTTGGTAATGTTTTAAAGGAATATGAGATACCTAAGTTTAGTTTAAATTTTAAAAAACTAATTTTGAGAATGTGAGCATTTTTGAGAATATTTGTAACATAATATTTTTTCAAAATATTTCTGTAAGGGAGTATGTATTCTACACTCTCATGACATGAGAATGTTTAATTAATATAAAAAAATTATTTTGCCTACTTAATTGTTCATTGCAATAAGCCATTACCCACCACCATATACTGTTGATAACCATTGGCCATTAGTACCCATTTTCAATTATTACTATTGATCACAATCAAGTGTTGGTGATAATTGTTCACCACTATCTATTGTCAGCGACCTCTGTCAACCACTACTCATTGTTGGTGATGATGATTGTTGACTGCCATTAAGTATCAGTGACCATTGTTGGCCACCATTCATTACTGGTGACCATCACTAGTCATTATCCATTCCTAATAATCATCATTGACCACTATTTATTTTTAGTGATCATTTTAGTGATTATCTACTATTGATGATCATATCTAACTATCACATATCATTGATGACCATCACTTACTGTCACCACTATCTACTACTAATGATTATTGTTGATCGCCACACATAATTGATAATTACTTAATTTTTAATGAGAATAATTTTAGTAATTAACTTATATTTTTAGAAATATTAAAAATAATTAAAATATAATATTATAACATTCCTACAAATATTTCTAATTGAATCAAATAAGAAAATATTATATTCTCAAAAATTAAATTTTTAAAAATCATATTTTTAAAATATTAAAATTTTTAGGAATATTTGATTCCTTAAACTGACTCCACTTTACAAAAAAAGGAAAATTGAGGGGATCTATATTTTCTCTCACATTTCCCTCATTCTTTCTCCGTCTCTTTTATCCCTCTTTTTGCTCGTCAAGGTATCACCATGCAACTAAACTAAATTCCGAAACAATGCTGAATAAGCTCTTGAATCCTGTGATTTTATGCATACAGTAAAAAATTAAAATATAGGCAGACATCGTTTAAGAAATAATAAGGGCATCTAGACAGTTGTGAATATAATAGGGCCTGTTGGCACAGATTTGGAGATTTAACACTTTCTTAATCTTAGTTTAATATACTACTATTCAATTTGTAAAATCAAAAATAGAATATAATAAATGTTATTATAATCTACATCACGTGCTTATTATAATAAATGTTATTATTATTAAATAACGACAAAGTAAGGACAATTTAAACAACATGGGAGAAAGATATATGTTAAACAATATCGGTCATGATTTAAATAACACTAAACTAAGAATTTTTACTAAAGAGTTTCTACAATTTTTTTTACAACATAATAATATAAATATAAAATTGAAATGGATCAAATTTAACTGTTTGTTTTTATCTAATGCAGTTTTGTGTGAAAACTAATTCAAAATCAAAAGAAATCCTACTCAAAGTTGGAATTCACTTAATCCTTTTTTTTTAAAAAATTAATCTCTCTTAAGTTCTAGTAAAATTACATGAAGCCCCTCTAATTTCAAGATCTACGTAAGCTTCCCTTGAAACATAAAATAATAATACATTTAAACTTAAATTTGAAATTTTCTTGAATAAAATAAGAGAAAAGAAGATTTTAGTTTCAAACCAAATAATATATGATAATTTAAGTATTTTGTTATAAAAGATATGCTTTAATTAAACTTAAACGATTAAAAATTTATGATATTTGTATCAAAATTATACTTTTTTATCACTTATATTTTAGTTATTTAAATTTAATCAAAGTATATTTTTTTATCCAAAATATTTAAAATATCTCATATTGATATGTATTGTTTGATTTGATTCTATAATTATCATTTTTAAACATTTTATTGAAGAAAAGTTTAAGTTTAGGGTTAAATATAGTATTATTTTATGTTTTGAAGGAAGTTTGTGCATGTTTTAAATTAGAGGAGAGATTTTTCAAAAGAGTTAAATATATTTTTCTCTTTTTTATCAAATCAAAATATTGCCTTATTTTTCTTGCTTCTCTCTCTAATAAGTTGATTTAAAATTTTATAACAATTTTAAATTTGATCATTGCCTTATTTTTCTTGCTTCTCTCTCCAATAAGTTGATTTAAAATTTTATAACAATTTTAAATTTGATAAATTTTGAATACGGAGTTTTTATACTCAATGAATAAAAACACAATATATCATTAAAAAGTAGAGAAGAACACAAAGAATCCCTGGTTTAGTATCACATAATTCCTTTTCAATTTTAAAATCTAAAAATAACATTTCTAAAATTTTCAGAAAATTGAAAATATTAAAGTTTCAATTAAGGAAAATAAGAAAGGAAATAAATGAATTATTAACGACTTTTTCTAACCTGACTATTTTTTTTAATTACAATAAAGTCAAAGAAGTAATGAACAAAATAAAAGAAATACATATCTTATCTCTAAAAAATAGTTTAGTTAAGTCTCAATAATAATTTACTCAAAATATTTATCTTCTATTTTATCATAAATGTATTATAAAATCAATTTTATTATTAATAACTTATCTTAGAAGAGATTTCGATCAAAAATTAGTTGAATTCATATTAAAAAATAGTTAGAAACAATTATGAGATATTTGCATGTCTTTTTTTTATTTGTTAGTTTTAAAAGTTTAAGTGAATTATGTGACATTAAATCATATTTGAGAGGACTTATTTATATATTTTTTTAAAATATTAGTAGTTAAAATCTTTTACCAATAATAAAAAAATTTAATAGAATTTTAATGATATGATAACATATACATAAATAACAATGAAAAACTAATTTATACTAACAACATATGAAATTTAAGTTTTCAGAATTTTTGTCTTAATTTGTGTAGTAAAATTTAATTGAAAACTTGCTTTTTAACTAAATCCATATCACATTTGTTACCAAAAAAAAAAAAAAACCTTTATTAAAATGTTAACATCAATTTAGTTACCGAAAAAGGGAAATTCATGACATCAATTTACATTTACCTCATTCTTCATCAATTTTGCAAATTGACAAAACCTTCGAATACTTTATTTGAAACTATTTTGGCTAGGATTAGTTACGTTCATTTTATTTAAAATATTAATTTTAATTTATTTGTAAATAAGTTCTAATATTTATAAATAATGTAAAAAATAACTATCTTAATTGATTTACAAATCAACCCTTGTTTGAAATATATTGAAAATGCATAAGAATCTATTTCATGTATAGGTTGATTTCAATAACATCATGACAAATAAAACGATAATTTAACTATTTAAGAGTAAAATTTGTTTAGCTCAATAGGAAAAAAATTAAAAAAAAAAAAGAAGAGAAACTGGCAAAGACCTGGTGAAGACCTAGTAACTCATCGAAATTGCACTGTTTGAAACTAACGTAACTAAATCAATTAAAAAAAAATGCTTAAAGCTTTTATGTTGAGTGATATTTGATATTTTTTAAAAATTTTATACTTACCATTATATTTAAAATTTAATTTTTAATCTTTGTGTATGTCTCATTTATTATAAAAATAAAAAAGATTTAAATTATTAAAATCAAGGAAAAGAAATGATGAGTTTTTTTGGAATATATTTTTAAATATTTAATTTAATTAAAATTAATAATATAAATCCAATACAATCCAATTTGTATACTACAAAAATCAAAATAAAATATTTATCAAAGGAAGACAAAAAACAATCAATTTTTATGTTAGGAGAAATCAAATTGTAATTAAACTAAATCTTTGTCGCTTATTTAAAATTAATCTGAGTTTGGATATCTTCCCTTTAATTTCGTTATTTTTCTTTAATATTGAAAAATAACAAATACAAAATTTTGATATACAATAAAATTAAAATTGTTAATATATGATAAAATAGCATCTATCTGTTCCTAACGTAAGATAAAAAATAACTGAAAGTAGATACAATTAGCCGGGAGATTGTGGGAGCCGAGTGTAGGTGCAAAACATTTGTCATTCCCAAAGTAGTTTGGAATACCTTCCCTTTCCCTTCCATTCATCCAGCTAAGCCTAATGCCTTTGGCTGCCAACTGGGCCCCGCACCAGTGTCTAGGAACTCACTGCCGTGAGGAATCTTAGAATCACATGCTATCAATATCAATATTTATCAATTAATCCAATAAATCATGTTCCTTTTGCCTCCCTGAAAAGCCCCTGAAAAGAGTGAAATTTATTCACCCGTTTACCTTCGTGGTCCCACCCCGTACACTCCTAACTTTGCCGTCGTGCCGGGGGCAATTTCGTCACATCATCATATTCAAAAATATACACCATACGTGGGTGCCGGTGGCTGTATGCTTTTGAGCGAGCGATCCTCAATCAATTGATCCACGCCTCCTTTCGAATTCCACGAAACTCTAATTTTCTCAACTGCTCAGCATCCACTGCTGCCACTGATATATACCCTTATCAGATTGATAGTGTATCAGATTCGTTTCGATTGGCTGTTTGTTTCCCGGGAAAACTTATTTCAACTTAGGGATTCTGAGCTGATGGGTTTTATTCCGCTGCTCGAGTTCGTTGACTGGCATCAAGAGTCATACCCAGCTTATGAGGATTTCATCGTTCTTCCTTTGTTTGCTCTTTTCTTCCCCTCTGTTCGATTTTTCCTCGATAGATTCGTTTTCGAGGTACTCTTTATTGGATGTATTTCTACATGAATTTTGTGGCCATCATTTTGTTTTCATGTTTTTTTCACATTTGCGTTTGTTTTCTCAGTTTTAATTGTTGATGAACTGGTTAAGCAATAGTAGCTGTTACCCTCTGTTCTAGTAGATGGAAATTTCACTTTGCAGCTTCTGCTTTGTATTCTTCTGCTTATGATTTTCTAATCATTGAGTATCAATTTTGATGGATATATTCAGTTTCAAATTCTAAATAGCATTGGCTTTTAGCTTAGAGATGATGTTTGGTGCTATTTTCCTCATTTGAACTTTTCCTCTAACTTTGAATTAAGTCATCTGTATTACATCTCTCTTCGGCTCTGTACGTTTTTCTCCCCCTCTCTTTTTGCGGGGTTGTCCCATTTGGCTGATTTGATGATTTATTGTTTCAAAGAAGAGTTCTAACGTAGTTAAACCTCGCTCAATAGGTTAGCATGCCGTTTTGGACATTGGTTGTAATTTTGATTTTATGTATAGTTTTACCATGTTTGCAGTTCACTGCTTGATCACCTCAGCTGATGTTATAATGGGTTTAGTAATTCTAATTATCTATTGCATCCCGGTCTTCATTAATGTGTGATTGGAACTTGTTATAAATAAGGCATTTCATGGTTGTGCCTTTCTCTTGGTTTTGCTTGTCCATAAGTCTGATGCCGATATGCTTTTAACTTTTTGTGTAGATGTAACTAATGTAAAATTATACCTTAATCCTGATGGGCAATTGGCTTTTTAACTAAGAATAGGATAGAAGCTTGATGCTTCTTTCATATGTAAACCAATTTTGTTGACATGGTTATTTCTCATCTTATTATAGGTGCTGTAATTCTTAGTTTCATTCTGAAGATTTACCTCATATGCTGCCATAGGCATTTCTGTCTGTATAATTGTTGGGCTGTGGCATTTGTGTCGGAAATAATGGGTTAAACCCAGCTTTGTCAAGTGCTACATGCCCTGGAGGGTTATAAGATCAGTAAACCTCTAGGAGACAAACAGCATGACTAATCTTGTCAAATGCCAATTACCCCTTCTACAGCACATTCAGTCTATCCCTGAAAGTATCTGCTGTGTTTTTCAACAATTATTAAGTCTTCTTATTCTATGTCTACACTTTGCCAGACACGTTGCTCTGGTGGACTACAGTCATCCTCTAATTTATTGGTCTTATCAATTTTTGGGTTATATTTACTCAACCTGAAATAAAATCTGTTTACAGAAAGTAGGCAAGAGGCTGATTTTTGGAAAGGGGCATGAGACAGTGGATTTTCGGACAGATGAGAAAAGGAAGAAAATTAGGAAATTCAAGGAATCCGCATGGAAATGTGTTTATTTTCTATCTGCAGAAATTATTGCTCTGTCTGTAACTTATGATGAGCCTTGGTTTCATACTACTAGGAATTTTTGGGTAGGGCCAGGGGATCAGGTCTGGCCAGATCAAAAGATAAAGTAAGATTATTTATTTATGAGTCAAACTGTTGTTATAATTAATAAGTATTCATTTGCACGTAATGTTGTTCTTTTATTGATTAATAGAGTAGACACTATTAAACATTTCAGGTTGAAATTGAAGGGACTCTACATGTATGCTGCTGGGTTTTATACATACTCCATATTTGCTTTAATATTCTGGGAAACAAGGCGTTCTGACTTTGGGGTGTCCATGGGCCATCATGTTGCAACCGTCATCCTCATTATCTTGTCTTACATTTTTAGGTATATTTTCATTAACTTTTGTTCATCTTGTTAAGTTATTATAATCCTTTTGGTTAATTGTTATCATTCGTATTATCATTTTGCAGTTGTCTAATTTGTTTGGATCTGTTTCATCTCAACTTCCTTATCAAAATTGTTAAGTTTATCAGGACTTTGACTGTCATTTTTCTGTTAAAGAAAAGAAGGCTTTCATTTGTCTCTTGCTGTTCAGTTTGACAAAGTTTCATTCTTGTTCTATTTCCAGCAGTAATGGGCTATGTCATAATATAGTTTTTTTAACTTGTTTCTTCTTAATAGAAAACTAAAGGGGGAAAAACTATTTTCAGAATCTTTTGTAATTTAAGCATTTAAAATTGCTACTTGGGGTTATATTTACAAAACCTTCAAATTGAATGCTTTTATGTGTAAACTGCACAGTGGCTGTTAGTGAATAGGGTGCTTTTTTGAATTTACTAGTTTCTATCTCTATTGTATATGTGAAAATTATCACCCGAATTCCTGCAATGATCCTGTTGTTAAATATATTCATTTTAATTGAGGTTTCATGCTGGATTATGTTTCTCTGGTGTTTTATTCATTCAGGTTTGCTCGTGTTGGGTCAGTTGTTTTAGCTATTCATGATGCTAGCGATGTGTTTCTGGAACTTGGGAAAATGTCCAAATACAGTGGTGCTGAAAGATTTGCTAGCTTTGCATTTGTTCTCTTTGTTCTGTCTTGGATCCTATTGCGCCTCATTTACTATCCCTTCTGGATTCTTTGGAGCACAAGGTTTGTACTAGTTTAATTCCACATTTATTTCTTTTTAAGCTTTTGTTGTCTGTTATGTTTCCTGGCTCCTACTTTCTTTGTGGTCTGGCTACTAGTCTACATGAGAAACAGGATGATATTCTACATATATCCATTGAAAGTGACAATTCTTCTACTATACACTAAAAGGTTGATGACACCAGAAAAGCTTTTGCTTGTTGTTTTGTTCTAGTTAATGGTAGATAAAATGAGATGATCTGAGGGAATTTTGCACTTTTTATCTCATGCATTCTTAACAAAATAGTGGCTTTGCTAACTCAAGTGCTAATGCTTTTGTAAAATTGATATTTTTCTCTTAGTTCTTCATCATGATAAAAAAAATTTATGCAATTTGGTGCATATTTAGAACTTAAAATTTTGACGTCCTGGAAGCTATTTATCAGCTAATTATGTACACAAAATGACAATTATCTCTAGCCTAGTCCTTCTGTTGAGCAGTTACAGTTTGAGGGTAGGCCATCTATCCAAGTTGAAGCTCGCATTTGATGATATTCTGTTAAATATTAAATTTTGTCAGGTGAAAACTTTAGTAACAGAGATGGAAAGATTTAGATTTTTGTACTACTTGAGGAAGCTATTTGTTGTCTAATTATGTATAGGAAAAGAATAAATCTAAAACTATATCCACTCTCTGCTTACTCCACCTTGTATGTCTGTGGGACTCAGAATTTTTGGCCTCACAAACATGTGTTTGGGAGTGAGCCGAGAGTGGATATGAAGGTACGGGACTAACATTACTTATTGAAGCTTGCACTGAATGATATTCTGTTAAATATTAAATTTTGGCAGATCAAAACTGTAATTTAGTCTCAGAGATGTAAAGATTTGAATTTTTGTACTACTTCATGAAGCTACTTATTGACTAATGTATATGAAACCAACTTTCTGTAGCACGGTCCTTCTGTTGAGCAGTTACAGGTTGTGGTTAGGCCATCTATCCAAGTTGAATTTTGTGTTTTATGATATTCTGTTAGATATTAAATTTTCTCAGGTCAAAACTTCAATTTAGTCACTTAGATGGAAAGATTTAGATTTTTGTACTGCACATATTATTTCCCTCTGGAGGCTGCATCAATCTTTCACTTTTTACCCTCACTATTACATTTAAACTGTTTAATTGTGCAATCTCTGTGGCTTTCATGACTTATGCACTAGCCATGGAGATCCTTATCTGGACTGTTTCAGAATCTGGCAAAATCTGACATCTGAATGGAAATCTTTACTAGGATTTCTTTGTAGGCTAGTTGGCCTGCCTAACTGATGTGATTGTTCTCTCTCCTGTTTAGATGGAATAATTCTATCTTGTGCAGATTTTTTTGCTAGGAAACCATTGTCGAGTAATATTTTATAGATTCCCTCTTAATACCTCTTATTTATATGTCATTTATTATGTTATGCTATGTGTCTTCATACTTGACAATCTATAACCTATCCTGCTTGTTACTGGGATGTGAACATCGATGATAAATGCCGTCATATATTCCTCTGGTTACTAAATTTCCAAGTTTTCAGTGGGTTGACATTGAAATTTTATCTAGCAGTTTATTCGACATCTATCAAGGGAATCTTCAAACTATCTCAGCTTGAGCAGCCATAAAAAACTATGGAAAAAAATTGAGAAATTTTGGTAACTTAATTTTGCTACATTGTCTTATCTACTCAAAATAACAAATCGTGATTCCATAGCTGAAACTAGCTATTTGATTTGAAGAGAAGTGCTAGGGCTGTATTTCCATACCTTAGATATCATTTCATTCCCCTGTTCATTTGCTCTCTTCTCTTTGTGGCAGCTACGAAGTTTTACTCACCTTGGATAAGGAAAAGCACCCCGTGGATGGTCCAATATACTATTATGTCTTCAATACTCTTCTGTTCTGCTTACTTGTTTTGCACATTTATTGGTGGGTGTTGATATACCGGATGCTTGTTAAACAAATCCAAGCAAGAGGCAAACTTGGTGAAGATGTTCGATCTGGTAAGTTGAAAGATTGCTACGTATATGGCTTCCTAATATAAACTTTCAATTGAAGTGGTGAACTTTTGAAAAATTTGTTCTCTATTGAGCTGCATGGAAGTGGATAATTTGTAAGTTCCAGTGTGAATGAGTGTCAGTTCTCAATCTTGAGTCTGAAGGTAACTGCAGGTTGAGCTGATTTTGTGAGAGGATGAGGATGCAGTCAGTAGTCTTGTTCATTTTCCCCCCTCACATACGTAATACACAGACAAAAGACATCTTTGTCACATAATCACTTTGATGCATTTGTGTTAGCATCAGATTATTCAATCTATATACGTCAGTTAAGGTGACCCTCTCTGAGTAAATGTTGTGTAAGTGAAGGGTTTAATATGAATAATAGGCATTTCTAACTAAAGTATTTATGTTCATTTCTATATAGAAGCTTCAACTGGTTATCTGATCATCAACAGCTTCTTTACGCTTTTTTCTTGTTGTTTATGCAGATTCAGAAGATGAAGACGGACATGAAGATTGAACAGGAAAAACAATATTTAGCTTGCACACTGTAAACTAATGGCAGAGGTGAGTTTAGATTGGTGCAAGCTGCTTTTCACTCTAGACATCTTCAATGATGTTGTCATGATTTACTGAGCGTTAGGATGAGGATGTTAAATTTGCTGAAAAGTGTACGATAAGAAGCTGCAAGTCAAATTACTTCTGGGACTATTTCATACAACCATTAAAAGTATAGAAATGTTTCATACAAAACAAGGTATATATATGCATCTTTCTCACTCACTCACACGCACGTGCGCCTATGCACACATAAAACTGTTACACTTGCATTACCCGTTGACCAAAATTTGAGTTACTCGTATAAAAAATTTCCTGCTTGTTAGGCTTTAGAATGAAAAAAGATTTAAAAAAAAAAAAAGGGGTAGAATATGAGATGCAACATCATTAGTCCAAAATAAATTTATATATTGATTTAGTTCCTGAAGTTGATAAAGGAAAATGCTGTCGGGTTGTATTTCTTGCAGATGGAAAAAAATTGGTGACACGTGTCTTTTGCACCCCTTGGTACGGACTGAATTCATATTGGAAAGGATTATATTATATTCATACTGATTTTACTTCTGATTCCGAAGCTGATTTATAGGATTAAAGATGGAGAGAAATTTGGATCTTCATTTGAACTTTCTGATTAGCAGGTCCCCTGCCCAAGTTTGTGGTCTGCTGTCCGCCTGACAATTTGTTGTAATGATATTAGACATTGTTGATTAGATTTGCTTCAGTGGCAATTTCAACTCCACGCTGTGAAGATTTTTGCTGTGCTTTCTTTGGGGTGAGTATGAAGGGAACTATGACAAGGGGGTGTTTATTTTTTGGCCCAATGCTATACTAATTTGTATATTTGTTGGGAAAGAAAGCTGGTGGATTGGGTCGTAGCAATTTTTGTGGTAATGGTTTTAGCCTACTCTTTAGTTTCTGTAGCCAACAACCCCCCTCCCCCCTTTTCAAATTAGAAATAAAAATAAAAAGGGCAAATTACCTTTTAGTCTATAACAAAACCCCTTTAAAATAAAGATAAAATGCTAAATTACATTTTAATCTTATACATGTGCCATTTTATTTTTAGGAATTTACATTCAACTTCTTTATTTCTCTATTTTAAATTTGCATTTGCATTTATTTATTCCTATAAAATCAATTAAAAAAAAGCAAGAGAAGTGAGAGTATATTTTAAAAAAAAAATGATGCAAAGTAATTAGATTAAATTTTAAGAGAGGTAAGGTGTAATATATTTAGAAAAGTGAAAATTGTATGCCCAAAATATGGTAGTTATCAACCCGCTTTCAAGATACATAAAAATGAAACTCTCAAATACTTATTCAATGAGAGCAACAAGGTGGCTTCACACAATAAGAGGAGGTCAACGGTACATATTCCCTTTTAGACTAGTTTTGATCAATTTAGTTAGAAGAAAATACTTTATTCGGTATGATTATATTTGTACTTTATTTATTTATAATTTAAAATATTAAAAAGATGCGATTTATGATTTGTGCATTTAATACTTTATCCATCTTTTATAATTGTTGTCAAAATTTAACAAAAATTAATATGTACAAGTTACACACTTTCCCTTATTAACTTTAAACTTAACACGATTTCATCTTAATTTATCTTTAATGTCATTCATTGTTTTGGATTTACTTTTCTACTATTGATGTGTTAGGGTTTGAAATTGGAGAAGGAAGAAACTGACAATATAAATAAATTTTGAGTTTCATTTCAATTTAATAAATAAAAAAGAAGAGCACAGGAGAAATATACATTAAATTCTGTAATATTTAAGGGAAAAATAAGTATGAAGGGATAAAGTATTAATAATATAATCTACATATAACCTCTTTCTCATATTTTAAATCATGTATGGGTGTGTCGTAAATAATAATCGTACGATGTACGACTAAAGTTTATTTTTCCATTTGGGTTTTGGATAATGACTTGATTCATATCGGATTCAGCTTCAGTTAATTGGTTCAACCACTTGCTTTGTTTCGATTTCCAAAGCGGCGATCAAAAGACACTGATGAGGTCAAAAACGTCCTTTTAAAAAAATAAATGATTTAATGATAATATAACCATTACAAAAATGAAATTAAATTCATTCGACATAAACGAGGCATGGTGTATTATTCATTGACTTGTATTATCATTCTTGTGGCGTGGAGTTTATCATCATTTTGTGTTACTTTGCTACCAAAGACACTGCCTTTGTTTTTGTATTACTACCGTATGGCTTGTGTATCTATTGTCCTTCCTTTTTTTTAATAAAATTATAGTAAATTAAAAGATTATATAAATATTAAAGTATGAAAAAAATATTAGTGATTCAAATATGAAAATTTTAAATTAAATAGAGTTTGAGATATTAGATGATATTAAGAATTAACAGTTACTCCTTTTATTTGGCATAATAAAAAATAAGATTTTATTTTATTTTTAAATAATTTTTTAAAATAATATTTAAATTTAATTAAAAATTATTTTATTGATAATTTTTATTTTAATTATATTTATACCATTATGAAATCTATGAAATTTAATAAGATTTTTATTAGAATTTATTTATTAGGCATAAAACATATATTATATAAAAAATTTACTCCCTTCTAATATTATATTTATTATGATATCATTAAAATTTATTTTAAATTAAATTATATAAAATTTTAATTTTTTTTGAACAATAAAATTTATTTGTAAATTAATTAAAACTATTTCAATTAAAATAAAATAAAATAAAACTTAAAAAAATTTTGATGCCAAACAAAGGAGTTATTTGATTCGTACAGGAAGTAACTTGTTATAGGAAATTAAACTTTTAAGGAAATAACTTTCTATATAAATTTTATAAGAAATAATATTTCCTAAGAAGTAACTTTTTACATTTTATTTGATTTAACTTTGAATATTTTAAAAAATATAAATAAAATGAATATCATATCTTTAATATTATTATAACATAAATTAATAAATTTTAGTTATCATTAATTAAATTTAATAAAGATAATTTTATTATCGTATTTATAAATAACATAAGAAATAGAACTTATTTAGAGGGAAGTATGTAAATAACTTCTCATGTTTTATAAATATCTCAAAAAATTTCATTTCCTTCAATTTATCAAATAATTACTAATTAAATAATTTATCTCTTTCTTGTTTTTCAGGAAATAAAATTTCTCATACTATTGAGATGAACCACATGATCTTAAATATTTATTTATTGTTTGGTAGAAGAGAAATTAGAGGAAAAAGAAATTCTAAAAGAGAAAATAGAGGAGAAGAAGTATTTTAATTGCTTTGGCTTGGAAGCCAAGGATAAAATAGGATACACAGAAATTTAAATAGAAAGTGGAGATCGCCCACAGCATATTTGTTCTCTCCACTTGACAGGAGAGATTGGAGGACGAAGGCTACTTTGCACACTGAAAACGCAGCCTTGGCCCTTGACTTCCTTACTCCTTAATTCAATCTTTATCCTGTTACAATTTTGCTTAAAATAACAAGTGTTGCTTATTTTTATTTTTTTAGCATGAAAAGTTTTATTTGGTTATCATTAATTTTTATTTGGTACACCGTGTATAAAAATTATTATATAATACAATATATGATAAAATAATATATTACACTACGTTTAGCTTGTTATATAAGATGAAAGTTTATATAAAATTATTTTATTTTTTTTATGGTCAAGTGACACAAAAATGTATCTACTTAAAAATAATTAGTTTAATTAAAATATCTTTATAGATAAAAAATAGTAAAATTATCCTAGATAAATTTGAAGTATATAATTAGATTAAAATACCTTTCAATAATAATATCTTCTAAAAAAATGATAATATATATGAATTAAAGATTTACACTATAATAATAAAATAATATTACATAATTTACGAAGCACAAACGCACACATATATATACAAACTGATGCGTATGTATGGATGTATATATAATAAATTAATAATAAAATTACAATAAATTAATTTAAGAATATAAAATTTAATATGTACCTTATATAAAATCTTAAAAAATATACACTATCTACAAGTATTATAAATATAGTTTAATATTCTAAAATAAAAATCTGAAAAATACTAACTCAAAATATAAGCTTCAACAAAAAAAAATTTAATTTTGAGTTCTTAACAGATATGTGAAAGAAACATAAAATAAAGAAACCTTAATTTTTTTTTTTTGAACAATTTCAGACCAAATTTTTTTTTTTGAACAATTTAAGATTTATTTTCACATTATTGTATTAAATTTTATTCTTTCTCCTATAGAGAATAAATAATCTTAAATGAAAATTGATGTATAAGGGAGAAATATGTCCATAAATAGTTCCTAATTTAAGAAGATGAATATGACAGTTGAGTTTTTTTCAAATTAAATTTATTCATATTTTTTTAATTATAATGATAACATTATTTATTAAAAGATGATTATTGTAATGAAAATTTTAAATGATTATTATAAAAATTGAATTGGGCAACAAATTTGATATTAAATTTACTTTAAAGATATTATTATCATTTGAACTTATCAATTCTTCTTTCTCTCCACTTTTCTATTAAATCAAGTAAAAGAAAATATTCTCTCTTTTATTTTTTTCTCTTCAATTTTCTTTTCAATCAAAAGTAATAAAAGAAAAGGTGGTGCTATATCCCCCGAAAAAATCTAGCCGAAGAATTATATATGGAATACAGCGTACAAATCTAGCAACTATTGTGTAGTCATTGAAAACAAAATGCAAGGGAAGTTAGCTATATGAGAATCTTCGAGACTCAATTCGTAACATAGTTTCGGATAATTTAATCTTTTGCTTTTTGTAGTTTGAGTGAGTGTGTAATCCACACACAAGTATTTCCCTTTCAATTATCGTCGGGATATCAAATCATGATTTTTCGTAGATTACCATTTATTAGCTTACTTTTGTGGTGAATCGCTTAAATTCACTTATTCCATTCCGCTGCAACCCTCACAATCAATGATAGATTAACCCAACGATTAGGATGAAAATCAAATCCAGTCGAAACGATATTTGTTTAAATTTAAATTCATTAAAAATAAATGAATTTAGAATTAGAGTTTAAATGAGTTTATACAAGCAGTAATATAATACTATGCCTTAATTTTTGATCAAATTTGAAATATTTAAATTTTAATTCATGTTTATATAATTTTATCCAAATAATTTATTATTTTATATAAATTTGAGATTTTTATTTTTTATAAATAAATCATATATCATATTTTTTTTATCTCATTTTACTTAAGAATATAAATTTTTCTATAACTGTCAAATTTATTTAAAAATTAATACAATCATTACATAATAACAATAATTACATTTAGTAAAATGTAACATGTAGTGAAAAATAATTGTTAAAATTAAAACATCATACTTCTTCGTACAATCTCAACAATTATTAGTGTAATTAAAATTTTTATGTATTATATTATTTATAATAGTATAAAAATATATTTTTTATATATTTAACGCATTCTTAATTTATATAAATAATTTAATATTAAATAAATTACAATAAAAATTAGTTAATTTTAAAATTATTAATTTAAAAATAAAATCATTAATTTATGAATAATTTTTTTATTGGGTTGATTAGAACGATAAATAATTAAATTTGAAAGTAATTATTAAATTAATTGAGTGAAAATTCATATAATATATTAATTTAATTTTAAAGTGAATATATATAAAAATGTGAATCCATCCATAGATCATCCGCATGGATCATATGCTAAGTGGATTAGATCATTTTAGATTTGCATTTAGACAAATTCATTTTTGATAAGTTTTAATCCTTTTTGTTTTTGTAGATTTAGAATTTGTCTACAAATCCAAATCCATTTCAACAACTTTTATTATGAGCTCACGTCCTTCTTTAGCCCTTAGCCATTTAATAAATATATTTGTTACCTTTTCTATGAATATGTTGAACTTGTGCATCCCACTCTTCCAAGAACATTTGACGGACAATCCTAAGAAGCACAAGATTCATTCTTGAATTGTCATCTATATCATTAAAACAATGCATAAGCTCATATTGTGAATTAATCTTTAAATTTTGTTATTGGTTATCACGTATCAACAATGCATGTTATGAATTAATCTTTAAATTTTATTAAGAGTATATTCTAGGCTTTCAAACCAGAAAGAGTATATAAGAATATGAGATGCAGTAGTATTAGTCCAAAATATATTATGTATCACCTACTTGTTGAAGTAGTCATCAAACGCCACCATCTGGTTACTTTTCTCTTTTCTTATGTTGTTCGTCTCTTAGTTTTAGAGACATAATTATTTCTTTGAAATCTACTACTACTATTATTGGGATCCACAATTTAGAAAATATAAAATTATGTATCTCTCTCTTTTTAAAAATTACTGCATCATTTTTTAGGGAAAAAATGGAGAAATCTTCTCCCCCATTGTCAAATGAAAAAGGAAAAATTACGCAATCATTTAGTTATTTTAAAGAAGGAACTTCGTTGCAGTAGTTATTATATTATTAAATTTAATTATTAGATTTTATTTATTTTATGAAGTTAGCATAGATAAATAAAATTTAATGGTTTAGATTAGTAATGCATTAATCATCACCTTATTTTAAAAGGAGTGTCTTCCACACACCACTGAAAAAGTGGTGTAGTGCTACTCCACCGCATCAAGGGTTGAGATTAAATCGCATTGAGTGGATTAATTGCCTTCCACCTTTTGTTGCCCTTAGAAATAAAAATTGCGTAATCACCCCAACATCTCTTAAATTAGACATGTGTACTAGGCTAATCTATTGGGCTGAATTTAGTGTGATTTGCGTTTGACACCCAAGAGTTAAGCATCAATCCTTTGAGTGCAATTGGAAGAGGAGGATTGGGTTATCTCCGTAATAGCAACGCCCATTGAGAATCGACTAACGATAGCAAGGCAGATAATCTAATAGAAGAATGAAATTAATATATTACCCTAAAAAAATATGGAATTTCATTTGAAATGGTGGGCCAGATATGTTTGAAATCTGAAAGCCCAGTCCAACTGAATATGAAAGATGATAATGAAAATGAATAGTACAAGAGAGGTAGGGTTGTGCCATCAACAATGTGACCAAGAGAGAAGACTGAGGATGATGAATGAGCAAGTCAGTGGGAGATAGGATGTACATGGCTAAACCAAAGGTAACTTCATCAACTGAAAGCTGCAGCAAGCATTCAATAAACAAAGCCCTAAATAATCAATAATCGTTTGTTATGATTGAAATTTTAGAAATTAAAACTAAATGAAAATGCAAAATGCCATCATAGTCACCACTGATGGTTGCGGGTTTGCAACAAAACTTTGTATGGATGTTTTCAGTGGGTCAACCATGGTTGCACCTTCATTAAGTTTGAAAGAAGTGGTTCATCTTTGTCAAAATTGTTTTATTGAGTTTGAAGATGAAGATGTGGATGAGTTAATGGTAGAAATCATCAGTTCTAAACTAGGCGATGAACTTGCAGTGGAAAGAGCAGTCACAAGAAAGTTAATGAATGAGGTGCCATTTGCTTGGATGCGATTTAAAACTAAATGAAAAATGCAAAATGTCACCGCCATCACCACCGGTGATCACCATCTACAATCTTGCAGATCCTCATTATTGCTAAAATTGCAGGCATCAAACCCACTCCTCAACTTCCAACTTTGCTTGTTGGATGCAATTCTGATCTCACCTACTAGACCAATCTAGCCCATTTCTTTTTCCTGGCACTACTTTGAAAATTATCAAATTTGAGGGGATATTTGCCCCTTTTATATTCTTGGCAGTAAAAGGTAATACTCAATCAACCCCAACTTTTAAGACGTATACCAACTATTAATCTAGTGGTGCATCGCTACACCACTATTTTAATGGTGCATCGAAGTCTCTCCCTTTATTTAATGTGAATGGTGCATGGTTGACACATTCTATGATACAATAAAAAATTTTTTAAGAAAAATTTTATTATATTCTGAATTTATACTTAATTTTTTTAATAATAATAAAAGTAATAATCCACCTATGTAAAATTTGAGACTCCAACCCTAAACATGAAACATGAGGGCTCCGGCTTAAAATTAGTATTTTGTAGGTTAAATTATGGTTTAGGTACCTATAGTTTTTTGCTCTTTTCTAAATAAATCTCTATGATTTAAAAGTTTTAACTTAAATACTTATACTTTCATTTAGTTTCTAATTAAGTTCCTACTATTAGTCTATTGTTAATTTTAAATGATGTGGCAAATAATTTGTTGAATAGGCTTAAAGTATGTCAACATGAAATTACCACATAAGCATAGCAAATATTATTTAGGTCTTTATATTTTTCATGGATTTTTTAAAAAGATCTCCATACTTCTTTTAAATTTTGAATTAAATCCTTGCTGAATGGAAGAAAGAAGAGAAAAGAAAAAAGAAAAATAATAAACTATGATAATTAAATTTAAATTTTTTATATAGTATCATTAATATTGAAGTACACTAAATACATAATAATTAAAATATTTAAAATAATATTTTTAATAAATTACTAATAATTTAAAATATGATTAACTAAAAATACTATATTATTTAATAAAATTAAAGTTTAGAGTTTGTCATATATTAAAGTAAACCAACTACACATTAAGTAATTTGAATAAATAATGTATTAAAAATTTTAAATAATAACAAATAATTTATTTATTTTTAATATGAAAATATTATTTTTCAATCATATTAACAACTTTAATACTTGGTTTGCTTAGCACCAATATAATAATTACCAATAAGGTTGAAGAAAAAAATTGGTTTTGAATCTATAAGTATCTAATATAAGATGAATATTTTAGGATATCCTTTTCACTAGTTGTGGAAATTACATGTATGCACAAATATATTAGACTTATTTTATTTTTCCAATATTTTGTGCGATTGATAAAAATAAATTAAAAAAATTAGAAAAAATCTTCTCTTTTCTTATTTAGATGAAGATAAAATAAGAAGAAAATAGTTTTTCTTTACTTATTAGATAAAAAAGAGAGAAAAAAATTAAATAATGTTGAATGACAAATTTAATTATTTTTCAAATGAAATTCTAAATTGAAGAATTAAAGGAAAAATTATAATAAATCAAATTTTCTCTCATTTTTCATCTATATATGCTAATAAAATATTTTGGTGAGTCATGCTCTTTTTTTCTTTTTTTTTCTCTTCCATCTATTTTCTATTTTGCAATCAAGTAAAAAAAATTTTTGAACTCATTTTCTTTTCTTTTCTTTTTAAAATTATTCATTTTCTATAAAAACAAGCATAGATTTAGAGATGGTTGGTTCTTTAATTGCTATTCATAATTATATATTACAAATACTTCTCAAATACCATTAAAAATATAGGTGTTATATTTTACAAAATCATCTTTAAATCACGTTTACATATTTAGATAAAAGATTTATAGTATGTTTCTAACTAAAAATTACTATAAATTGTAAGTATTCAATTGAAAAAATTTAATTTAAAAATGCATAGATAAAAAAATTATAAAATTAGAAGAAATTAAAATGTAATTTGATCTTTTTCCTAAAAAAAAAAGTAATTTGTGTAAATATTATTTATGAAAATAACCAACTTATATACATAAAACTAGTAAGTGAATTTTACCTATATTGAATTATTGATCTATATAAATATATGAAGTACCAATAGTATCAATTATAGGATGTTATCTATAGATAAAATTATATTCTAGATCCTTGCCTATAGGTTTGGTTGTTGGTAGTAATTAAGGTTGAGAAACTATATACAACTAATAAAATGGGTTAAATCTGCAAAGCATGTATAATAAATGAATAAATTATTCAACATAAAAAATATATAATTTTATGAAATTAAAAAATGAAAATAATTATTGTTCTAATATTTTAAAATTTTAAATTATTTTACTATTAGCATAAAGTATAAATAAATTATTTATTCTCATTTAAAAGCTTTAATACCTTTTTTATTTGAATTATTTAATATGTATTTAGTTTATTTTAATTTATATCAAACTCTAAAATTTAATTATTCAAATGTTTCAGTATTTTTAGTTAATTGGATTTATTGAAAATATCATTTGCATTATTTTGATTATTTAATGTGTTTAGTGTACTTTAATATTAATAATACTGAATTCAAAATTTTAATTTAATTATTATATTTTTTTCCTTTTTTTATTTTCTCTTTTTTCTTACATTTATTAGAGACCTAATTTAAGATTTTAAAAAAGTATAGGGATCTATTTAAAAAATTATAAAAGTATAAGGACTAAGATTGTATTTTCTATGTTTATGTGGAAATTGAGTTGGCATATTTCAGGCTTAGTTAGCAAACCATTTGTCACATCATTTAAAATTAAAAATAGACTAATGATAGGAATTAAATTAAAATTTAAATAAAAGTAAAATACTCAATTTAAAATTTATAAATTATGAAAATTTATTTTAAAAAAATATAGGGACTTAAAGTATAATTTAACCTAATTTGCACATGTATTAAGAACCTCATCAGCTTTGATATTTGGGGGGAAAAAAGTGAATTTTGTATGTCCCTTCTTTTTGGGGAAGCCAAAACTTTTTCAATTTAATTTTTTCTATGGTACAATAAGTGGAATAGTTGATGAGAGTGCTTAGTAAATAAGTTTTTAATCAATTTTTATATTTGAATAAATTAATTAATTGATTTAAGTATTTAATAAATGACTATTTTGATCAATTTATTAACCTTCAAATAGCTATTTTGAAAAAACTATGAATGCTAACTATTTTAAAAAAGCTAAACAATTGACTTACATTTAATATATAAAAAGATATTCTCATCCATAATAATAAAGATAATTAAGAAAATATTAAATTTTATTTATTTATTTCTTAGAGAAAAATATGATAAATCTAATAAATTATAATTATTTATTTTTTAAATAAAAATTAAATAAGTATAATAAATTATTTTAAAATATTTATATAATAATAAAAAATTATATTAATATAATTATATATTTTCCATCAAATTGTTTTAAAAAAGAGAATATATATTTCTTTTCATAATAAATAACAAAAAATATATTGAGAAAATTATTAATCTTTTGTCCAATAATATTTTTTGAATTAAAGAACAAAATATATTAAGAGAAAAAAATAGGATGATACTATTTATGAAAAATATATTTTTATACTTAAGATTTGTTTCATAACTTAATTTCTAACATTACGAGTGGCGTGAAAGACATTTAACTAGTATGATTCTACTAACAAAAATATTTTTATAAACCTTTAAAAGACTTTTGACACTTAGTGCATATCTTTACTTATGATAATAATAGACATTTATGAAAAATAAAATTTACTATTTGTGCATTTGAAAATTAAAATATAATTTATATATGTAAAAAGAGTTGTACTAAAGTTTTGAAATTTTACAAAGATACAAAGGCAATGTATAGATATTAAAGTAAAATAGATAGACTCCTAATTTGAACTATCTTGCAGTCTAACTTTATTAAATAAGGAATATGAAGGCATGTGAAGAGCTTTAATGTAGATATCAATTATGCTAGGGTGGATCATTTTCAGAATTTATAAATAAAAAATTAATAATTGAGTGTGTGAGTATTAACATACTCAGTGAGTAACTATACCATTCTTTTTCTAATTAGCTCTGATCTTAATAAATCAAAACATAATAGTAAGTAGCATAAAATATAAATGTGGAATAAGTATTAGTTTAATTTAACTCTATTGTATCTAATATAATATTGCTAAATCATAGTTATAAAAACTTTTTTAGTAAATGGCAATAGTTGGTATATACATTTCTACTTATATCTTTGGTCCAATCTTATCCTTTACTATCTTAGGCATTAAGTCTCAAATCATATCCCTCCAACCCTTACCATTCCTTTCCTTCTTTGTGAAGGATATAAATCTCCCCCTAACAATTCATGTATAGAGTGAGCAATGATAAGATACTAGTTGTAGCATCAATTACTCATTTCAAATTTATTAGTTATAGTCATACTACCAACTTTGCAGTAAAACCTAGCCACTTTTATACCTATTCATATTTTGTCAATTCTCAACAATATATTCAAAGATAAATTATTACTAACCTTCCAACAAATTTTCAATTCTTATGTATTCAATTTTTTTAACCATATATTATTGTATTGATGGTAATACACACAACTTTTTCACTCACATTAATAACAGTATATAAATCATATAAATAACTAATAATATGATTCTAATACCATCATTTATTCTATACAGTTAAATTCGTTCCAATATCTTTACAATTGCAACTACAATTGCTTGTGTATATATCATGATTTAGTACCTTTAGAGGCCTTTAAATCAACTTAAATTTTTACCAAGATTTGTTCCAATAATTCCAACATCATATTAGATATGAAGCATTAATTATTTTGCAACATTAATTCCCATGGATATTGTTCATACAAAACCTAAATGGGAGTTTTAGAAATAGGGTAGCATGTGCACACTTGCAAATTAAGCCACTTTTCATCTACCAAATGAAAATCAATTGCTTCCAAACTTTGCTAGGACATTTAGGTGTTGTACAATTAATTTCATGGATTTATCCATGCACCAAGAGCATAAATCTAAGGTTGTCAAATTTGAATAGTATTGAAGTTGTAAAACCTAATCAACTATTTGGGTAACCAAATCGACTTCAATTACTACCAAATTTTAACACAAGCTTAATAACATCCTAAATAGAATTCCTAAAAAATTTCATAAATTTTCTTAATCATTTAATGAGTTAAATAATTGGAAACCTGAGAGTAACTAAATAAGGGTTTGAAATTAGGCAGATTAAGTATCTTATGTATAATTTAACTTTTCATGCATCTAAAAATTACCAAAAATTCCTAATTTCATTTATCATCATCGTAACACTAAATATAACTTTAAAATGCTAAAATTTAAATCTAAAAAAAAATCCTAACCATAATTCTTAAATGAGACAAAAACTTACTATGGAACTTTCCCAATACCACTTTAGTCCTAGCATTCTTTCATACTCATTTCTTGAAGAAAAATTTTACAAACCATCTCCAAATCATTTTAACATTATATTACCAAGATAATATGATCATAATAACATATTTACAGCTCCAAAATCCATTTATTCAACGTCATCACACATATTATATTATAATGATAATTTCATAAAATTTCTTCATATATTTTGAGAAAACTCAATAGAATAGGTGTAATCGTTACTCACCTCCACTTTCTAAACTTGTAAAAACCTCTTTGAATAGCACAAGAACAACTCTTATGAAATAAATCAAAATTTAAAGGATTAGAAGAAGAATTAACCATGAAATCATGAAGAAAACCCTAAATTATCTTGTTAGAATTGAAGAGCCAAGTTGGAAAACCTCTTAAGTTGTGTGAGAAAATTGAAAATCCTTATAAAGGAGGCTAGAGGGTGCATGTTTTTTGGTTAGTTTATGGGTAGGAAAAATGTGCAAGATTTTACTCTAAAACCCATATAAAGTACTAACACCCTAAGCTTCCAAGATAAGTTTCCTTATTAGAAAGTGGTAGAATTCTTTTTTATGATGGGCAGCAAATGGGATCATGTTTTTTCTACTCAAAATTGGAATATTTTTGCCTTAAATCCAATTAAAATGATTCAAATAATTTACTTTAAGAAATTACTAACAAATGCCCTTGATTTTGCAAGTATATACCAAATTATTTAGGATTTTCTATACACTCGGGCCTTGTTTTGATGAGCTTGAATTTTTTTGGTTCAAAGGTTATATTTAGGCCTAAAAATACTAAATTAAATCATCTCAAATAATTTAGGATGATCTATTTCAAATTTAGGTTCAATTTCCAGGTTTTTAGATTAATCAGGTAAATTTTTAATTATTGGAGATCCTAATTTACTATCAAATTTCTACAAAATTTTTCTAAGCCTAATATTGGGCTTTTTATGATTTTTTACCCATACTAATGCCTAATATAAGTTTGACAAAATTATAGATAGATATACCCTAAATCTATCTCTACAATTTAGCCAAATTTTATCTGATTTTATTATTAGATTTTTATTAAGGTACTTTCCTATTTAAATTTTCTTAATTTTTTTCCTCCATTGGTATATTACAATGTGTAATTTATCTATATTTTTAATAATAAATATATGAATTTTAAATTTAACATTAAAAATAGTTATAAAATAATCTTTAATAGTTACCGCATTTACTAAAATATCATGAGTGTTTCTTGATTAAAAATTATAATTGTTCAATTCTTAAAGAAAAATTAAATAAGTATAATAAATTATAATGATATAATTTTTTTAAAAATTTAATATAATAAATAATATATTATAATCTAAATTATTATTAAAGTAAAAGAATATCCAATTGAATTATAAAATATATGCATTTTCTTCTATTATTTTACATACAAATAGTTAATAATAAATAGTTAATTTTATCTAACATTTTTATATAGATTATGAAAGCTATCAGCTTATTAAATTATTTAATATAATCAGCTATAACTAATAACTAATTCAATTAACTAACTGTTAATGTAATTAGTTAATTGAAAAATAAAATCTAAATTAATTTAGGTTTATTGTTTTTATAGCAATAAATGAGATTATTGTGATTTTGGCACTCTTAAATAATAATAATAATAATAATAATAATAATAATAATAATAATAATAATTTATACCCAATTCAACATAAGCCAACATAATTATTTTAAGAAAAATTAAACTTTATTTTTGCTTGATTTCTCTATTTTTCACTTAACTTATATATAATTTTAAATTTTGTAATTTATATAAATGTATTTTCAATCATTAACACTTTGTTTATTTAAATTATTTTTCATCCAAAATTTAACAAAAAATTCAAGTATATTGTATGTCATCTTTACTTTCCTAAATTTTGATTCAATTTAGCATTAATTTATAACCAAAATATTCTAAAAAAACCTTATTTTTATTGGATATTTATTTTTTATAATTTAGTTCATAATTGTTGAATAGAGAGTATTGAATTTTTTTAATAATAAAAGTAATAATTTACTTAAAGTACATGTATAAGGTTTTGGGTTTAAACTCTGAGAAGTAAAACTCCTTTGGCAATATTGGGTGTCACTATAATATTAAGGCTTCATTTTTTTAGTGGAAAATATTTTTCATAATATTATAGTTATAAACTATCAAGATGATAGAAAATAATTGATATATTCAATATTAAATGTAATTAAGTTGGTGGAAGATAACTTTATCTTTTTTAAAGAAGAAATTATTTTCCTCTTTTACTACATCTCTAGGAGTCTTTTTTTTCCTTTTTAATTAAAAGGTATGAAAATACATGATACTCATTCATTTCTATACAAATAAATGAGATTTTCATATGTAAATTACCTTTTGAAAAGAAAATAGAGCCTAAGTTGCCAATGCAAAATAGGGTTATTTAAGAGCAAATTAGTTTTCACTTAGCATTAAATTGAGTTAGATTTGGGGAAATAAAGATTATTTGCAATGCATATGAATTTTCTATCAAAATTTAAACAAAAATAATTTAGATAGGTAAAGTATTAAAAATGGAAAGCATATGTAGGTAAATTATAACACTTAAAATCATAAATGGGTTAGTTGAAAATCAGTAAATAGTAATACTATGAGTGGAGAAAGTGTAATATTTCTTTATTTTAATTTAATTTTTTATGCAGTAATAGGAATTGTAATTTGCTAAACACATGCACGCAAGGTTTTGAGTTTAAACTTCAAATATGATAACAAGTAAAGCTTCTAAGATAATATTAAATGTCATTACACAACTAAAATATTAATAATTTTTAATTCATATTTTGTTATATATAAAAATTAGTTCAACACAAGTCATCATATGTTTCAATTGGTTTTTTTTCCTTTTAAAAAAATTCTTTATTTAGACTAATTTTTACCGATTTAGTTATAATTTTGAAATAATAATTAATTTGATTTAGATGAGTTTAATCTTTAAATTATTAGTTAAATCAATTGTTTTATTTTAATTTTTAATTTTTATAATGATAAAAGTGATAATTCACTTAATATATACATGTAAAAAGAATTCCTAATTTCAAAATTCATATATAATGGTGACTAAAATCATTAAAATAACATCAGATGCTATTACCAAAAAATTTATGTTTAAAATCTAAATATGATAGTTAAGAGCTTTTAATTTAAGTGGTATGCAATTTTTCTTAAAGGTTTTATATCTTTTATTATATTTAGAATTTGATCTCTAATCATTGTATATGAATCTAGTGATTAAATAATGTTATTTTTATAATATTTTAAAAAATTAAAGGGCTAGACAAATATAAAACTATGAAAGAGTTACTAGGTGAGTTAACTGTGAAGATTTAAAATAATTTCTATGAAACAGAGGATTTAAGTATTTAATTAAAATTTATATGTTTAATTAATTATATAAAATAGAATTCATGTGAAAAGAAATCACAATATAAAGTAACATAAAAACTTAACACAATAGGACAGCTAACTGTCAAATGAGTAGAGTTAGTTGTGGTGGCTTATTATGGAATTCAAGGGGAGAATGGATCATGGGCTTTCATAAAAACATGGATGCTTGTGATTTTATTATGTTCGAAGTTTGGAGGGCTTTTTGTTTGGGGGAAGGGGTCTTACCATAGCGTGGAATATGGGATCAAATTTATAATTATGGAGTTGGACTCTAAATCTTTAGTGAATATGCATCTTAATGATACATTGGAGAATTTGCACACTAGAAGTTTAATCAAGCCAAGCAAGAGGATTACCAATAAGGGATGGATGGTTAAAATCATTCATATTTATAAAGAAGGAAATAGATGCATAGACTAATTGATCAATCATAACATTTCATACAAGTTAGATTTGTATTATTTAGAAAGATTTCTGTTGATCTTCAAATAATTCTTTTAGTTGATATTAGTGTGCTTTTTACACCTAAAGTAGTTCCTAAGTAGCTTTATTTTTCCCTTTAGGCTTAGCCCTTCTTATTTACCAAAAAAAAAAAGTTATTGCGATTCTTGTATAAAAAGTTTATAAAAATATGTAATTTAATTAAAATTTTAAATTTAATTTATTGTTAATACAAATTAATTTTACACTATTATCTATTCATATATTATCATGTCATTAAAAATTATTAAAATTCTTTTATTATTGGTAAAAATTCTTAGTTAATATTAATTTTTTAATGAGATATTATATTTTTATTCATCAATGGTGTAAAATATTTTACACTAATAGTTAATTAAATTTAAGCACTTTAATTAAGTGGAGGATGATTATTAATCCTTAATTTTACACAACAAAAAATTGCATTACTTAATGGTGGTTTTTTTACAGCGACTTAATCAACCACTGTTAATATTTGATGTTTTTGCTGCCTACAAGATGTGATGTTAAAATTGATCAATTTAATAATAAGAATTAGGGTGCTTCTCGCAAAATAGCATGCTTAAGTAGAAGAAATATTTTTGCAAACCCCTTTCTCTTTGAACAGAGCCTTTTGCCCTAAATCACAAAAAATTTCGTTTTCTTCTCATTACCTATGAAAAAATTGCTTTGATTTTCATACTCAAATTTTTACAACCATTCTAATTTTCAAACCTAAAATCATAGAGTAGATTGGAGCATAGCCTTTGTTTGTGATTGATATCTGTAAGGCTAACCTATCAAGAAGTGGTGGGAAGTGATTCATAGTATATTATTAGGTCTTTACATCCATTCTTTTATGTACCTTTTTTTATTAATTTCCTTCTTCATTTTCATTATGATTAATTTCCATCCTAAACACTCTCTAATTGCTGCATTTGGTCTTCTTTTGTTCAATTTCGGATGATATCGAGTGTAATGGAAGCCTTATGGACAAGTTGAAGGCTATGGTCATTGCTAAGAGTCTCATTTAATTGGACATCTTGAGTACACTAGCGAAGTTGGAGGTTATGGTTGAGGATGTAAAGAAATTGTTAAAGCTAGTGCAGTTAAAATGGTGAAATTAAGGTTAAGGGAATTAAAAAAAGTTGGATACCACATTCAACATTTATTCAGATTTGTAAGGAAAATCACTCGAATCAGAATCAAGCTTCAAGCATTGCTGGTGTTGTAATTATAATGGGAAAAGTTATGTTTCTCATGCCAGAGTAGAAGAGAAAATTTTTGTTAACTTACAATGGGAAAACCAAAACCAACTTAATCAAGTTTTAGATATTTAACCCCTAGTGGAATGGTGATATTTATATACTGTATTTTTTCCTACATGCAATCTTAAGCATTATAATTTAAGTTCAAAACTTTTAGTCATGTATCTTATCCATAAAATTTTCTATTTTTGCATAAATATTTGAATTTAAGATAATAGACGACAATCTTGTTGTTTTGGATGTGGAAGTTTATGATTTTGATGGACTTTTGATGAAATCATATCTCTGGAACATGCAGAAATCAATTTTTGAAAACTAACATCATATCTTGTTGATACTTGGGTCCTTCTTGAAGGAAACTTAGCTCTAGCATCTTGGTCTAAGTTACACTTAAGAAATTTCTTGGACAACACTAAAGGTGAATATGTTGCAAAACATTATTTAAATAAAATGGAGAAAGAGGTAGAAAAAAAGATATGTTTTTAACTATGATGTGGCATTTGATGGTTGTTGTTGGTGCTTTTTTATTTTGGTATTATACTCTTGTTTCTATTTTTGGCTTATTCTTTCTTGAAAAAATGTATTACTATGTGATCTCCATAAATAGGCTTAACCTTTTAGAAGCTTTTTAGACTACCCCTAAAAGAATTTCTCATTAATGATTTTCCTAAAGCATTATTTTTAAGACAAATATGTAAAAACTAGAAAATATATTACATATTGGAAAAATTCTAAGGTACCCTAAGGGTTTCTAAACCTTGGGTGGTGTGGCACAATCTCATCCAATGGATGAGATTACCTAAGTCTTTGGTAATCTCATCCAATGGATGAGATTGTGCCACATACCCAGAGTTTAAAAACTCTTGGGGCACTGTAGTCTTCTCCAAATTTTGTTAAAAGAAGTTTAATAGTGAAGAAAGGAATAATCTCACTTTTGTTTTATTGCAAAACCTAACCTGAAATTAATGGTCTTTAGTTTTTTGCTTTCACATATTTTATTTTTATAGAAAGTTTAGATATAATTCGTCCTTGGAGAAATTAATGGTTGTTAGTCTTTTCTTTTGATTGATATTTGAATGCTGAACTTAGTGAAAAGATTTTTTGCATACTTTCCAAGCAAGATCCAAAAAGCCATAATTCTTCTAAGTTAGTCTCTTTCTTTAATTATTCATTCTTGAATTTAATCTTCCAAGTTAATTGCCTTCACTTTAGCTTGGCAGGAAATATTTAAGCATATTGAGCTTAATTTTGTAATAAAGTACTTAGTGGAGGTATTTGTTAATATGTAGGGAAAGTTAATTTCAAATTCTATGATTCCTAGTTTTTTTTAATCATGTTTTTGGTATTCTTTAGATGCTTCTTTTAAATTATTGAAGTTTTAAAATGATAAAGGCAACTATCTAATATCTTCCTTAAGGATGTTTGTTCACATATGACAAATTTGTCAAATGTCTCACCTAACTATAATAAATTTTCTTGTGGTTGGGATCTTATTTTTTGTACCAACTATGCTTGCTTTATCCTATATGATATCTATAAATCTGTTAACTAAATTCTAACTATAAAAATGTTGGTTTTAGTCTTTATGGTACAAGGATAAAAGATACAGTTTGGTTGTTTGGATCACCTTCTCCTCTTTTAGATCTCATTGTAAATGCTTATTTCTAAAATATATTTGTCACACACTTTTAGTAAGGGATGATTGTTTTATTTGTGGTTAGCTTGGTTAAAATACACATTATGGATTGCCAGAATAGCTTACAGAGAACCTTTTTGCCTTCCTCTTTAGTTGTGTGATTTTTTAAACTAACACATTACATGAACCGTAAGTGTTGGGTAGTGGTTTTGAAGTTATTTCTGTTTGGAAAGAGGAAACTCGTTCGCTTGGTCCCTACAGAGTTAAATAAAGACTATAATAAGGCTTTCGAACTTGCCCAAGTTATGTTTATTTGTTATTTTTCGCTACCTTTCAAATTTTCATTTTGTGTATGTTTATTGATATGGTTAACTTATCTGATATAGTGCTAACCTTGTTGAAGATTTTGAAAGCATGCTTCATGAATCCTTGTTGCTAACTTTCAAAATAGAGATAGAAGATGGCAATACTAAAGTGGTATAACTATTGGTTTCAATTTTATTTGTATGAACAATTAAGCATAATAAGTTATTTATTGTATCTCTTTGTACGTTAATCACATTTATGTTTTTACGTTAATCAAATTTATGTTTTTACGTAGCAACCTTGACCTATATATTTTAAGTTACACAGGCTTTGTTACATGAAGGTTATATCCTCCTTCTTTATATTTCTTTCATTTAGAAAATTATATTCCTTCCATTTTTACAACAATAAGTCTTCCAAAATTGATGGTTGCCACTAGCTTCTTTGCATGATTTGGATCTTTCCTTAGAACTACTAGAATGGTTATGTTTTATAGGTGTACCAGGTAAGTTACATAGGTTTTAACTTACAGCTTCTCATAAGTATCTTCTAGGCAATAATTAAGGTGGTTAACCTTTTATATGTTGGATTTTGAAGCTTACTTTTTGTATAATGCAAGACCTGAAGTTTCATTTTTTCTTTAAAAAACTATACAGGATGTTGATCCATAATAATATAAATCAAGATTTTTTTAGTGTTTTAAGAGCCATTATCTTAAACATTGAGTGTGGTTATTTTTATTCAATACTTTTTATTTAAAATTTGTTTTTTTCCTAACAGTAAAGACCTATGTTATATCAAAATGAATGTTCATGACTTGGAGAATATGAAAGATGGTGAGTTATGTTCCTTTCCTTTAAGTCTTTCTCACTTTGATTTTCAATCTTTCATTGATTTTGTAATCGATTTTATTTGAGTTCAAATTTTACATCCTATGATGATGAATTTTATATCTTATGATCACATGGATCTTGTGTTCATTTGTTTTAATCTTGTTTTGAATCCTTAGGCCAAGTAATTTTGTAGTTGATCTTAAGGTTCTATAATTTGTGGCAAGAATCTCTATTAAAGATTGAGGTAAATAAATGAGATGGCAAATGCAAGGTGGTACAACTACTTCAAAGGTCCAAGCAATGGGTTCAAAAATCCATATGATCATGTGAACAAAATGATTTGAAATTTATATTTTTTAAATGCAATGTTATTAGTGGCAGTAGGTTTGTAACTGCTGCTATATTTTTTGTAAAAAATTTACATGAATATAGCAGTAATTCTAAACCATCGCTAATATATATGACCCAATTTGATTTTAGCAGTTCAACAGAATCGCTTGGCGGTCCGTTTCTTAGGGTTATGTAATCGTTGTTGATGTCATTAGAGGCGATTAAAACTGCTGTAATCATTGCATTAGAACCGCTGCTATCCTATGCAAATTTTTGTAGTGCTAACATTTGATTTCCAAAATTTGAAAGTTAAAGAATGTGAAATCTAAACAACCTAAAATTAAAGGAGCACTTTACATTTTTTTTCTTAAAATTATAAAAAAAGTTAGATAAAAAATAGTCTTATCTTTATGTAATGATAGATTATTGCTACAACATGAGCCATGCAAATACCAAAAAAATTGGAACGTCAAAAGTTTTTAATTCAAGAAACATATGATTTAATTTAAAAATTTTATTTTCCTTCACATCTTGAATTTGATCTTAAAATTTTATATATATGCATTTAGTGGCTTAACAAATTATACTGTTATTTAAAAAAATACCAAAACAAAAAATCAATAATAAAAATTATGTTAGTTTATTTATTAGTAGAATTGATAATTTATGTTCATATATTGAATTTATGTCATGCAAAAAATTAATAATAACTTGAACAAGTTTAACTTGAACCCAATTAAAATATTCATATTGTGTCAAGGCAATGTATTTATGAAACATGTTAAATGTGTCAACTCATGTAACTTTTTTAATAATTTTAATTAACAAAATTTATATAATAAAATTTTTATCAGATTCAATTAGTTAATATGTTTCGTTTAAAATATTTTTAATTTTAATCACATTTTATTAAATTTTTGTTGAAAATTTATTAAAATATAAATTTATTATATGTAATTATTTATAATTTAATTATTAATCACTTCTAAGTAATAATTTTAAAATTTTAACATAAATTTTAAAAGAATTGATATGTCAACTCATTTAATATTTTATCTAATATTAACTTTATTTATTATTTATGTTAAACAGTTTGAGTTATTTATAATTTGAACTTGTGGAAAATGTTTTATATTGATGTCAGATTATCATTCGGTGGTATCATTAATTATTAGTAATTCCTAATTAAAATAAAATAAATAATTAATAGTAATGCTTTAAAAATAAAAAATCAAAATTAAAAATTAAATCTAAATGTAAATCAAGGACTATCAATTTAATGTAAAATAATGTAATAAATTTATAAAATTCAATTTATTTAATATAAAAGATTTAAATTCCACTTCAGATGTACAAAATATATTTTTAAATAGTTAAAGTGATGACAGAGATAATTATATACTGGAAAGAGGGGAGTTTTGCAATTAAAACTACAAGACGTCTTATTTTTGTACCTTTGTCGGGAATTAAAAGTATAGAACAAATTAAAAAATTGTGTAAGAGTTTGAAAGATTAAAAAAAATATACGCATAAAAAAAGGCAAAGGCTTTTGTTTAGGCGGGTGAAATGAGAAAAATGAAAATACAAATGAAAGAAAAATGGATTAATGCCGGGGAAGAAAGACCCTTTTTTAGTAAGATTAAGATTAAAATTAAAAAAAAAAGAAAATAGGGATGAGTGCAGCAAGGTGGTGTCACATCACAAATTCACAATGTCAGGAAGTGAATTTGTGCATTTTTCTTTTCCTTTTTTTGTTTTTAATGAACCGAGCTAAGTCTAAAAAGGAAAAAAATAAAAAACTATAGAGTAATACCTCGAGTTAAACCAATCTTCAAAACATCGGCAAGGGATAAAAGACTCATGGCACGAGGCGGAGAATCAAGGATATGAATTCTTGGCTCGAAGTGAATAACACAGGAGGCTAACTAGTTAGCGCAGAAACTTATTCCTTCTTTGGAGACATGACGAAGATTCACCTCCTGCTCTCTATATAAATAAAAATTAATTAATTAAGTAAATATATAATATCATAAATTTAAATATATTCTTAATTTCCACTATAAATATATCTTATAATTAATTTAATTTTAATTAAATATATCCTCACTCTAGATTATAAATATACAAAATTATACATATAAATAAATATATAATGTTATAAAATAATTAATTATATTTATGTTATAAATAAAAATTAACTAAAAATTATGCAAACAAATAAATATGTAAGATTATAAAATATAATTAATTAAATTTTATATGATTATATTTTTATTTTAAACATCTTGATTAAGTTAATATAATTTAATTTTTAAATAAATATTAATTAATTTAATTTATATATCTATTTATATTGACATGTTTTTTTATATTACTGTATATTTTTAATTAATTTAATAATTAATTTTGTAAAATATTTTTTATACAATTATTATACAATTAATTGACTTATTCGTTAACTAATTAATTAATAAATAAATAATTAACTTATAAGTTATTAGTTATTTGTGTGAAATAAAGCCTATATGCAATTTGATTCTGTTTGAAACATATCCAGTTGTGATTTAAAGTATTAAAAAGAAGCAATCATTATTTGCATCTTTCACGCCTTACTTACTATTATTTTTTGGTTTAAATATAATGAAAATTAGTATGTGCAAGTCATGTGCTCTCTCTTATTAGCCTTAAATTTGACATGATTTTGTCCCAATTTACTTCTAATTTCACCATCTTTCCCATTTTACTCTTTTGAAATTAAGGTTTTAGAATTTGAAATTGGGTATACTGCAAGTAAGATCATATTGGAGTGTATTTTTCCCATTCAATTATGATTATTGGATACATATTGGACTAAGCTTCAGTTAATTGCGTCAGCCAATTGTTTTGTTTCGATTTCAAAAGTTGTGCTCAAAAGACATTGACAATTTTTTTTAAATATAAGTTTAAATTTGATCTGAATTAGTTTTATATTATTAGTTATTTATATATTGCCAAGTTAATAAAAAATTATTAAAAACAATTCACCTATATATTTGTAATGTCAATAAAAATTATTAAATTTTTTATATGATTAAAATTCTCAATTATTTTTAATTTTTTAATGATAATTCTTTTTCTCATTTTCAAATAGTGGAAAACTTTTTATATTGATAAAGAATTAAATTTAAATTCAAAAAATATATGATTTTAATGATAATATAACTATCAAGAAAAATGAAATTAAATTCATTCGACCTGAATGAGACATACTGTATCGTTCATTGACTTGTACTGTGTCATTCTTGGGGCGTGGAATTTATCATCATCATTTTGTGTTGCCTTGCTATTTAAGATACGGCCTTTACCATTACAATATTAGTGTATGGTTCGTGAATTTATAGCCCTTATTTTTTTAATAATATTATAGTAAATTAAAGGTTTTTATAAATATTAAGGTATGAAAAAATATTAGCGAGTTAAATATGAAAATTTAAATTAAATAGAATTTGAGATATTGGATGATATCAAACAAAATTAAGAATTAGTAGTTAATCTTTTAGATTTCACAAAGCGGCCATTAGGTTAAGTGGAGCATACTAACAATTTCATACTTATTGTACTCCTTTTTTTGTAATTTAAGTGTGTATAATTTACACACAAATAATTTTCTTCTCAAATATTAACTTAATATCCGATAATGATTTTTTTTAAATTACCCTTTATAAGAATAATACATGACCCTTACATCCAATTATCCAATTTTAAGAACCGACATTAAAAGTAAACCTTAAAGAAGAAGAAGAAATGAGATATTATCTTACACCTATAAAATTATTACCGATTTCAAAAGTAAATTATGAAAATAATGAAAATTTTTATAGAAGTTGAAACAAAATATAAAGAGAAGGCGGAGGTGAAAAATGAATTCAAAAAATTGCACTCAACAAATATTTGAATTAATAATTTTGTACAAAAAAATTGAGATAAGAAGAAACGTGAGCTTCATTTGTGGGAAGAAAGGCTAGCTGTTATAAAATTTTAGGTATGAAAACCTGATTTTGAGAAAAAAATTGAAAGTCTAATAAGTGATTCAGCGAAGCAGTATAATTTTGAGAAGTATTAGGAGGGCAAATAAAATTAACATATCCTAAGCTGCTGATATGTCATATGTCATGAGAAAAAAATAATAAAAAAAATGAAAAATGATAACAGTTTTTGATGTCATTAAAGGAGAAGTATGGAAAGGGATTAGCTTGCATTTGTGGCGATAGCTTAAATTCATTTATTCTATTCCACCGTAACCCTTACAATAAATGAAAAATTAATCCATCGATTGGGGTTTTACCTTTGAAAAAGCTTGGAGAGTTTTTACGAAAATTTAATGTAAATATTACAAAATTTTTTAATTTCTTTTTGTAGAATTCCATAATTTTTACATAAAAATTATAAATGCAGTAAATATATAAAAATTATAATCCCATTATTAATATTACAATTAAAAAATTTTAAATATTTTTAAATTTGTATGAAAAAGTGGTAACATTTAATTGAAATTTATAAAATTTCATATAAAAATTGTACTTTTTAACATTGTAAGAATGTAACCGATACATCATTTTTTTAAGAACATACCAAAATATAATACTAACGAGTAAATGCTCCATAATCCCAAAACCATGCATCAATAAAAATATATTTTAATTTCTCCCATTATATTTTTACCAGCTTTGGCTCCGTTTCGCACAACAAATAAATTAACTTATAACTTATTGACCTGATCAATAAATAAGTTATAAACTAACCTTTAAAGGTGTTTCTCGCACTAACTTATAAACTACTCCAAATAACTTATAAGTTCTGATTTAATAAGATACCTAGAGTAGTTTATAGTTTATAAACTATTATTTTTTTAAATTTATCCTTATTCTTTTTTTGAATTCACAACCCATATCTTTTGTAATATAAATTTAAGTAATTTTTAAAAAATATATTTAATTATATTTTAAAATAATTATAATTTTATAATAAATAATAAAATAAAAATTATATAAGTAAATAAATATATAAATTTATAAAATATAATTAATTAAATATTAAAAATTATATTTAACCTAACGGTACTACTTATAACTACATCCAATAACTTATAAGTTCTGATTTAATAACGATACCTAGAGTGTTTATATGTTTACTAAACTATTATTTTTTAAATTTATCCTTATTTCTTTTTTTGAATTCACAACCCATATCTTTTGTAATATAAATTTAAGTAATTTTTAAAAAATATATTTAATTATATTTAAAATAATTATAATTTTATAATAAATAATAAAATAAAAATTATATAAGTAAATTAAATATATAAATTTATAAAATATAATTAATTAAATATTAAAAATTATATTTTTATTTTAAACTTTTAAATTATATTAATATAATTTAATTTTTAAATAAATATAAATTACTTTAATTATATATATTTCTATTAATATGTCCTTTTATGTCATTTTATAATTTTAGCTAGTTCAACAGCTAATTTTACGAAATATTTTAATTAGTTTATTAGTTATCAACTATCAGCGAACTTATCAGTTATTAGCTAGTTGCGTGAGGGGTCTTTACCAGTGATTGTTCTTTACATTCACTTTTTTTCAATTTTTTTGAGTTTTTTTTTTCACTTTTGATATGTTATAATATGTTAACTAAATAATAGTGGTGTGATACACGAAAATAAGAACTTGATTTTGGACATTCAATTAAGATTTGATAACTTTATTTTAAAATCAGTGTATTATCACTTAGCGCAATTTACTGCCACTGATCCTGACCCAACGTGGAAGGAAATATGGGATTGGCGGACTCCAACTCACTTACAATTTTTCAATGCCGATATAATAGCCTGATGACTAATCAACGCAAGGCACTCTATGGGTTTGGGTCTGTAACTTGTGGTGTCTGTCAACAATCCGTTGAGGATATCTCTCATGTATTGAGGGACTGCTCATTTGCGAAGAGCATTTGGTTCGCATTAATAAAGAGCAACAAAAGGTTGATTTTTTTCTTGTTTTTTGTTTACATTTTGAGGATTGGATTGCATTCAATCTTATACAGGAGGTGGGTCATACATTTGAGCTAAGATGGGTGATAATATCGAACTCTACTGTTTGGTGGTTATGATATTAGAGAAATTACTTCAATGCAGTGAACATCATGTCAGATTATCCTAAAAATATAAAGAATGTAATGCGTAGAGATGACAGTGTTGTGTTAGCTTGAAATAAACTAACTTGTGATGTAAATTAGTCTAATCCTCCAAGTGGTTGGAGGAAAGTGAATATTGATGAGGCATTGAAATATAATGTAGGAAGGGCAGGATGTGGTGGATTTATACAAACTGAAGAAGGCAAATGGATAAGAGGATTTTATTGTAATCTTTGAATTTGTTCCTCGTTAGCAATTGAATTATGGGGAGTTTATTATAGCTTGACTTTAGTTGGCATCTTGAATGTGGTAAGATGATTCTTAAAACTGATTCTTAGCCAATAGTACAGTTCGTTTCGAGAGAGAAGCCTCTTGTATCTACTCATGATTCATTATTATGGATGTGTTTCAAGGTTCTTTGAAGGGACAAAAAAGGTTTTAATCACTTACACTTAGACGAAAGTTAATAAAGGTGTAAATTAATTAGCTTTTTATGACCTTAACTTTGATTTTGGATTACAAATTCTAGAGTCTCTTCTGATAGGTCTCAAAAATGGGCTTCTTGGTGATATCATAGGAGTCTCTACCCTTGAGTTATTCAATTGTACTTTTTTTCTTTCTTAGGTCTTTGGCCTCTTTACCCACAAAAGGAGGATTTGATATCTTTTTGATTTTTCACCCCTTCAATTTTAACAAAATTATAGGCAAAAAGAATAAAATTAAATAATATAATGGTAGAAATTAGTTTTAGAAGATTGATTGAGAATCAAATTTTAATTTATTACCTTTTAAATTTTAAAAATTCAAGAGAAATAAATAAGAAGAAATAGATAAAAATCAAAATTTAAAGATCAAAACTTAAATTTGTAAAAATTAAGATAAAGATAATGCTAAAAACCTCATTTTAGGAGATTAATTGTGATTTGATATTCTAATTTTCTGTCCCTCAAAATTTCAAAATAAAAGAAGAAAAATAAAACAAACATTAACTAAAATCTCAATTCCGTTAATTTCTTGAATCTTCATTAGATAAAGGGTATCATTAGAAGCATGAAAACAGGCCGTAACGAATTGAAAATACATTCCAAACAAATTTTATTGAATAATATTGTTTATACATATCGTTAGAAGCATATTTAATTTATTTTAGCAAAAAAATTAAAATACTTTATTCAATTTTGAGTGGTTAGATTTTACTTCTTTATATTTTAAGAACTTGAAAATTATCTCCTTAAATTTTACAAAATTTAAAATTAATACTAATTATCAACTTAATTAACTAGCTATTTAATCAAATTATATTATTTTTATTGAATTTTTTAAGCAAGAATCATAATATTATAGTATATTTGGTCATTTTTTCACTTATAATTTTGTAAGTCATTTTTATTATTTAATTAAAATTCTATATATCTAATTTAATTTCTATTAATTATATAATATGAAAATTATTTACAAAAAATAATAAGATAAAATAATATACTATAATATTGTGATTTTTGATAAAAATAATAAATTATGTTGATGGTGGGTGCTAATTACAAGTTCTATATAATTTAAAAGGGTGATGTTTAAGTTTTCAAATTGAAAAAAAGCAGAATCCAACCACTCCAAAATTGAAGAAAATATTTTACATTTTTTATTTTAATATTTTTTTTCTTATAAAATTGAAGGGGTCTAAGCTCAAAAGAAGCAAAAAAACCAAAAAGAAAATAAGAAAATATTCAACAAGACAACTTTCCTAGTGAAGGTGACCTCATTACATTAGCAAAAAGAAGAACCCCCAATTTAACAGGAGGTTGTTGAAACATATAATCATTAAATAAATCCTATTTGGTTTATCCACAGATTGGTCCACGAGAACTAACCATGAATAGACTAAGCTTGGCTCGATCTGTAAAAATTATGGGATCATTAAATTGGAGTCTAAGTCCTAATGTTCATGGATTGTGGACTTGTAAACCACATTTACAAAAATTTTCTTTTTTTAAAAAAATAATTTTAAATCTAAAATAACAATTCAAAAATAAAATATTTGATGCATTTTAAATTCTCACTAACAATTTAAGATTAAATAAATTATAATAAAAAATTAATTTTAAAATTATTAATTTAGGAACAAAAATATTAATTTAGAAATAATTTATTTAGATATAATTAATTTGAAAGATAAGAAATTGAGGTTAGAAGTGAGTATTGAATTGGTTAGATAATACTAACTTAATTTGAAAGTGAAAATGTAAAAAGAAAACAAAAGAATGCAGATGCATTCATGAACTGTCTAGTCAGGTTCATGTAGATCACAAACCCCACAAATTAGACCATTTTTCGATTCACATTTAAATAGATTTATTTTTTATAAGTTTTAGTCTACTTTTTTTTTCAGACTCACCTAATTCATCTACAAACTCGAATCTATTTCAATGGCTTTATTAGTTAGCTATCCTAATGAACATATTTGTTGCCTTTCCCTATAAATATATTGAATACATACATCCTCATTAATCTTCCAATAACATTTGACAAATAGTTTTAAGAAGTGTAGGATCTATATCCAAATTGTCATTAGTATTATTTAAATATTGCATAAATGCATATTGTGAATTAATCTTTAAATTTTATTAAGAGCATATTTTAGGCTTTGAAATTATAAAAGATTTGAAAAAAATGAAGCTAGAATATGAGATGCAATAGCATTATTCCAAAACATATTATGTATAACCTTACTTGCTGAAGTAGTCATCCAAAGCCACTATTTAGTTACTTTTTATTTTTCATCTCTTTTAAAAAATAAAGATATAATTTTTACTCTATAATTCACTATTTTTATTATTGGAATTCATAATTTTAAATAAAATAAAATTATGTATTTTTTCTTTCTAAAAATTACCTTATCCTTTTTTTAAAGAAAAGAGAAAATATCCATTAATCCAATAAAAAAGTAAAGGTGAAATTTTTCCAATGACCCACCAATAATTGAAAATAGGAGTAACAGGTTGGATATTATCTACAAGGTTGGTAAGTTTGATTAGAATTCCATAGGAGAAAAGTGGTTGTAGGTCAGGTTAGGTTAAGTTTGGGCACAATATTCGTTTGTGTTCATTGCTTAACCAAAATAAAGCCAAAAGCACCAAAATAGCATTGTTTTGATCTGCCCCAAAATAGAACAACTCAATTTGCTTTTATTTCCCAATTTGAAACAAAGTTTAGAGATTAATACAATGCATAACAGAGTTTGACATAGGGCACACTTTAGATACTTACTTAAGCTCTTACTACATCGAAGCTAATCATCGCCCCACCAATATCGCGATCCTTATATCCTCCTATTTCACCACTAAAGTACCTAATCCAACCATCTCTATCTTAGCCCAAGTTTGCCAATAGCATATCCTCATGTTGTTGTGGAAGATTCTATATACTAATAAGAATACTTTGCCATATTATCTTCTTGTTATAAACCCTATTGCTATTTCTAGATTTAGGCACTTAGTGATTAGAATTTCTATTAATTTTTGTGTGACTATATTTTTCTTTTGTGAAATTTTGAATAGTTAGTTTTCTTCATTAATTTTTTTCACAAAATAATGGATTGTAGCATTTGTAAAAAAAAAAAAAAAACTTTGAATTTAGGTGAATAAAGTTAGGGAAAATTTTGGGGAAAATTGCTGTAAGGCCTCAAGAGTTAGGTGAATTTATTAAGTTGACATTTTTTTCAAGCAGTAAACTTTTAACAAGTTTTATCTATCACTAATCATTAGCTAATTAGAAACCTCTATAGGAAAAACATGTTTAATCATCTTGTACTCTCACCTTAATTGCTAAGGTGATTTTTCTTCTTTTATCTTCATGTATAACATAATTATTAAGGAAACCTACATCATATTTATGAATCAATTTAGTTTTCTCCATTAGGGAATTTTAAACTGAATGTAATCACCGGAACCCATCTCTAATCGACATTCTCACTTTAAGGAGGGTGGCGATCACAATTCAATCGATGTCAAGTGATTATTTGGCTTCATTAGTTAGTGGTAATTAGGTGGAAAAGAGTCTTAATTAAACTTAACCACTTATGCCTACCCTTATATAAAAGTAAGAGTTGCTTAGTCATCTATTTATTCTTTGGTAATTTCATAACTTATTTAAAGTGAATGGTGCATGGTTGGCACATTTAATAAATTGATATTTAATATTATTTTAAAAAAATTTCTTTGATTATATTTTGAATTTAAATTTAATTTTTTTTCATAATAGTAAGAATAATAATCTACTTAATACATATAAGTAAAGTTTAAAATTTACATTTCAAATATAATAAAATTAGAATTCTTAAAGTAAAATTAGATGCATCTATACTACCATTTATGTGCTACCTTAAACTTAGTACTTTATATAGGATGTTCAGTAACTAAACAATCTTGGTACTATTAAAAAAATAGGTGAATGTTGTGCATTTTGTTTTTTTAAGGAAGTACTAAAATATTTTTTATTTAAATTTTTTACAATTTAATAAATGGAACTTTCTAAATTAAATTGGGTTTATTGTCTTTATAATAATAAATGAGCTTGTTGTGATTCTAGTTTCCTTATATATATATATATATATATATATATATATATATATATATATATATATATATAATTCAACATAAGCTATCATAATTATTTTGAAGGAAAGGTATATTTTTGATATAATTGAGAGTTAGGAGTGAAAGAAAAAGAAAGGAGAATGAATGGAAGAGAGGAGAATAAAAGGTTGAGTCATGACTTCCTCTTCACTTATTTGGATGTCTATAATTATATAAGGAAGGATAATGAAGGGTTAAACTAAAATATATAACCAATTAGCATGTAATTTTATAATTTTATCCTTTCTTAAAAATTTAATTTATTAATGAGTTTTTATAAAAAAATAGGTTTCTCCAAATTATTTCTATTAATAATTCTCTCTATAAAAATATTTTTTTGAAAAATGATATTATAAGTTAACATATAATAATATTATAATTTTTACCTAAAAAGTTTATGAAAAAAATTAATATGAATTAACTTAATATGATTCTTATTTGATAAAGTTAATAATAACTCAACTCATATTCATTCTAAAGCTAATATGAATGGATTAAAATAAGAATGGATATGTATAGATAAATAAATATAGGTCACAATTGTGAGATTTAATTATTATTGATAAGAAAAAAAATTATATTTTTATTAGAAAAAATTTTACTGTTATAATATGTATTTTTCATGTGTTAGGTACTTTTAAAAAATGTAAATAATAATGAAATATTTAGAATGTAAATAAAAATTAAAGAATAAAATATGATTAAAATTATAAATTAAGTAGATAATATTTCAAAATTCGAGAAATATAAAATATTAAAGAGCGAAAGGTTTTAAAGGATTAGTTATAAACTCTCATTTCTTTTCCATCTTTATACAAAACTCCCAAACAAATGAAAGGATATCCCATAACCTTCCATTTTCCCTCCTTTCCCTCCATTTCTCTCCATCCAAACCAATTAATAGTCCATATGTGATTTTTTCCATTTTTTATTTAATCTAAATATGATTTTAAGTGTTATAATTTACCAAAACACTACTATAGAAACATTACTTAACATCAGTTATTTAATACATTCAACATCATTTTTTACTCGATGTATATAAGAATATTGTTATGTATATGGAATATTCAATGTTGATTCTTGAACCAACATTGAATACCTTTAACTATATCAATTTCTTTTCAATAAAATGGATGTGTTGAGTTGTAGTATATTGTTTGATAATTGTAATATGATGTTAGTTTTTTGATGTAGTAATCAACATTGATAATTGATTTTCCATAATTTAAATTTTGATTGAGACTTTTTTTTTAAATAACCAATGGTGTAATGTGTAATAAGACGACATGTTATAAAATAATTGGTATTATGAATTGGTTTTTGGTTTTTAAATCCTTAAGAATTCACCTAAATTCCATTACCTCCTAAAATAGTATTCAAACTTAATTACAGAATCTAATAACTCATATTATTATACAAGTAGTAACAATAATATTCAAGCCTTATCCTAATATTTTTATAATAAAATTAATATCCTAAATACAAAAACTAGAAAAAGATAAAGAATGGTACGTTTATTTGAGTCTAAGTAGTAGAAGACATATAATATGCAAATGTTGAAAAAATTGATAATAATACCATTAAATATTGATAAAGCACTTACATTGTTTTCTAATGATATTGCTATTGATGAAAATGCCTATGAATCCTACTATGGCAAAATAAAGGCACAAGGATGTTATAATTGATGTTATAGGTAAAACATTAATATAATATACTTCTATTGAAGGGAAATTTATTACTTGACTTATGCTATTAAACTTTAATGATATCTTATATTGTTTGAATTACTAATGTTATCTTGGCTATTTATATAGAAATACCTATTGATTTCCTTTGGTAAGAAGAAATTTGTTGCCTTTTCTTCAAGAAACCCACATCAATCAAAGTCGTAACTAATTAGAAAAAAAGAATCCAAAAATATCAATACAATACATAATGAATAAACATTCTTAATCAAGTTTAGAGGAGAAATTAGGCATTTTAATGAACTGGTACCATGTGTTGTTTGAATTGCTAATGTCATCTTGGCCTTTTGTATAGTAATATCTATTAATTTCTTTTTGTAAGAAAGAAATCTATTACCTTTTCTTCAAGAAATTCATATAAACCAAAACCCTAACTAGTGAAATTAGAAATAAAAAATTCAAACAAATTAATATAATATATAAAAAATAAATATTTTTTTATTAAATTTAAATGAGAAGTGAGGTATTCGAATAGATTTTAACATTGAGAAGAAGATGCCAGTAAGAATGAACAAATGATTGAACTTGTGCAAAGATGATCTTTTGTGTGAAGAAATTGTAATAGACTTTTTGTTTACAAAAGAAAGTCATTTGATTGATCACTTCATAGGGCACTTTTTGTGATATATCTACAATTTAGTGCTTGACATAGGCTTCCAATTTCAACTTTCGCTTTCATTTTCATAAATTTTAAGGAGAGGAAAATGGCATCATGAAGTATTCTACATCGGTTATAAACTAAAACTAATATTATAAACATAATGATAGATTTATTTTTCCATATTGATTGTATAATAAAGTTAACATGGAAATTCACTTTTTCAATTTATTGCTTTAACTTCGTAGACGTCATTTTACTCTTTCACATCAATTATTATTATATATATTGCCCATGTCAATCATTAATAAATAACTGAGGTGGTATACTCTTCTTTTTAAATAAAGTATACCTTTGTTACTACCCTAAAGATAGAAATCAAACCTATTAATAAATAGTAGAGTAGGCACACTTGCTGATACAAAGGAGTACTAACTTTTAGATGACATTAAATCATACAACACATATAAATAACTTTCATAATGCATGCAAAACAATACATATCTATAGGTAAATGCCTAAAAGCACATCATATAAATATATATTTTTATTTATAATTAAATAAAATTAAAGTTTTTAGTTAGCAGCACCTCTTCATGTTGGCACTTGTATCTCTTCCTCCTACTTTGGCAGTGGTTGATAACCTATTAGTTTGATTAAGTTAGGCAAGCATATACCACAAAATCAAATAAAGTAGCTTCACCTTTTCCTTACTTAAATAGTCATTCATTATGAGAAAATTCTGTAGGTCCTTTAAAATGTTTCTTAATGCCAATTATTCATTTAATGCCTTTCATATGCCTAAAATGCTTTTAAGTTTCTATAGCAATAGTTAATATGCCCATTCTTCCTCCCAGATGAAACTTTCCTTGGGTAGTTTGCTGCTTAAGTTTATCTTAGCATAATGGATTCAAACATAGCAAGTCATATGGTAGTAAATGAACAACATACTTTCCAATTAACAAATAAAATAATAACATCATTTACTATTCATTGGGCAACATGCCAACTCTTATACAATAACAACATACTCTTATTCCACTTGGTGCTATTCCTTAATAGTAATAGAAACCCTGATGTGCACTAAAAAACCAAGGTAGTTAATGAAATTAGTTTTATTAAACTCACATATAGCCATAATGTCATTGAAGTCTACTTTTAGTCTTTCATTTTTGGCACGCTTGAGGACCATCTCCTTCTTAATTGTAGGACTTCTAATGCTCCTCTTTTTCTCACCACCTTTATCAGAGTTCTCAAATGTATTTATGTCATGTTTATTTAAAGAAAATTAATCATATCAATACAAACATTTAACTTATGTGTCAAGCAATATTTGATAAATAACTTAACATATAAATGTGATAAATTAAATAAAGAGGATTGATTGGAAATCATTTTATCATATTCAGTTTCATTCTAGAATAAAACTTTATTCATAACAAAGTGATATTTTCAAAAATATGAACACAAAATATGACATCTATTTAGCTATTTCAACTTTTGACAAAATTATTAATTTTTTTTCTAAAATTGTAAGGCACTAACAAAATAATATCTGAATTATATTGAATAACTAATTTTATCCTTAAATAATAGTCCATATGGATAATTTCATCTTTAACCCTTTCATGTAGATATTTAAGGATGAAATTGTCTATATGGATTTATATGAAGAAATGAAATTTTCTACATAGTTTATTATTCAAAGATGAAATTGGCTATTTAATATAATTCAAGAATCATTTTGTTAGTGCTTTACAATTTCAAGGATGAAATAGATAATTTTATCTTTAATTTTTCATATTAAATAATGTTTCTAAAATATGTACCCAATGATTGAAGAGTAATTTTAAAACATAGAAATGAAAGTTTTCCAATAATAAATGACAATGCTTGAGCTTTAGCCTTAAAGACCATAATTAAAACATAAAATGATCAAAAGCATTGGTAAATCGGGAAAAATATCTCAGATAGATAGTTGAAGATGGTTAAAGGTTGATACACATAATCACTCAATAAACACCACAAAAAATTAAGTGGACAACACTAAAAAGTTAAGAGCAAATCATAGTAAAATACAAGTTTACTTGCAATTATGAGAAATAGAGATGGTGTTTATGTAGCTGGTAGTACTTTAAACATCGTTATTAATACACAATCGATGTTTATGATTTTCCACATCATTTGATACTAAAATCAATATCTAAATTTTTACGCAAAATCACAAAAATGCCTTTTGGGTGAAACTTTTAATTATAGTTATATATAAAAATCAACATCTATTATTTTGCTACTTTTTAAACAAAACAGTTCTACTTTATTTTTCATATTGGTTATTTAAATAACCATCATGGAAAGTGTTTTTTCCTATTCATTTACAACTTTACACCTTACGATAGATAATTTTACTTTATAATGTTGGTTTTTTATTTGAATTGATATTATAAGATGAACTTATTTTAAAAAAATGCTATTACATCATTATATATTAATTTTCTTGTTAACTGATGTTAATGTGCTGATATTAAAGGGCAATTTTATAGTAGTGACATGTGTTTAATTGTTCACACTTGGCTTGCACTTTACACCCTGGGATAGACAATTTTGCTTTATAATGTTGGTTTTTTATTTGAATTGATATTATAAGATGAACTTATTTTAAAAAATACTATTACACCATTATATATTAATTTTCTAGTTAACTGATGTTAATGTGCTGATATTAAAGGGCAATTTTATAGTAGTGACATGTGTTTAATTGTTCACACTTGGCTTGCCTCAATTATTTTCCTTCTAAAATTTAACAAAAAAACTCATGTACATTTCATATTATCTTTACTTCTTTAAAATTTAGTTCAATTTAACACTTATTTAGAACCAAGTTACTTAAAAAAACTTTATTTCTATTAAATATTCATTTTCTATAACTTGGTCCATGTTATTAAAGAGGGGGTGCTAAACATTTTTTTCTTTTTCATTATAATGATAGGAATGGTGATCCACTTAACGCAATACTTAGGTGGTGTTTGGTTCATGAAATTTTTCTCATACTCCTTAGTGTTAATTTTATCTTATTTAATGGTTTAGCATTCATATTTTAATACTCATACCTATAGCAACAATTTCATACACATAAGGGTAATAGAGCTTGAAAATGGTTCTTCACAATTTCACAATCACTCAGTTCAATCATGATATCAAAAAGAAATCAATCCAACAATGCAAATGAAGTAAGGCTTCCAAATATAGTGTTTCTCACATTGTCATCCATGATTTACATTTTCAATATTCAATTACTCTTGAGAACTCATTCATGGCAAACCACATAATCATAATATCATATAACAAGTAAATAATTATGTACACCCATCGTATAACTCCTAATTCCATATTATGTCTTACCTGCCTTTTTTATCCTTATTCCTTCTGAGTCAACCTTCTTACCTTTCCTTTATTTAAAATTAAGCATTTGATACCCACATCATCTTCTTTATTACATTATTCAAATCATGTCATAATTTGCATTTATCATGTTAGTTCTATTTGCATAATAACAGTACAAAATTGATTCATATCATATAAATATATCATATAAATTTATATCTTATAGTATTATGACTATTATCCAATCATAGTGTAAAGTAACTAATTTATCATCATAAATAATTCTTATTCATAACATTATAATTCCAAACACACTCGTATTTCAATACAAGCACAATCATAATATCAAATAGTACTCTACACCCTTCATGTGTGATCACCATCCAAGCATAAACACAAATCTCTATTAAGATATACATTCATAGTAATCAAGTAATAGCCATTATGATACTTTCACTACGTCATTTACAAAAAGGCAATCAATAGTATTTCACACACTATCATTCATAACATATATCATGAATCACCTTTCACTAGTCAAACATATCATAATCATGAGAAATCACAAAGAAAATAGTTGCATGATAATCCATAAGAAATAGAACAATTTACATTTGGAGAATACCGTAAAACTTCACATAACAAAAAGTATTTATAATGGAAATGTATAAAGTAACTAATAGGTATTTCAAGATAGATATACATTCATTTGATAATGCCTATTTACTTTAAGAACTCCAAAGTATCCCATTTTTTGCTTTCTCTTTTATTTTTACTTAATAATTTATAATGATAAATTATAAGAATATTAATATTACTCATTCTTTCCCAAATTTACTATACTAGATTCTTATCATAACATTCTAACACTCTAAACTATTAATTCCTTATTTTATAAAGTTAATTCATGAAATAAAAAATATGTTATTATATAGTAATTTTTAAATCAAATTTATACAAGTTAAAATATTGAAATATAATGCTTTAAAAGGGCTTATTTTATGTCACTTTATCATCTTAGATCATTACTTTCTTATATTTTAAAATTATCATTAAGGATTCAAAGACTTTAATCATATTACTTTAACAACTTATATTATAAATTTCTTGTATGTTAAAACTATCATCGAGTACTCAAAATATGTACAAAATAAAATTTCTAAATTAACTTTAATCACAAAAAATATTAGACCTTAGAAGAATTTTGTATAAGAAGACTTACTATTACCAAAGGCAGTTGTTAGTATCAGAAAGCATTGTAGCTTATTGGAAACAAAATAGATAAGATGTTTTGCTTCTTTAAAACTTGAGCTCATTTCATGAGCTTGTTGGAAGGAGGCATAAGCAACACTTCAATAGCTCATATAGTGACTAAAGAAATAGTAACACAACAACGCAAGGAAGAAAGTTGATAGAGCTATTATATGTGGCCACAACCAACTATGCTTTTGTGACCGACTCTGTTGCCTACTACCATGATTAAACAAAGAAGAAGCTAATAGTTTGGCATGGCATGACGGTGACAATGGCTAGGAAAGAGGAATGCCTATGGCAAGAAGGAAAGAAGAGAGAAGAGACTTGAGAAGTGAAAAGGAAATTGCATTAGGAAGGGGAAAGAGAAAAAAATAAAGGAGGAGCTTTGCGTTGTTATTCAATGCTTTTCAGCACATCATTAGCCTACTTTTGTTAAATATAAACCTTTCATCTCCATTACTAATCCTTTCTTACCTAATCTTAGTAACACAATATTATTATTTCATTATTCTTAATTCTTTCCAATGATTTTTTTATAATAACTTAATAAGTTTAGGAGTTTAAAAATAAATATTTTAAAAAATTTTATAAACTTTGAAAAAATTATTTTATTAACTCATAAAGACATATTTTCATAAATTTTCATACTTATCACCATTAAATATTCCAACTTTGTGAAAGAATCACTATAATAATGATTTAAATACATTTTAAAATAAAATATCGGCCAAATAAATATAATTTATTTATCTTCATAAGTTAAAATAAATATTTTATGACATTTAAAATAATAATTTTTTAAATATTAGTTTAAGGTATAATATAATAATCTAATGCATTTCTTATATAATCACCAAAACCTGAAAAACTCATTTTATGTTCAAACAAATTCAATTTAGTCTTTAAAGTTAACTTACCTTACTTGAAAAAGATATTTGGAATGTAGGATTGAGGTTTGGTCTTCCCTGATCATTCAAAATTATCAAATTTGATATTAGGTTTTGAAACTTCCCCTTTAAGCTAAAATGTTCAAATCTCACTAAACCTAAAATATGAGTGGAAAAAATTTTAACAATAATAAAGACCTTGCCTTAATTATATGAAAATTTTGATGATTATTGGCTCCCTTTTGTCATAATTAAAAGGAAAAGGAAAATGAAAATGGAAAGGGTGGGGAGGGAGAGGAATGTTGGGGTTTTAAAGAAATAAAGGGTTATAAGGAAAGTAGGCTAAAGTTTAGGGACAAAAAGGGAAATAAGGGCTGAGACATTTTTGGATATGTGTCCTAATCTCTTCTATACTCTCATATTCATCTTTGAACACTTATAACCTTTAAATGTTTCACTTCATCTACTTTTCTCAAAGTAATTCATGCAAATTCCTCATTCCAAATCCATTCAAACAATTAATTATTATCTAAACAAAATTTTATCTTATATTTCTTTATGTTAATTTGTTATTTTCACATCTAAGTACTTTAAATTATTTTAAATTTTTACAAGGTTGTGATAATATTTCTCCTATTTAAAAGAATTTATGCTTGAATTCTTAGGATTTTGCAATTTCAATAGTTTTTACATAAATATATTGTGTATATTCTAGTATTTACTAAATAAGCATGGATATTTCTATCATATCTCTAATTCAAGATCCTAAGTAGTATCCTTAACTCCATTTCATTCCTCATAGATTTTCACAAATGGCACATTTTTTATCTTAATTTCTAAAGTAAACAATTTAGAATTTTGATTGGCTATTCTTCATATGATAGCTTGGGATCTTACTATAATAGCTCATCTCGGATTACATAAAATGAGTCCGCCATGTGCTTCCAAAGTATAGAAATTTGAAATACAAGATGTATAGAATTCATATTATTCGACAACTCTAAGCAATATGCAATGGCTCCTACATATTTAATAATCGAGAAAGGTCCATTAAAGTAAGGTGCTACTTTTCCTTTCTTTTTGAATCACATAACTCAAACTTGTGGGTGACACTTTAAGGAATACCATGTCTCCCTCTTAGAATTTTGACTATTTCTTTCTTTTGTTCATATAGATTTTTTTTATCAGTTTTATGTTATCTTTAACTAATCTTGGATAATTCCAATTTTCTCTAAGGTATCTGTTACCAAATCTAGTCCTATGAACTTTGCCTCTCTTAGGATTTATATTTTTTATTGTAAAAAGCTTTATAAAGGGCTATTTGGATGCCTGATTAGTAGCTATTATTGTAAGCAAATTCAATTAATGGCAAGTCTTTTTTCCCTAGTTTCCTTTAAAATCTAGCATATAAGTGCTAATCATGTCTTCAAAAATTTGGATTGTCTATCCATTTATTGGTAGAAAGCTATACAAAATTGCAATTACATTTCCAAGGCTTGTCAGAATGATTGCTAGTTGTATACTTCAATTCAGTATAATGGTAACTGGAACTTCATACAATGGTATTATTTTATCAAGGTATACTTGGGTATACTGTGTTGTTGAGAAAGTGATACTAATAGGTAAGGAGTTATTAACTTGGTTAATCAATCAACAATGATTCAAATGAAGTCATGCCCTTTTTAGGTCTTTTGCAACTTTATCAAAAAATTTATTATTATTACACTTCTATTTTCATTTTGGAATTAGAAGTGGTTGATATGTTCTAACTGGATGTTGATATTTCATTTTTACTTGCTAGCATATAAGACATTTTACCACATAATCTAATACATCTCTTTCCACCCCTTTCTATTAGAAAGTATCTCTTAAATTATGATACATCTTGGCTACTCCAGGATGTATAGTATACAAAGAATTATAAGTCCAATGCAATAATTCATTCCATTCACTTGATGGAACCTAAATCCATTCATGATAAAACTAATGCTTTTCGTCAACTACTAATTTTAATTCGGGGTCTATTGTTGCATAGTTCCAATCAATCTTTTAAGCACATTTGATCCTTTCAAAAAAAATGGATTGAATTACCATACGAACTAGTAACATTCCTTAGTCCTCAGGAAGCACTTCTTTTGCCTTGTCCATCTATTTTCTATTTAATGCATCTACTTCCATATTAACTTTATTAGGGTGATAAAGAGTCGAATAGTCATAATCCTTAAAGATTTTTTGCAAAATTTAGTGCAAATTTACTTTTCATATGGAATAAATTCTAACCAAACTCATTTATAAGACTGCTAACCATATCCATACCATTATAAACTATTAACAACACCTTATTCACATTAGATTTAACAACAAAATCAAATCAAACATCATAATTTAATATATTTCTTATATAATCATTGAAACCTAGAAAATTCATCTCATATTCAAACAAATTCAATTTAATCTTTGAAGTTAAGCTAGGGTGTTCATTCACCTTAGCTCTAAGAGATATTTGAAAGTTAAGATTGAAGTTTGATTATCTATAATCATTTAAAACATCAAATATAAGATTAAGGTTTGAAACTTCCTTTTAGAGCTAGAATGCTCAAATTTCTCTAAACCTAAAAGATGAGTGAAATAAAATTCAACAATAATGACAACCTTATCTTAAGTGTGTGAAGAATTATATGAGTATTAGCTCTTTTTACTTTGATTAATAGAAGGAAGACAAAAAAAATAAAGATAGAGAGAGTGAGGAGGAAGAGGAGTGTTAGGCATTTTAGTGAAATAAGGGATTATGAGGAAAATGGGCTAACATTTGGCGATAAGGGGGAAATAAAGGCAAGAAAAATTTTAGAAATGTGTCCTAATCTCTTTCACACTCATATACTTACCTCTAGACACTTATAATCTTTAAATATTTTATTTCATTTACTTTTCCTTAACTAATTTATGCAAAATCCTCATTTCAAATCTATTCAAACAATTGACTATTGGTTAAATGAAAATTTTCCTATATTTCTTCATGGTTTGTAATACACATTTATTAATTCAAACATGGAAACATGGTTACAACTTTATTATGGCATTTCTTAACCTTATCAGTCATTTTGTATCATATTCATCATGACTATAGTGATCTTATAAAAAAATTAGGATTTAAACTCTTAATATCAATTTAGAAATTAATTTAAGGCCTCTAGTAAGTTTTTGTAAGTCATTAATTAATTCTTGATTTGATTTAGGAAGTTAAAGTTTAATTCTAAAAGGTATGAATTGCTTTAATGCAAGGGAGACTACCTTTTAAGCTTGTTGAGTTGATTCATAAATTAATTCATTCACCTTAATTTTTTATTCTATAAAGGGTGAATTGATTTAGGGCATTATGTACTAACTCCAATGAATTAATTTATGCATTAATTTTTGCTTTTTGTAGTGAAAAATATTGTTCATTCATAAGGAAATTATCTCAAATTTTATCCTCTATGCAATATTATACAATTCAAACACCATAGCACATAAAACAACATCATATACACAAGATTTAACAAAAAAATTCATATCAAATACCCTTTTATATCATTCTACCTGAAGTTATGTAATTATAAGGAAAACTTAACTCAATTCAAACCTATTCATTCAAAACATACAAATTTAATCAAAATATTTACTCATAGCTATTGAAAAAGGTGACGAACAATGAAAGTGATGATTTGTCAATTTTTACCTATTAACTAACAAAAAATATTAAGATAGTGCATAAATCCTTTTTAAAACTAAAACCCTTTATCATTCACAAATATAAAGAAAGGAAGTGGAGCAAAAGCTTTGTAAATATTAAAGTGTGGAAATCCTTGCTTAGCTTAGATTAAGGAATATAGGAAAATGAAAAGGTAAATTGGTTCTTCTCTTTTGTAATGAAAGGGAGAGAAATATTGTTAAATGTTTAAGGAAGTATAAAAGGATGGTTGAATAATGGGGAATAAAGGGGGAAAAATGGCTTATAGGCAAAATGGATAAGATTTCCCTTAATGTCTCATCACACTTATATACTCAACTATAATCACAATTAACTTTAAATTATTTTTATTCACTCACTTATAAAATCATTGCACACAATAATTTTTACTTATATCCTTATTATAATTAATTAATTATTTCCATGTAAAATGTTTTAATTTTGACAGTGTTAAAATATATTTGGCTCAATATTAACATCTATTTATTTATTTATATGAACATTAATGTCTAAGAATGTTTTTAACATGAAATTCCCTATAAATATTTTCATAAGGGAGGTATGTATCCTATGTTTCAATGATATGTGAATGCTTTAGTAATATACAAATATTATTTTACCTTCCTTCACATTTATGTCTTACCACCAATACCACCTTAATCTACCACCACTATTTATTATTAGCCATTACCCATCACCACCTTTTTACTTTTAAGCATCATTTATCACTATTTACCATTATCCATCACTATTAATCATCATTCATTATTGTAGATTGTCACCCATCACTATCCATTGTTATTGATAATTATTATTCATCACCATCTATTGTTATTGACAACTACTCACTATCATCCAATGCCACCTCCTATTATTATCCATCGTTATTGAATACTATCTACTGCTATTGATTATTACCTAACATTACTCAATGTCATTAACCATTACTTATCACCACCCTTTATTGTTAACCTTCACCCATTGCCATTAAGTCAATATCATTAACTACTCTCCACTGTTGTCAACCACTATTAACTATCAACTTTTATCATTAGTTAATGTTAACCACTTAATTTCTAATGAGCGCATTTGTGTAATCTAATAATGTTTTAAACAAACATATAAATTAACAAAAATTTAACATTGTATTATCCTTAAGAATATTTTTAATTGAATAAAATGTTGTCATATAATGTCTTTCATGAATGTAAAATTTTATGAACTAAACACCATTTAATCATATCAATAAATGCATGCATATTTAAATACAAATAATAATTATAAGCAAACTAAATTCATGACTTTCTTGGATGGGTTAAATTGTTATCCTTATGCATTTTTTTTCCTATGTTAAAAACTATCAAAACTCTAAAGGTATAAGAAATGTTTATACTTGAAATTTATATTCAATATTATGGTTAAGTAAATTCTAAATTTTAGAATATAAAAGAGTATTTGGCTTATGTAAATATTTTATATTTTTATTTTTTAAAAAATAATTTTCATTTTTTGAAGATATGATTAATATTTATTCATGTATAATTTCCATTTTCATCTCTAAATAATAATTATGGCATCATTCATGGATAGGTAATGGTAGTAAAGATGATTATGATTGTAAATGTTAGTTTTGACAACAATAAAGAAGGGTGGCAATGGTAGGTTTGGTAATGATGGTAAATGGCTAACATGAGTGTTAGTAATAAAGATGCTAAGTGATGAGAATAAAGATGAAATGTTGATCATGATAGTTGGGTGGTGTTGATAGAAGAGGTCAATAGTGGTTATAAGTAATTATGTAATAGGTAGTGATATGAGTGGAAATAGCCATGCCACCTAGCATGTAAGCCTTTTGTGGTTAAACCTGTCTCTAACTCAAGCCACCTTAGCCTATTTGTAAGATAAAATAGGCTTGAGACTAACTTTTAACTTGTTTTAAAAAATAGATTAGGTTGTATTAATTGACGCTTATTTACTAGTCTACTAGGTGGGTTCATATATTTTTATAGATAAAATTATACAATATATACAAATAATATATATTTTACAAAAAAATTTGCATACATTAAAAAAAAGTACAAGAGTGAATTTTAATACTTCTATTATTCTCTTATTTTTAAGCTCATTTGGATGGTGTAATACTATAAGATAGGATATGATAAGTCAGCATGATAATATATGATAGGATAATGAAAAAATAATACATAATACTATTTAATATTTAATATACAATAATATAAGAAATAATAATATAAAGTTATACCATCAATTTAGATATATATAACATGAATAATATTAGAAAATATTTGTTTGAACAAGATTATCTTTAGTTTTGGAAATGGCTTTAAGTGGTGGTGGTTAGTGATAATGGAGAATAGTTGACAATCAATTTTCAAATGGTGCAATGGGAGTTGATGGTAATCAACAATAATGGATAGTAGTGATGTAGTGGACAATGCTAATGGGCAAAAGCGAACAATAGTTAATATTAGTGAGTGGCAACAGATGGTCAACGACTTTGGTTAACATCAATAAATGGTAAAGGCAATGATGGGTAATAGCAGACAATGTTGGTAGGTGGTAGTAGAGGTGTTGAATAGTAGTGAGTGATAGTAGCCAATGATCATTCAATGGTGAAGGATGGTGATCAATAGTTGTACATGGTATTCAATAACAATAGATGGTTGCAATTGATAGTCAACCACTAGTTTAAAACTTATCATTCACTAATGATTTCTCAATTTGTTTCACAAATGTCATTGTTTAAATGGCTTGATTGGATTAGATTACTCTATTTAATTGATGCAACAAATATATGCTAAGATATGATAGTATATCCTTCTACTTTACCCATTTAAATATGGTGAGTGTGAAGGTGTATATTTAAGCGTATGGGTATCTTTATTCTATATTGATAATAAGAAAGTTTAAAATAAAATCGTAAAAACAAATTACTTGAATCCTTCATCATACCTAATGGTTTTATGATCTATAATTTTAAACCAATCTAAAAAACAATTAATAATATCATTAAAATTTAGGTTTAATTATGATTTTAGTCTTTCTAATATATAAATTACTCAAATTTGGTCATCCTTAAATCTAATGTTATATTAGTTTCTTTAGTATACAAATTAGATTAAATTGGCTATATATTAATAATTTCTATTACATTAAAGATTAAAAATCATAATCAAACAACAAAATTGGATGTTTGCAATAACTAAAAGAATATTAGTAAGTTATGTGATGCTAATAATTAAATTAGGAAATTTTTGTGCTATTAGCATCATGCAATTTATAGTTTTCTAATATAACAATATGAATTTATTAGTACTTTAATGATGTAATAATATCTAATATTGCATTATATCTTTTATTTCCTTAATATATATGGATTTTGAATGCAGAATTAGACATCCCTTAAGTAAATATTATCATTATCATGTATATCATTAAAAAAATGAATTTTATTAATTTTCTTTTTCAATAATTACTTTTAGTCCATCGAAATTCTATGTATTGATTGAAATTTTTCATTAGTTTTTATATTAAAGAGATGAAATACTATCGATTTGCATATTAATGGAAACTTTGCAAATGCATGAGAAAGCGAGTGTGAAAATTAGCGAGGAGTAGACTCACGGGGAAAATTATAATTAAGCCAGAAATTAATTTATGTCAAAAGTAGGAGTGTGGGAGGAGATGGATCCGAATTCCATTTTATCATATCATTTTTTTATCCTTTTTTAAGAAATAAAAACAGTTTTTATTTTAAACTTCATTATTTTTATTAAAATTCATAATTTTAAATTAAAACAACTTTGCACCTATTTTTTTTCGAAATTTATTTCATACATTTCCCAAGAAATGCACGGTATCCCGAGCAGGAAGAAATATTTGCTGCTTCTATTCCCTTCCCCTTTCTGGCTATAGAAAACCCTAATTACAAGAATCAGTTTTAGAGAACAAATTGATCCTGCAGTGCTTCTATAGAGCTGAATTTGCAATTTATACTGCAATTTTAGATCAAAAGAAAGCTGCAAGTAACTGTAGAAGGAGGATACAGAAGCCATGGAAGATGTGATTACGGAGATCCCACCACCTTCTAGATTCTTCGAAGAAGACCTCAACAACTTCACTTCACCTTCTCTACTCCTTCCTTCTCCGTTTCTATTGTTCTCTCAAGCTCATCAAAAACCCCTCAACCCGTCTCTCCTTATCATCGCTCTCTCCTCGCCATCCCTCTACCTCTTCCACAATTTCCCCTCAAAAAACTTAATTGGATCTCTAATCCTTCCCGAAATTCCCTTCTCTGGCAACTTCGTTCAACCCTCTCTGGCCGACAACACCTGCAACATTTACTCTCTCAGTCCTGATGCTGTTCTCGTTTCCGTTCAGTGTTCTGTGCCCGCAGAGCGGTCGCATGCGGTGGCGAAGCTGCTGATCGGAAACGGGTTTCTTCCTGAAAAAGTTTTGATTTTGGATTCGATTCTAGCTCGGAATTATCGGGGTTGGTTGTCGTCGGATGAGGTTATTTCATTCAAGTTGGAGAGTTCTGCAGAGAGGAAAAGGGTAATTGGCGAGAAATTGTTGAAGGGTTTGGAGTATTATCCATCAGGGAGTGTTGTTGATGGTTTGGGCGCTGCAATTTTGGGACGGTGCCAAATGATGAATATTAGAGGGAGTTCGTGTGTTACTTGGCCTGAATTTGATGTTTCTGTGGTGAATTTGATCAAAGATTTTCTGCAAAAGGATGTGTTGCCTGGTTTGGAACTGAATTTGAGTGATGGCAAAAGTGATGAACTTCTCTCGAAGTTTAGTCGGAGTAAGGATCGTCTTTTTGATAGTGAGTTGTATACTTGAATTTTGCTGAAGTTTTTGCTTGTTTACTCTGGGAGTTTTCTAAGAGAGCCTTTGAATTCATATCAATAATTCCAGATCAAGGTTACATGAGGCTTCATATCAATTCTTAATTGCTTGTAGCTCAATGAACACTTTATTGTGCCAATGACCATGAATTTAAAATTGCAATAGATGCTGATATTCTTGTTCTCATTTCAATTACAAGTGATTATTGTTGAAAGATGCATAATCTGTATAAGATCCTTGGTTAATATTTTGTTTTGTGATGCAACTCTAAATTTTATTGCTTTTTGAAGTGGATTTGTTTGTTGAGTGCTACATTATGGTCTTCAACTAATGCTTTATTCTCCGATATCATTTGACATGTTGCTCCTGATTGTTCTAAGAATATGCACTTGTTCATGCTGTAGATGCTCTTGGTAATTGGGAAAAAAAATTCCCTGCAAATCGAAAGTGTACCATTGGTAGTGTGATAGCACATAGGAGTCTTTCTGATAAAGATTTCTTATTTGCTGCTTATAGATACAGCATGTTTATATTTTTTTAAGATCTATTATAGCTACAGGAACTAGTGTAGGAATTTGGTATCACCGCAAATGTGTAGGAATTGAGTCTTGAAGACTTAAATCGAAGCTAGAAAGAATATCAACACCTCTCGACCATAGTTTTTAAAATCAGACCAATCATTGAACCAGATAAGGTGCTGCTGATTTATTGGTTTAACCACTGGTTAAACCAATTTTAACTTTAAAAATATAAAAAATATATATACACTAATAATATATATTTAAAGTAATAAAATACAAGTGATATAACAATAATTTATATTAGAAATAATTAAAAAAATACAAACTCAATTAAAATAGAACTACAAAGTTATTACATTTTAATTATTGTAAAATTATAAAAAAAAATTTAAAAAAAAAAAATTAAAACCAGCCTGTTTCATAGGTTTTGATTAATTCACACCAGTTTTAATCGGTTTATGTACATTTCCGGTCTAAAGCCAATTGACTAGTCTGATTGGTTGGTCCACTTCGGTTTCTAGAATTATGCTTTTAACACTATCTTGTGTTCCTATTTTGTATTGATGATGCGAATCCAAAACAGAAACTAAGAAGCCGCACCTGCGGACTGCAAAATTTTCATATTAAATGGGAGAAAGTGATATTTTACGAAACTGCACAAGTGTCATTGTCACATTTTCCGGTGGAAAATGTCACTCTTGCAATTTGCAGTATAACTATTTTTACAATTGCATACATAGTACAATCTCAGTTGTATTGGCCCCAAGTATTTAAAAAGGTGGGCCAATTTGACTCAGATTACACTATGTTTGCAATTATAAAATTTGTTGTAACAATTCGAATTCTACAAAGGCTGCATTGCAGTTTGAGAGGAAAGGAGTGGGTGCAGTATTATTCATCTACTGTTGTCTGATAAATGATTATACTAAGCAAATTCCCTTTGAAGTAATGATTGTTAGACATATGTTCTTTCAAGTTTGAATTCACACCCTCTAGCATTAATTACATAATTGATTCTGAGACAGTTTGAATCTAGTTGTGGGAGGATGGACATGTTAGCAGCAGCATTATTCTTCCCTCTCTGATATTCTATTGTGACCATCCAGGACCAAGATGACTTTTCTAGTCCTGAAAGGGACAAACATTAGGCATTCAATTTGAAGTTCTATAGCTAAATTCTAAAGGAAACAGGTGGGTGTGATCATTGGAGGGGATCGGCTACCTCATGTGGTGGTATTTATGGTACACTGTAATTTCAAGTTATCAATGTTCTGCCAAATGCTAATTTGCAAACCCTTATCCAGAATTTTCAAGAGTAAATAACTTGTCCCATCCTTCCATTGATTTTACTTCTTTTTTTTTTCCACAAGTTAAATGATTCTTTAATCTCTTCACGAATCCCTGCAGGAAATGTATCTTCAATACTTTGCCATTGCATTCATTATATTAAATTATTAAACATGAAAAGTGTAGTGGTTTCAAGAATTGTGAAAAAATTGGAAGCAAATATATTGCTTGCTTGACTACTCCTGAACAAATAATTCGGTGGGGCGCTACGGAATTGCTCTCCTCACAACCTCTGCTTACCAAAAGAGGTTAAGAAAATTGGGGGAATGAGGAGTTTTTTATTTTTGGTGAATGAAATTTCTAGATGCTTGATATTCTTACACGATTGAAGAAATGTGGGTTTGATCCTGCACTTCACGTTGCACGTCAGGGCACTCTAGATTTTCCTTTCATTGCAAGAGTTTTAGGATTTTCGTTGAAGACCACTAGCATTCTTGGAGAAATTACACCTTGCTCCCATGAATCTTCAGCAAATAACATCATAAATATATCAGCTTTAAAGTTGCATTGTACTTCTAGTTTTATGTCAAGCAATATCATTTTATTTAAAATATATGCATAAAATTTTGAATTTAAGTTCAATTATATTGGTTATTTAAGTGTGCCTTTAATTTTGTTAGTTTGGGCAAAAGGTACTTTTAATTGTCGTGTCACACATACTTTAATTGTCGTGTCACACAGATACTTTGTTGAATCTGACCAAAATCAATGCATGCCATTCATAAGTAGGAAAGATTTTGTAGCGGTAATTCCGGTCAAATTCAGTAATGCGTTAAGTGGTAACACCTTTGTTTGTGAGGTATAACAGATGCAATGTCAATCATCTAAATCTAACTCCTCGTTGTGTTTTTTTTTTCCTTTAAAATATTTTTCTTTTGCGGAGGAAAGTATCAATTTTTATGTAATAGGTGTATTATGTGTGTTTATATCTTATCATTAAAAAGAATAATTGTTGCAGTATGGTGATAAAAGGAAATAATTTTTTTAATATATTTAACATTGAATATATAAATTATTTTTCATCATTTTGATATTTTATAATTATATTTTTATCAAATATATTTTCTACCAAAATTATATTTTATAATTATATTTCTATCAAAAATATTTTCTACCAAAACAATGAAACATAAAATCTTGAAGAATGACTTCAAATGTGTGTAAAATGATATAAATTTAGTTTTTCTAAGTTGAGGTATCGATGCTGTTACACTGAATGTTTAAGGAGGTTTTACCAAGTGAAAGTTGAGAAAGATAAAGTATTTTACTCTGAAAATATAGCAAGAAAATTAAAAGTAAAATACTAACCTGAAATGTATATCATAATGGGGTGGAGACTTCGTAATATCAACGAAACAGTGCTATGAATATCTTAAATATTAGCTTTTTAATTTAGTGGATTCCATCATTTGTTTTTTTTTTTTTTTGAGCCCATTAGATTGAAAGGTTGAAATTTAGATTCAAATTTAATTCACTGTATTACACAATCATCCACTAATATATTGTTACATAAATAAAAACTATTAACAAGTTACTACTATTAATAAAAATTATTAATTTTTTAATGACGTGTATTAATAGTATAAAAATTTTAACACTAATAATGAATCATATTTATATTCCAAAATTTAATAATATCTCTTTTTCTCTCTCTCTATATATAATTTAACTTTAATTCACTATTAGTTTAAATTAATTTTACATTATTATCCACTTATTTTTTGTTATATCAATAAAAATATTATATTTTAGTGACGTGTCTTCTTCTAATTTATTCATAATATTAAATATTTTACACTAATAATATATCAAATTTAAATTCATATATGTATATTGCTAATAAAAAAATTTGGGGCATTAACTCTCTTTGGGTGTTATCATAAACGTATTCTCCCATTGTAAAATATTCTATTTGAATCATAATTATTGTTCAAATGACAAGCCCATCTATAGTCCTACTAAAGTACTAATGGTTTGATAAGTTCTCTACTTTTTTGTTAGCTATAAATTGACATTTTTTTGCATTGAACTTGCAACCTCTAGAATATTATTAATGGGAAATAGACTTTATAAAAACAAGTTTGATTTACTTAAAATAAAGTTTAGTTCAACTTTATTTATCCTTATGAGTGGTAATTCGTGTCGTTCAAGTCAATCTTAAATATGTCAAAATAAATTAACTTGACCTTATCAAACTAATCTAAAGGGTAAAAGCTATATATTGAGGTAGTTCTAAACTAGGTTATTTTTTTATTAGATTGGATTATTATAATACCAATTTCAATCTCAATCCTAAATTAACATTTATCAAGCATATTTTATAACTCATTATATTTTATTATTATTATTATCATTGTTATTATTATATTAGTTATTTATTTATTATTAATTTTATATTATTAATTAATTAAGATCTATTATTATTAATAAATATAACTATATTTTTATTATCACTTAAAATTTTTTTAAAAGGATAATTAGGATAAATTTATTAAGATAATTGAAATGAAAATTATATATTTTTTTTTAATTTTAAAGAGACTAAATATGAATTCTTTTAAAAAATAAACTAAGAAATTTTTAAATATTAATGTAGTTTTGTTCCTAATTTCTTAGAATATATTGGTGACTTTTTTAGATATTAAAATTTAATCACTTTTAATACATGAAAGAAAATATTGATTAAACATAATTTGATCACTTGTAAAAATTATTTATAAAAAATTTATTTAGTGTAAATTTGAGGTATAATAAGACTTGTAATCAAAATTATGTATTAAAAATTTTAAATGATTAATTAGTAGTAAAAAACTTTAAATTCTATATTAAAATTTCTTTCTATGATTATTATTATTATTATATATTATTGTCTTTGTTATGATTACTCTTATTATTATAAAATGTAATTATATTTTATTATTATCATTTAAAAATTATTATTATTGTTGTTATTGTTTAATAGAACTAAAAATAATAAAAAATAAATAAATTAAGACATAATAATTTTTAATGTAAAATTTTTTATTAAGAAGGGTATAAACTAGGGGACTATTCCAGAAAAATTTTATTATTAAATAAAATGAGCACAAATAAATATCTATATCAGTGAGTCATATGTATTAAATATGAAAATAAATATATATGATTAAATATATTAAATAAATAATTATATAGATAATATATTAATAAAAATAATTATAATAATTTATATATAATAATAAAAATAAATAATAATATATTATATATAATTTATTTAAAATTGATATCAAAATTATTTATTTAATTTTTTAAATAATTTAAAACTTTAATATTAAAGTATTAATTTAAATTTTAATATAATTATTTATTTTGATAAATTTATATAATATATATTGATAATATTAAATATATAAATTTATTAATTGTAATATTAAAAATTATTTGATATTGCTTATATATAATTTTAATATTATATCTATTAAAATATAATTTTAATATACTAAAATTATTATTTTAATATATATATATATATATATATATATATATATATATATAAATTAGATATGTAATAATAAATTAATCATTTATTACTAATTACTATTGTCATATTAATGGACTAATTTAATAATTCGACAAATTAACACTTATCAGTCTCAATATTTTATTAAGTTAAACTAATTAGTCCTAATCTCTTATCAATTTAGGCTATTATTTTTATTTTTCGTACCAGTCCTAATCCTATATTAAGCAAAATTATATCAATTGTAAGCTAATATGTTAAACCTAACTCTTTTTGTCATCTCTAATCAACCTATTTATTAAACTTATTAAAATGGATTACCCATCTAAGTCATTTAATAATTTTGATTAATAAAATTTATATTATAAAATTATTTATTAAATTTAATTATTTAATATTTTTATAAAAATATTTTTAATCATGAATAAAATATGATTTTAAATTTTATCATCATTTTATTAAAATAAGATTTATATTTTTATTATATATTTATTTATAGTTTAATTATTAATTATTTTTGAAATAATATTTTAAAAAATTTAATATAAATTTTTAAATTGATTGATGTGTTAACTTGAATTTATATAAATGTATCATATTTGTATCACGTTATTATATTGAATTAAAATTTGCCACGCCTACTTATCTCTACCTCTTGTAAGGATTACCACTAAGTATTGGTCTTTCATTTTAGCGGATCCTGGTACTTCTTGCCCTTTTGTTTTTCCTTAAAAGAATCCATTAAGATAAAAGGCCAAATTTGAATACTATGAGTAGTACCATTTTTTGTGCTACCCTAATCTTCATCCGTGTAAGATTGTATTGTTGAGGTGTGATAGGCTTCTATGACAAGCAAATGTAATTGGGCTCAATGGCACAAAATCAACGTGATGTAATACAAGTTGGTTAGACCTAATCTTACAAAATCAAGTTGGACTATTCAAAGCCGTTCGCAAATTAGAGACACAAATATGACAAACAGAACGTCCCAATATATCCATCCTACATTACCCAGAAACCTGCTTTGCCTAATTTAGTCCGTGTGTGGGGCCCCTATTATGACTTCCCCTTCCATTTACTTGCCTATACAATTTTGACAAATACAAGCACAATTCTTTTACACAGATCTCAGAACTTACACTTGTGCAGGGTTACAAAAGAAGTTGTTCATTGAAAATTGACATAAAAATTATGGGAGTACTATTCATTGCTGGCTATTTCTTACACTTCAGCGCCTAATAAAATTTCAATCAAATTCATCATTCACAAGCGTGACTAATAATACAAAAAATGTATTTGGACAAGTAGAAAGGTACTAAAAGTTAAACTTGATGCTAAATTAAAGAAATGTCAATTGCAAACTTAAATTAAAGTAATTCTTTTATAATATTGGTATGAAAAATACATATTAATACATTCATTTTTAAATTTACATTTAATCTGCTCACACTCACAATATAAGTCAATACAAATCGATTCAGAACTAATTATTATTTATTTTGTAAGTGGCCAAAAATGAAATAATCATATTTCAAGAGACACTTTCACTCATATGGAATAGATTCTAATTTTTATCCAAAATCATTCATATAAAAGAAAGTATCTTTTTAAGAATATCTCTTGTGCCATTTTTAAATATAAGCAGAGTGATTATGTATGTAGAAATATAAGTTTAACAAAATTTATACAAGTAATAATAATAATAATATTAAAATTAGAAGAATCCTATTAACCTGCCCTATTTCTCACGATTAACTACAATAATTTACACCAATCCAAATCAAATTCATCTTCAAATAACGATTCCTTTTTTTTTTAAAGGAACGGTTAATGTTAGATTCATGTAAAGCCAAAATGGTAAACGCATTAAGCAAAGATTAGCTGTTATTGGTTCGGTTTGGTGGCTGCCTCAAATATTTTCTGACATAAATTACATATGGCGGGCGCACACCTTGTAATTACCGATTTCTCCTGCTCTCCCACTGCATAATGTTTCCTTTTAGTTTGAGAGCTCTCATCAACTTAGTAATATTAGTTGCATCTTCTCTTGACTCTAAGGGGGAAAAAAATTCCTTTCAAGAAACTCCAGGAAAATAATAATGAATAAATAAAAATGCACTCACAAATTGTTACACTCCACTCTCCTCCTACACTTATATATCCTCTTAGTCCCACCCATCTCTCCCACTCTGCATTTTCTACCAAGGAAAAGAAAGCTAATTTCAAAGGCAATGGGGTTTTTGTTTCATTCAAGATACTCAACTTTGCATTTTGTTCTTACATTTTGCATGGTTTTTAGCAGCAGATTGCATGCAAGTGATCCTCCTTTGACATTGGATTACTATGCAAAATCTTGCCCCACTGTGTTTGATATTGTTAGGAAGGAGATGGAATGCGCCGTGCTGTCCGATCCTCGCAACGCCGCCCTGATGCTTCGCCTCCACTTCCATGATTGCTTTGTCCAGGTTGCTCTTCAACTTCACTGTTTAAGGCTTATCATTCTTCTTTGGCACTCTTTCATGGTTAGAATGTATGTCCCGACAAATGGTCCCAGTATTTGGTACTGGAATTCCATGTCATCCTATGTTCTATTATAGTACTAGGTACTAGGAATAGGACATATAACCTAAATTTGCTAAGCTTCTTTCTGTCCTCCCATGTACCAAGATTTGAATTCGGATGCCATCTAATAAACATAAAAGATGAGAGAGATGTAAGATTGGAAAAAAATAAATAAAATAAAAGATGAGGGAGACGTAAGATTGGGATTGTCCATAGTAGATGGATTTAGATTCTTTCTCTTTCTTATTGTGATTTTTAGAGAAATAATGATTTAGAATCCATTACTTTCTTTTATTAGATCCGTAATTTCAAAAAAAAAATTATTAAACTTTCTTTAAAATTCATCCTATCCTTATCTTAAAATAAAAAAAAAAGATCATTGTTCATAAGCAATTAGATTGTTGACTAACAATAAGGTTAGATTAATCGAATTATATGTAATTTATCTTAATAATTTTAACTGTCGTTACGATTAATACAAATAATTTATTTTCAAAAGATTTACATATCTTAAAATAATTATATTTTTACTGGACGTCTCCCTCACTCTATTCACTTTGTATCATAGGAGACTCAAATTCTTTTTTTTTTTTCTTTTTGGTGAAATTAGATTCAAATTCATCATACAAAAACTTGAAAAATATTGCCATCCACATATTGTATATGCGCTTAGTGTCTGAGATTAATGGGTACAGGGATGTGATGGATCAATTCTGCTAGAGGATACAATCACACTTAAAGGAGAGAAGAAAGCATCTACTAACATTGACTCTTTGAAAGGCTTCACGCTTGTTGATAAGATCAAGAACAAGCTCGAATCTGAGTGTCCTGGAATTGTTTCTTGTGCAGATCTTCTCACTATTGCAGCTAGGGATGCTGTCATTCTGGTAACAAGAATTGCCCTGCTTCTACCATTTCTATAATGGATCAGAATAAAAAATGTAACTGTATTATAAAAGCAATCACAACAACGTCGCAGGAGAAAAGTTTGTCAAAACTTTTGAAGTGCAAAATTTTATTGCTATTTTATTAACTTTTCTTTTAAAAGCAGTTAGACATAGCCCAAAAAAATAAATAAATAAAATGTTGTCGTAAAATGTTGTCGTAAAAAACTTTTAATTATTTGTACTTTTGTTCTTTCAAAAATCAGTTTCCGATTCTACCGTTAATATTAATATTGTGACCGCAACAATGTCATATCACTGTAATTTACAATTTAAATTCTTAGTGTTCATAGCTTCTTCTTCTTCTTCTTCTTCTTCTTCTTCTTCTTATTATTATTATTATTATTATTATTATTATTATTATTATTATTATTATGTGCATAATGTATTGGATTGATATTAGTCTCCGCTGATTTTTTTTATTTTTCTTATTTTATAGGTTGGGGGACCTTACTGGGATGTTCCATTGGGAAGGAAGGATTCAGTAACTGCAAGTATTGAGCTAGCCGATACCAATCTTCCTACTGCAGATGAGAACCTTGTCTCTATCGTTTCCAAGTTTCTTCACCAAGGCCTATCTGTTACAGATATGGTAGCCCTTGCAGGTATCAGTCTAATAAATTTCATAGAATTAAGTAGCAATGTCACCCTTAAATGATATGTATATGTGTCCATCGTGTATATGACAAAATTATCATAATATAGATTATCATTTTAGATTTTTTCTTAATGGATAAATTATACCCACTTCTTTTAAAATTTAATATAATTACATTCATATCTTTTATATTTTCACATATATATACTAATATCCTTTTTTGATTATTTTATACATTCGCTCATCTCTCTACTTTTTTGAAAAAATAAAATTATTAATTTCATCTTTAAAATTATATCATCTGATAAAATAAATTTTAAATTATATTAAATAATTAATTTTACTCCTAAATAATAATTTGTATAGACAGTATCTTTTTATATAGATATTTAAAAATAAAATTATTTGTATAAATCTATACAAAAAATAAAATTATCAATATAAATAATTATTTAAGGATAAAATTAATCACTTAATATAATTTATAAATTATTTTACTAGTATCATATAATTTTAGAAGTGAAATTAATAATTTTATCTTTTGAAAAAATAGAGAGAAAAGTATATATTTTTGAAAATAGAAGGCATATGAATGTAATTAGATTAATCTTAAGAGATGTGAGAATAATTTATTCTTTTATTTAATTTAAAGACATTAAAATTACCATTAATATTTGTTTTTTAGCATAATTTATTGAGGACATAAGCGCACATATCATGCACCTAATTTTTAAAATTATAATATTTTTATGGCATCTTAACCTTAATGCTATTTATCATATATACAACAATTAAGGACTTACTGATGATGATCTCAAACATTCTCAAAAAATTTATCCATCACACGCTCCAGGTGCTCACACCATCGGCGTTGCGCGCTGTCAGAATTTCCGATCAAGAATCTACGGAGACTACGCATTTACATCGGAGAAAAATCCAATCTCGGAGGATCATATCATGAAGGTGAAATCAATCTGTCCCCCAATTCATGGAGGAGACAACAACATAACAGCAATGGACTATGTGACCCCAGATCTCTTTGACAATTCATTCTATCAGTTACTGCTGAAAGGTGAAGGATTGCTTAATTCAGACCAAGAAATGTATTCGAGTGCGTTTGGGATCGAAACAAGAGAGCTTGTGAAGAAGTATGCTGCAGAGCCAATTGCTTTCTTCCAGCAATTTTCAGATTCGATGGTGAAAATGGGAAACATTACAAACGATGAGAGCTTTGTCAATGGGGAAGTTAGGAAGAACTGCAGATTTGTGAACACATAGAGCCGAATTTTTTTGGGTCTTGTGTTCACAAAAAAGCAAGGGTTTATTTCACGTATTGTGTTTATGGCCACATGATATTAGATTGATATGTCATAATTTCTGACCAAGAATTCATAAAATTGGAAGGAAAGGGAAATGTTGATTTTCTTGTCATAAGAGAAGTGCCAGAATGAAAATCCTAAGTATCATTTCTAAACAAGCTGCTTAACGTTGACGCAATGTTCTAAGTTTGCAATTCATGCCATTTGAAAAAGGGAAAAAGGAATTTGAAAAAAATTAAGGAAATTCTAAAATATCCTCAAGGTTTTGAAATCCGAAGTGGTGTGGCAAGATTCATGGATGAAATTACTAAATTTTTTAGTAATTTCATCCAATAACTTATATTTTATCATATCATTTCGGGTTCTAAATCTTTGGAGGTACCAGAGCAAGTCCCAAAAAATTATCAAATCATTTCTTAAAAGATTTCGTTGATATCAAATTAGTAATGGGAGATTTTCTTACATAGTATCAATTCTAAAATTTTTGCTTTAAATTTTCTGTGAGATTCTTACATCAATTTAGTAGCCAAAAATCTTGCAAAAATTCAAATAAATACTACAATTTTAGACATCGATACTAAATTGATGTAAAAAATTATTTTTTAATATTAATTTGATGTTCATCAAACTTTTCAAATAATGATTAAATAATTTTTTCAAAATACTTTAAGATAATATCGTATATTATGTATCACTAAAAATGCATAATTCTTAAGTGATAATGAAATTTACTTTACCGTTGCAAGCTTTTGGCTTGGGATATCCTATATTGTTCAAAAAATCATTTGCCATTTTTCATATCTCACATCAAATCAATTGTAAATTGTGAATCTAGTAAATTAATCATTCATACTATTGTCTGAATATATGAATCAAACATACAGAACACAAATACGTGATGTAGCATCCTTTTATTTAATACTATCATCCCATTTTAATCGATTATGTTTATTTTGATTATTCTACTAATTACTTGAACTTTGATAATTTTATCAGATAATCTAAAAATTTAGGCTCGATCATCATCATCAGATTAGTGAAAGAATCGTTTCCGTTTTAGGATTTAAGAGTTTTTCTATCAAATCATTTGCTAAAACTGTATCAAAATTATAATTGTCATAGAAAAATAGATATGTCAATTTAAGCTAATTCATTGTTGTTTTATTGCTTCAATTTAAAATAATTTTTTACTCACAAAGTATTAATTCAATAGAAAGTATATTGATTTGAAATGAACATTTTTTATCAATAAATAAGAGTTTTAATTTTAGAGGTGACTTTTATTGAAAAAGAAAAATTTAATAAAAAATGTTTAGTTCAAATAATATTTGATATCCTCGAAGATTTTGCATTTTTTTTTATATCCAAGATTTGATCATTGTTTTTCGTGTATATGTGTCCAATCATTTAACCACTCGTGCTATCATTAAACAAAAAATCTATTAATACTTTAATTTTTGATTAATTATCTCACTAAAGAAAAAGTTTCTACTACTATCACCGAACATTCTTTTTCTAATTGACTTAATTTGCAGTACAAAAGAAAATTTTTTTTCTAAGAGAATATTTTCCATATATATATATGTATGTATGTATGTATGTATGTATGTATGTATGTATGTATGTATGTATTCCTGGGTCCAAGTTGGCTTATATATTAATTGGCAAAACAGTATAAAAAGAACTTGGATGGTTCTGTTGGCATAAAGTAGCATCAGCTGTCGAGGAAAACAAAACGTTTAGTTTGTGTTTGATCTATGGAAATACTATCTATTTTTATCTTTTGGAATGACTTTTATTTTTAATTTTTCCTTTTTTTTAATATGATTAATGTGTATTCAAATATAATTTTTATTTTTATCTCAAAATTAAATGATAATTATAAGATAGTTGAAATTTTAGATAATAAAAATTAAAAGATAGATAGTAGTGGTGATAATAATGAAAACAATTATAATAATAAAAGCAACAATAATAATGGAAAAAGTGTTAGTTCTGTAATGATTATTGAAATTTGAGATGTCAAAAATGATAGTAGTAGTAATGATGATGATGATGATGATGTAGGTAGTGATGAAGGTGAAAATTATTGATGAGTAAAAATTAATAATAATTTAAATAAATCCATATAGTCGGTATATAAAAATAAGAATAAAAAAATTATTTTTTATTTTTTCTAAACTTTTGAAAATAGAGATCTCATTTCTCAGAAAATGGAAATGGTAAAAACTAATCGACTCTTTTCATGAAAAATGAAAACAAGCAACAATTAAAATAAATGCACCTTTACATTTTGTTTCTCGTTTTCCTCTACCTTTTTTCGGAAGAATTAATAATATAACACTAAAAGTGCAATTGAGATAAACTCACTTCTTAGAGAGATTTATAATACATGTACAAAAAATTATTTATTTTTTAAAAAATCGTACTAAAAAAATTCACACTATCTTTGGCGGAAAATATTCTGATCCTATTTTAGTATTGAAATTTTCAATACTTAATTATAATATCAGAATTACTGATCTATCAAAATATAATAAGTAGGATAAAAATCTTTTCATCTTTGATAACATTCTCTTTAGTTTTTCTTTTTCCTTTTTTTCCTTTTCATGTCTTTGCCCACTATTTTATTTGGGCCTTCTTCTTTGGCAACGGTTCATATTAACTTTTAAAAATCTCATTGGAAAGAAGAAATATATAAAGGGAGACCATTTATAGGGCCCAGAGCCCAACCTTTTGGGCCCATATAATGGACAATGTGACCAATGCGAAATTGTAACTTACTTATTTTAGAAGAAACCGTCCTAAAATTTTCTTCATCAAAATACCAAAAAATAAAAGGAAATTTTGTCATTCAGCCCTCTAAAAATTGTCTCCAATATAATTTGTGATTAATTGAATTGCATTTCTTTTCTCAGATAAAATTGGTTTAGATAGAGTACTTAGTGCAATCGACTGGGGCATCAGTGATGCATTCAGATATTGAGACTGTTTGCTCAAAAAAATTATAGACATCAGCCCAAAGAGCGAGTTAAGGCTTGAGGCTTATTCAGAAGAATTTTCCACTCAACAAAATCAAATATCAAAATTTTTGAAAAATATATATAATATTTTAATTTTAATTTTTTAGAATTATTATACATAAAATCAATAAGGACCTAATTCATTAGATTATTGATTCAATCAATGGGCCATTGATTTAACCACTTATAATATAAATATATTAAAAAAATAAAAAATACCCACTCAAAGGTTTTATGATTTATCAAAATATGATAATATGAAAAAATGAATTGAGATCATACAAAATTCTATAATCAAACAAATTAGTATTTTCTTTTAAAGATTAACAGCTAAATATAATACACCAATTCAATTGAGTTAATTAAAAACTATCAATCAAATTGATTTTTTACCAATTTACTTATAAAACTACTCTAATAGGACGATTCAAATTGGATCAACTACCAATTTACTGGTTTATCAATTAAATTAGTCCGATCGATTTGAATTTAATAAATATGCATAAAACTAAACATATTAAAAAAAAATTGAGGAATGAGAGATTCTCTACTTGTCTCCCCTTAACTCTACCCCGGAACTTATCTTTTGATAGGCATCAAGACATCTCACTTAGGAGGGATGATCACCAAGATAAGTTTCTAATATTGGGAAGACTCAAACTTGCAACCATGAAAAATAATTGAGTTTTCACCAAATCCTCTATGCTAGTTCATGTTAGCAGAATAAGATAATTCTATCATTCTATACATTTTGAACAATGCTAATAAAAATTATATTGTGAATTTGACTCATTTCTAAATAATGCATTGTAATATATTCCGTAATCAATAAATCCTTTAAAATTTGGTATTTTCGTAAAATTTTGTGTATAATAATCTTTAGAAGTTTATTTTAATTTTATTTAGTATTCCAAAACATGAAACAAGAAAATGCCTATTAATATGATGTTCAAATAGTCTTAATTGCATAACAAATAAATTTTGCAATATATTCGCACTTAATCCATGTGAGCCTAATCTTAGTATAGAATTTACGAATTTAACTCTAAATGTAAATTAATTTTAGAGATGCAAAAATGATTTAGAGTTTACGAATAATACGTGCATAAAATGGATTTCAAAATTTAGACTTACAAAAAAAAAAAAAAACTTAAATAGATTGATTTGTGTGAAATAAGATTCATATAATTATGCTCGTACAAGTGAAAACAGATCCTTGGATTTATCATTATATATATATGATATATTTTTTAATTATAATAGAAATGATACAATAGTTTAATAATTTAATTTAATGCACTTTATAAATTATAAATTTTACAAGTTAACTTATGGGTTACCACTTTTTATATAATATATATAATTACAATAAAAATAATTTAATATTTTGAAGATTCAATAATTTTATCTAATATAATTTATTAATTATAAATAATATAGGTAAGCATACAAAGTTATGTGGGCAAAGCGTGGCCTGGAACAAATTTACTAATTTTTACCTACAAAAAATGTAGATTTATGCCAACAAATTTATTCGAACTCAACTCCATGCAAATTTAATTCATTTAGGCCCACCCTATCTTTTATGGGTCCTATTTAAATGTGAATACATTGAGTGTATAGCTATGACTTTTGGTTCACACTTAAAATTCTCCAACTTTGTGCCATAAACTTTGAAAGGGTTGCTTGCAAGTTTAAATTTTGAAATCAAAGTAATAGTGTTGGTAATGTGTAGTTGCGGATCGTAGTCGCATAGTAATAATAATTAATAAAGAATGGAGAAGAAAAGTATAAGTAACTTGCAAGAAGCTTCAAGTGAACTCATCCTAATGTTAAAATATTCTTTAAATGTCAAACATTTGACTTTATGGATACAATAATCCATGGCATTGTTAATCAACTTGTTAAAATCCTTGGAAGTTAGAATTATTTATTTATAATAATATATTTTATTGCAACATATATTATACTGTTATGGGTGAACGATAAGGAGAAGAGAAGTATTGACGATTGAGATGATATATTTAATTGACTATTAATTTGACAATATATGAAGCTATGCTTCGGTTGGTTTCATCCCTAGAGACCGTTACACTTATATTACACTTACATTTTTTTTAGGTTTAATAAAATTATATTTATGTTATTTTTATTTTAAAAATTTATATTTAATTCTTTTTTATATAGATTTATTTTTTTATTTTAAAATTATATTAATTTTTCTGTTTTTAAAAAATAAAAAACCTGAGTATATATTTTTTAAAAAGAAAAACAATAATTAAACTTAAAAAGGGAATCTAAGACTCTGTTTAAACTTTATTTTTAAAAATATTTTTCAATTTTTAAAAAATAAAAATACTGAAAATTTTATTTGGCAACATGTCTTTAAACTTTGCTTTAAAAACTGATCTTAAAATTCTTATTTTAAAAATAAAAAAATAAAAAAATTTATATTTTTTGAATTTATTTTTTATAAAAATTTTGTAATTAAATAAAAATTTAGCTTATTTTTTAAATTTAAAATAATTTTTTAAAATAAAAAATATATTCAAATACATCCTAATTTATTCGAAAATTATTTCAGTTGGTTTTCTTAGTTGGTCAAAGGCGTTACATAATATTATACTGTTTTTAATTATCTATAATCAACGTGATATGCAATATATACAGAAGTTTAAGAGATATAGACAAAAGGCAATTAGTAATGATCAATTTCTTGGTCATCATCGAAAGAAAGGTAGAAATAAAGTTGTAGAAAAAACTCGGTCAATTCACCCCAAAAAAAGAAGAAAAAAAAAGGGGGTCTTACTTGGTATCAGGTTTATTTATTATCCTCGGCCATGTATATTTTTACCCAATCTTTTTATCAAATTCTTATAGTTTAAAAGTGTAAAATTGAAAATTTACACTCCTTTTTTAATTAAATATTTTATCTCTTTTTTCTCAATAACCAATAAAAGTGGATTACGCTTGCTTCTTTTTTTTTTTTTTTCAAATTTTTAGGGATAATATGAATGATAAATTATTTTACATATACAAAATTAAATTTCAGCAGCAATATCGAGTACTACTGTATTATTAAAGATATAAGTTGGATTATACTTTCCTGTCATAGATTTTTATTTATTTATTTATTTATTTATTATAATTATAGAAATAATAAGTTATATAATATATATAAGATTTTGGATTAAAATTCAAGACATAAAACACGAAAAAAGATAATTTCGATTCTTGGTATATTATCAAGAGTTAATATTTATTGAAAGAGTTTCCATGACCTGTTTTCTTTTTTATATTTCGATAACAAATAATTTCTTAAAAAATTGAATTGTACAAAATCATTTTATTTTGAAGAAACATAATAGCTAATGGGTCTCTCACTCCGTTAACAATTAATAAATGCAAACAGGTTGTTGGTTATTAAATAAATTTAATAGTAAAAAAGAAAGATATCTGATAATTTGGAGAAACGTGAAATTTAATTAAAAATTAAAAGAAAATAACAAACTAATTTAAACTTATTATGATTATATTCACAAATCCCTTTGAAATACTTAGGTTTGGTTACAAAGTTTTCTTAATATACGTAACTATAAAATTTTTCTCACACATTTATAGAAAAATGTGTGTTTCCGCATAAAACCCCCCAAAAAAATCAATGTTCATGTATAAGCATGAAAGTCAGGTATGAAAACAAAAAATTCGTTTTTTAATATAAAATTTTACAAATTTTTATAAATTATAAGTGTATATAAATTTTACTTATATTAATATATAAAAAAATTATAACTTCATTATTTAAAATTGTAACAAAAAAACTTTCAGAAATTTTTACGAAAAAAATTACAACATAATGAAAAAAATAACAAGAAAACTTTCAGAAATTTTTACGAAAAAAATTACAACATAATGAAAAAAATAACAAGAGAGAGGAGTACAATATGACCTTTTTTTAGTGCACATGGGAGTATAACTCAAATTTTGTGCATATAACATTATATAATCTGGTGTAATAAAATTGAAAAAGAAAAAGTTATTGTTGTTAAATAAACATTAAAGTAAGTTAAATACATTTTTTTTATCACAGATGCTATTATTGTAATTAAACTGAATTTCCTGGTGTTGGATTATGAAAAGTTTTTTTTATTTTTTTGGGTAAATTCTCTAGTAATTGCCTCATTCAAGTAGAGAAATTAAGTGTGGCTGTTTGGAGAAATTAATTGCCCAATTCAACATTATTACTTACATATTTCGACCGAAAATATTATTGTGATATTGATCATGAAAGGGAATAATTTCATATTTAGAACAAAATTCTTTACATTAACATTAAACAAATGGCACATTTTTTTCTTTCTAGTAATATTACCCGAAACGCTTAACGAACCGGTTCAATGGTCAAATTCGAATTAACAGTTAATTTGGATTAAATCAGTGTGAATCAGGGAAACTTAGAAGACCGGGCAGATCTGGTGACCCGCTTCCAAGTTTGTGAAGCACGTAGGTTTTAAAAAGTGAAATTTTCTGCCATTGCAAGGACAATAACCTACCTCTGAGCGCTTTAACCCCCTGTCAATTACATTTTTTTTTTATGAGTATTGAGCAAAATTTTTATATAATATTGATTACATTATTGTTTACATACATTTATATTATTATTGATATTAATTATTGATACATATTACATATTTTTACAAATACATATTAATATAAATATATGCATTATATGAATTTAAAATACCCTTGTAATATATTACACAAAATATATTTATTACTAATACATAAAATATCAATAATTATAATATTTTTACTTGTAATAAATGATGATAACTGCACATGTCATTTATGTTCTGTAACATATTTTTTAATTTTATATGTAATACATATAATTTAATATTTCATATTATATATAAATAAAATTATATCAATTAATTCAATTACCGGCTAAACTGATTTAATTTGAACCCATGAATCTTACCAACATTGATTAATTTGGGTTTCAAAACAGTGGTTTTTACTAATAAGGTATTGATTTGATGGAAAGTAAGTGGTTTCAAACAAATTTTACTTATTAATATGAAAATAAAAATAATTGAAACGAGAGAAGCTCATTAATGTTCTATTTCCAAAAATGATTATTCATCCTACTAGGTGTTACATGGTAATTAAAAAAAAGTTAGCACATTTTTTCTCATTTTGTAAATTTATAACTGTATTCTTATTTAAAAAAAAACTCCATCTAATTTTTATTATTTATCATAATTAACTAATTTAAAAGATATTAAGAAACTAATTTAATTGATTTATTTTCAATAAAATTTCAAGAGTATTCTTTATGTATAAAATTTAAGATAATTAAAAATAAAAAATAATAAAATAAATGTAAGTGTATAAAAGTATTGAAATAATGAACCATTAATTAATAAAAAATAAAATTAAAAAAATTAAATATATCATTGAAATTTTAAAGTAACACATAGAAAGTAGTAAAATATTTTTTTTGAAATACAATAAATAAAAAGAACAGAGAGGATATTTAAAAAAAAAAAGAAACAAATGCACCTTTCAGCGTAGAAATAATAATAATAATTTAATGAGTGCGATAGAATTGAAGACGGGGCAACTGTTGTTTAATCGTTGTGAATAAAGTCATTGATCCAACTGTCCATCTGACCATTTTGTAGAAGTATTCAACTTTGTCTGTTTCGCATAATTTTCAATGACAGCGACCTTATTATGAAAATATGCAAAATCCGTACAAATCCTTCCTGCTTCATTCGAAGCTCATTCATTTCTCCTTTCATGCTTTAATAAATAGACTTGTTCAAAGTCACAATCAGAGAATTTTCTCTTATGAGGTGAAAGATTGAAGTCACTAACCATGATAGGGGCTTGATTTTATTAGGTAAGTTCTCGAGATCGAGTCGTGTAAATAAAATAAATTATCATTGAAAGAATTTTATTTTCATATTGAGCCATCCTGATTCGAATCTGGATTAGTCGAAGATCCAATATGACTTATCAGATATCAAATGGTCCATACCAAAAAAGAGATTGAAGTCAAGAGAAAAAAGTGAAGCATTGCTAAAAAATTAAGGATTATAAATTTGATAAATAATAATAAATTAAAAAATAATTTTTAAATTTATAATTATTTAATTCTCTGATTTTTTTAAATAGGGATTATAATTTCATTTTATTGTTTAAAATACATCTTATATTTTAAAAGATTTCAATTGGTGGACATTTAATTTGTATCCTTTAGAAGGTGAGAAAAATTTTAAAAAAGTTAATTGAAGGATTAATAATAGTAATTTTTGAAATAAAAATAAACTAATAGTGGATATATAATTTGGGTGCCCAGAGTGTAAGAAAGTTTTTTGTGGGCATATTCATCTGAAAAATTCTTGCTTGTTTAGTAGATACATAATTTTTATGTCTTAAGCCATTAAAAAATTGTGATCTCATTAATAATTAATATTTTATAAATCTCTCATAATATTTCAGTAACTTGAAGCGTAAAAATTGTATGCCCATTAAGTAAGTAAGAATTTCTCTTGTTCATGCCATTCTCATCTTTAAAACATTACCTGTAAAATTTTATAATATAAAAATTATAAGTGTATATAAATTTTACATATAATAATATACTAAAAATCAGAATTCGGTTATTTAAAATTGCATACAAATATTTTTGAATTTTTCTCATTTTTATATAGGAAATATAACGTTCAATAAAGAATTGTAAAAAATATGAAAGTTGTTCACAAATTTTGTAATAGCACGTATATTTGTAGTTGTTTTCATGCACAAAATTTTGCATACATAACTCAATATGAATTTAATTTGTTATTGAAACCTATATTATGTTTGTGGAAGCCACACAGCCACGAAAGCTTTTTCTATACCTTTAAAGATTGATTTTATAAAATTTTGATATCTTAATTTTTTTTTTCATTTTTCCCAGCAAACCTTAAATGAGATATGTAAACTTTTTCCTTTTTCCAAGCATACCTTTACAATAACTTTAAATAATAGTTACAAAAATAATTGACGTAAAAAGTTTTATTTAGATGTCAATGTACAAAATAATTGACATCAAAACTTTATGTGAGAATGAAAACATTGATGGTGTTTAATATCTGATGTCTTAAAATTAAATTTGCATAATTTCAAAAATGATATTGCACGATAATAGATGTTGGTCTTGCCTTTAGTCAATGTTTATATTGTGATATTTATTTGCATTTCTATAGTAATGATACCTTTAAGGTAAAATCTAATTTGTAGAATTTTTCTCACATTTTTGGAAATTTCATATTCTTATGTTTGGTTTAAATTTTAGAAAAATATTCTCAAAAATATTTTTAACCTAATATTTCCTTAAAATATTCACTACTATTGAATTGTGATTCTACGATGATTGATCAATATTAATCATAGTAAAAATTGACATATATAAAAGCAGGGCAGCATATTTTAAATTATTGCAAAAAATAAGATGATAATTTCTATTATTATTGGCATTTATAATTATGTAGTGACATTTTTAAAATTTGGAAGAAACTATAACATAATGGTTGAATAGAACATTGATGTGTAAAGTTAATGGGAATGGAACCTAAAATTTCATTAGAAATTATAGCATCGATTATTTATATAGTTGTGGTCCAAAGGAAATTCAAATATCATCTGAAAATATATTCAACATTTACATGTTGCTTATTTTTTTTAACTACTATATAAAGGCAATCAAAAGTCTTCTCAGGCAAAGCAATTCCCACTTATTTGAAAATCATGCATGCATTAGAAATTGATTTTAAGTCAATAACCAATGTTTTTAGTTTTTCTAATTTCCTTTATATCTCACTTTATCTATCATTTGAAAGCATCTGGGTGATACCTTAATCTCTATTTTCTAACTTGAGCGTTCGTTTAAGAAGGTGGAAAATAGGTCTCAACAATTTATCTAACACCTTTCCTTTCATTATTAAATATGATTATTATTGCTTTATCCTTTGTCATTTATATTTGTCAAATGAAATAGAGAGGGAACTATTTTCCTTTTCCTCAAACACATGTTTAAATTAGATAATAGAGCATAAAATGTTGCCTACATTTGTGATTTACTAGATTTAAAGTAATATTTGATGATGGGTATAAGAATTATTATTGAGTTTGGCAACAAGACTGGAAGACTAAAAACTTTTTTTCCCTCTTTTTGTAATATAGTTATAATTATGTATTTGTTAATGTAACAATATATAAAATGGATAAACTTATGAAATAATTTTTTTATCAATGTTTTCTTTCTCATATTTTTGTATATTTAGGTTCAATATGTTAATGTTTATATACTTATGAGAAAATTTTGTAAAAAGAACATATAACTTTTCTTTATTTATTTTTATATTCAAGTTCAATGCATTGATGTTGTAAGTTTATAGTTGCCAATGTTTAATAAAATTATAAAAATATTTTTCTACTAATTTTAAAACTAACTTTTTTTCTTCAAACTTAGAAAAATTATTTTTTTACAATAATCTCATACAAAAAAGGTTGTTTAAAAATAACTAATGCATGGAAATAAGATAGTGGTTTCTATATTACAATCAATGTTGTATGTTTTAATTTGAAAGACATCAATCTAATATAGAAAACAATTATTGTAACTCAATCAATGTCTAATAACCACCTAGTTTAACCTATATCTGTTTTCATGTCATTTGTTATTATAAATTGATATGGAAAGTGATAAAAAATTACATAAGCAATGGCAGGAATGCAAAATACAAGACTATTTCACTCTAATTCCATTTGAAAATTCTGCATTCCTCTAACTTAAAGCTCTATCTTATAAACTCGATTAGAATTACGAAGTGCAAGCTATTTTTCTACTCTTTTTTGCAAATATGGTGCAACCACCAAGTATTCTCAGGTTTTCATTATATGTGTGGCTTAGTTTAATATTTTAGTGTAAATATGTAAGTTTGCTTTTTCTGGGGTTTGTCTTAATAAATTCAGCTTAGGATCTTAACTGTTGAGGTTATATCATCTCACTAAAATGTTTTTCTCTGTGTTAGATTATGAATATGCTTCATAACCTTAGGCACAAAATATATTACATTCAAATCCTATATATGTGTATAGAAATATTCTGGAGTTGTGTAAGTACAACTCTAAAAGATGTTATTTTTTCGATGATTTGGGTTACATTATGCCAATATATGAATGTGTATCTATTTTATATATAACTACCATATAATTATATAAAAGCCAAAGTGTTTTATGGTTAATCTAAGAACATACAAATTCATGTAATATAGGATTTAATTAATATTCTTGTATGTATGGTTCACAACCCATTTGGTTATGATCAGCGTGGTTCCTGTTATTGGTAATCACCAATTTACCTAATCCTACTTTGATAACTTCACATGATGATGTCTACTAAGAAATTCATAGCTAAATACAATATTGATTAAATATTAGTGCATTTTCATTAATAAAAGTAATATTTAAATCAAAGCTTAGTCATTGAACATTCAAGTATATAGAAGTTCTCCTAAAATCCTTACTAATCATCCATACTAGTTTCCTATTTCGTAAGTATGGTCATATATGACATAATGCCACTCCTAGACTATTGGTGGTGGTTGTGGAGTTTTACTCTGATTAGCTGAAAATATTTTAAAATAAAATAATGATACTTAAATTTTCAATAAGTAAATAATTTACTTGTTAGATATAAATATATATATATATATATTCATCAAATAAAGTGATACATAATTATCACCAACAAATTCCAACAAGAGCATACAAAATGCAAATAATATTAGTAAATCCACCTTATACCTCCTAAACTATTAATCATAATCCTAACCTTTTCCTTCCAAGTATTAGTCATAATCCTAACTTTATCTTTCTTGGTATATGTCAAACACAATTATAAAACCCAGATCCAATGTTTTCATTTTAATTTAAAGTTTCAATATCACACTCAACATCATTTTCATTAATGCATAACCATTTGTATTTTTCATCATTATCATATCTTGATTATTTATAGACCATTACTTTTCTTTATCGATACTATTCAATATACACTCATCCATAATTGAATCAATTTAAAGAACCATAACTAGCATTTCAATTTAAATTCATTTAGAATATTTATGCACATGTTATTTTGCCTTTAAATTCACTGTATTCAAATGCTTGAAGGTCGAATAAATAAAGGTATAGGGTACTCAAGTATGGTACTCAAATGCTGGTCATTTCTGTGCTAGTATTCGAATACCATACTCAAATATTTGGAGATAGCAAGTTTGGTTCTTCTAGTACTCGAATAGGTTGTTCAAGTACTAACCTTTGATGGTTGATACTTGAACACCATATTCAATTATCCTTCCAAAATATCCAAAAGATGCATCTTAGAATGTAGAAACTCAATAAGAGTTAATTCAATTTCACCATACAACACCATAACTTCACCAAATCATCTTAAGAGTCATAAACAATTAAGTCACAATTCTAAGGAAATTTATAAGTTTTGAGTAAGGAAAATCATCTACTTACATCCTATTGGAAATGGTAGAGAAAAAAGTTTAAGTAACTTGTGAAAATCTAACCATGTAACACACAAAAATGAATTTATCCTTAAATCCCTAATTTCTTTACTATTATCAAAATTTGAGAACTTTAGCTTAGAATAACAATTCCATAAAATCATACCTTACTCAAAAAGTAACAACTATTATCTTCTTAATTTCTTAAAACTTGATTGCTTGTAAGAAAATGAATGAAAGACTATAGAGAAATGGGAGGGAAAGGAATTTTAATGAGTTTAGGAGAAGAAAATGGGATTACTTTGATGAATGATATAAAAATAGGATTAGTTTAATGAATGATATAAAATAGGATTAGACATAAGTTTTAGCCATTTTAAAACCAAATGATGTTTTAGTAATTTTGTGAATGTCTAAAGGCATTTTAGAAAACTTATTTCCTATATTTCGTTCACTTATCCTATTTTATTCTTAATTTCACACAATACTATAATTAATTCAATTATACTTATTTTTTTAAATTATATTTTCTTTAATTAAATACCTATCCTAAGTCTTTCCATACTTTTCCAAATTTATTAATGCTTTTATGAATTTATTGATTACATAATTAAAATAAAATTTAATAAATTTTAAAGGTTTAACAAGCATTGAATATGAAAATGGAGTTGACAAATTCATTAAATTTGTAGTTATTCACAAAAGGAATTAATTTAGCGATAGCTTCATATTTTGCCCTTACTTTAAATGTTGTAATGTGAAAAGGGTGATGGTCGTGCATGTACAAGATTATTTATTTCAATTTGTTATTAACAATGAGTATAACCAGTGGAGATAGCACAATGAAAATATATTAGACTACATATCTATTATTCATAAAGATTATGGTTTTGATGATTATTTAAATGATATGATATATAATATTGCAAATAATTTTATTAAATGACTGCAAGTCCTTGATAACTTACCTGGTTATACTTAATACACATATTTATTTACCATGTTAAGATTACTCAACTTAAAAATATGAAATAGGTGTAATGAAAAAAGTTTTATGGAATTGCTACAATTATTGAAGGATATACTTTTTAAAGATAATGTATTTCTAACTCGTGCTTATAAGGTAAAAAAATAATATACTTAATGGGTATATAGTATAGGAAGATATATATCTATCCTAATAACTATATATTGTATAGAAAGGAGTACAAAAGATCACTCAAGTGTCCAAAATATAGGGCATCTTATTACAAATTAAAAAAGCATGATGACAACATTAAGAAAAGGGTACTAGTTAAGGTGTTGTAGTATCTTCCTATTATATCAAGGTTTAGATACATGTTTATTAATTTATAAAATGCTAAGAACTTGATATGGTATGTAGAATAGATGGTTACTAATAACAAGTTTTATCATTTAGAGGAAAGTTTTCAATGAAAAATGATTAACTTATTATTCCCCTGAATTCGATAGTGAATTAAAAGACCTCAAACCTGCATTATTTTTTAATGAAATCAACCATCATAATAACATAAGTAATAAATATAGCACATGGTATAACCTTTCTTTTTTATTATACATGAAGCAAGAGTATATAATGTTAATATTGTCGATATTAGGGTCTAAACAATCGAAAAATAGCATAAATGTCTTTTTAGCACCATTCATAAAAAATTACAACTTATATGGGATGAATGTGTGTTGATATTTGATGTATATATGCAAAAATCTTTCAAGTTGCATACAATATTCTTTTATGAAATCAATAACTTTTTGGGATATGAAAACATATCTAGGTATAGCATTAAAGGGCATAGAATATATCTAATTTACTGATGATGGCACATACTTTTATCAATTTAAGCATTAAAAGAAAATAATATATCTCAATCATTGGAGATTTTTGCCTTGTTCCTATAACTATCAAAAGCTAAACCAAAGGAAGCAATAACTCCAAAACCTTTATTAAAGGAGGAAGTTTATGGTCGCTGAAAATTATTAATATTATTTTTAACAAGCTAAATGCTTTGGTAAGTAGTGATGCTTTATAGAAAAGGAAGTCTATATTGTTTGATATTCCATATAGGAAGGACTTAAATGTCAAGCATAACATTGATATTATACATATGGAAAAAAAATGTAGGTGATAGTCTAACCGGAACACTCTTGAATATACTAAGCAAGATAAAGGATGGAATTAAAGCTCAATTGGACTTGAAAGAAATGGTTATATGGGAGGAACGTACAAAAAAAAAGGGTCTAATGTACTTACTTGCCTTTAGCTTCTTATACCTTATCTAAGAAAGAGAAAATAAATTTTTAAATGAGGTTAAAGTTTCTTAGGGCTATTATTCCAATATTAGAAGCCTTGTTTCAATGAAAGATCTAAAATTAGTTAGCTTGAAATATCATAATTATCATGTTTTTATGCAATAATTTCTATCGATTACCATTTAAGGAATATTGCCTAAATATTTGAGATAAGTTATCATAAGACTCTATTTCCTTTTTAATGCAATATATATCAAGGTTAGCGACCTAAAGGATTTGGATAACTTATAAAGGAATATTGTTGTCATACTATACCACTAGAGATGTATTTTCTACCATCATTCTTTGACATCATAATACATTTAATAAGGAAGGAAAGACTATATGATTTAGTTTATTTAAGGTAGATGTCCTTGATGGAGTGCCACATAAAGAACCTAAAAAGGTATATGTAGAATTAAAATAAACCTAAAGGAAGTATTATTGAGGATTATATTGATAAAAAAGTTATCAAGTTTTTTAACTTATACTTATCAAATACAGATACTATTGGACTTCTTAAGCCTTACCATAGGGGAATAATTTTAGAGAAAGGAATATTAGGAAATCAAATAGAGAGCATAAAATGTGAAATATGTGAATAAGCACACTTCTATATCTTATAAAATAGTAAAGAGGTTGAGCCTTACATGAATAAATATATTACTCTCATAAAAGAACTCCATCGTGGCGAAAATGAGAAGTGGATACAAGCTGAATATAATTGCACATTCATCGAATAGTTTTACAATTGAGTGGGTAACATGATAAAGGAAATATCAAGTGCCATTTCTAAGACTATAAGATGGTTAACTAAGAGGCCTTGTGTAGATATCATATCTTATCAAGGAGATAACATCAACGGGTATGTATTTTACATTAAAAAATACAATAAGAGAAGCATTATGCAAAATAGTAGAATCACTTGGGTGGTTCAAACAATAGATGTCTCTAAAGAATGTTTCACAACCCTAATCCAATTATGATGGGCGTGAAATCCTTTATCGATTTTCACTAGCCTATTCCTAATTAATTATCTTAATTCAGAATGACAAATGCCATGCATTTATAAAGAATCTAGCATTTTAAAAAGAAAACATTCAATGAGGTTTCTATAAAAGATAAAAAAGTTAGGTATACTTATAGACTTTCTAAAATGAGAATAAGCAAACCTAACTAATTCAAGAGAAAATCAGTTCAACGTTCCCTCTATCTAATTCTATGACAAATAAGAGGCCTAAAATATATTTTATATACATGAAATTATGCTACCAGAATACTATCAATAAGTTCCCGTAAACTCTAGCTCTAAAGAGGTGGAGACTCAACCTAAGAATCTATAAAATAAAATACAGAAAAGTAAATCTAAAGCTCAATGAGTAAATAATCTATAAGAACAACAATAATTTATACTAACTAACCCATTAGACTATCCTCCTTTAATTAATCATATCATATTTAAACATATTAGAAACCAAGAGCTAATGTCAATGAAGTTAACACATGATCATTTCATTTTTCAATGGCTCATATATGAACACTTAAGTATAACTATAATTAAGTCACATCTCATTTGGAATAATAAGTAATGAATAGAATATAATTATTCGCCTTTTGTCTCTTAGCTCAGCCTTATACCCTCCACAAGCTTTCCATCTTTATCCCTTTAGGGTTTGTCTTATGCTCTCCATAAGCATGTCATCAAAAATTTCCCATCTGGTACTCATAACATCACTTTCATCATATTAGAGCTCAAACTTTATTCAACACAACCACAATTCAATTTCAATATACATCATAATACTTATCAATATCATTATGTCCTTCAAAATAGAAACTAGCTTTCATACATATCATAGTACTTAATTCATAAGGTATTTCTTAATATATATATATATATATATATATATATATATATATATATATATATATATATATATATATATCTTATTCCATGAGTAATGCAATAAATTCATTACATCATATATTATTTTACATAACTTCTACCTCCTCATGTCATGATTACCTTACCTACGTAATCATCTTATACTTATCATGAAATACACTATCTTTAGTGTTTAGTGACCAAATATTCATATTGGGCAATTAAAAGTCATGAAAATATAAAATAGATCGGATATGTCATTATACAATCATCTTAACTATGACCTTTGAGTGGTTTTCGATGAATAACTAAAAAATTATAAATATAATATCCATGTTAGGTAATTAAAATACTCATGTTGGGTAATTAAAAGTCATGAAAATATAAAATAGATAGGGTATGTCACTATACAAGCATCTTAACTATGATCTTTGAGTGGTCTTCAATGAATAACTAAAAAATTATAAATATAATATCCATGTTGGGCAATTAAAAGTCATGAAAACATAAAACAAATGAGGTATGTCCCATACAATCATCTTAACTATGACCTTTGAGTGGTCTTCGATGAATAACTAAAAAATTATAAATATAATATCCATGAAACTCATTTCATATGAAAATAGATTCAATAAGCTTTTCATAAAGTAGTTATTTGCCCAAATCGGTTAAGTTTTAAAATGGTTACACCTTTTTGAAAAATAGACGTAAAAAATTTATTTTTTAAAATTTTAAGTTTTTGACCTTTGTCTATTATTTTGATGATATCTTAAAATATGTATAATATTTTGATTTTAAATTGATTCCATTGTAGTTTGTTTAAAACAAACATAAAATGAAGGAGCTATACCTTTTCAAGATGAATTGATTCGTAAATTAATTCATCGCCTAATTTTTGCCTCTGGACCCTCAAAATCGATTGATTACTTGATTTTGAGGCCCAATTTCACCTCTGAGTCCTTGAAATTGATTCATGAATTAATTTATTGACCTTTGGACCCCCAAAATTAATTGGTTACTCAATTTCAAAGTTTAGTTTTGCCTTTGAACCCCTAAAATCGATTCATACATAAAAATCTCAATTTGCTAGGAAAAATTCACTATTTATTTGACTTTGAATACCTCATAAACATATATGTCACACACCAAACCTCAATATAATCATTCATATACTTGTCTAACTTATCATATCAGCTCTCTTCATCATTTATTACTTCTATAACATTAAAATAAACTAGATTCAAGCAAAATCACAAAACAACCTATATTTCATCTATATCATCATATAACCTTAAAATTCATAAATTTAGCTAGATTATCCACTCACTTGATATGGAAGAAGATGCTAAAATACTAGTTTAAATATCTTTCAACCCTAACCACATCAAAATCTATAGTTTCTAGAGTTAGGGTTTAAAATGGTCAATAAAATTATATAAACTTCAAATCCTTCATCAACCAAGAAGAAATAGGAGGGTTTTTTTTATGAAAATAATATTCTTACCTTAATTGGATTAAGAAATTAAAAAATTTAAAGTCTATTTGCTTAATTAATGGAATAGTGTGAAGATTGTGTAGAGAAAGTGGGCAAAATTCTTAGAAAGAGATGGAAAAATTAGAGGGATAAAGTGAAATGAGGGAAAAATAAGGTTTGGAGGTTAAAATGGGAGAAAATAAGGCCCCAGGGGCATTTTTAAAAAGTTATTCGTAAATCTCTTCCATATTCACATGCTCATTATATTAGTATATAACTTTATACTTCAGGATTTTAAAAAACTTTTCCTGTCAAAATTTCACCTCAGATACATTCCTACATTCTTACGTTTATTAATTCTATTTTATTTTATATTTCACACATAATATTTTTAATTTACCTGAATTTACCGGTTGCTTAAATCATTCTTTCTTATATCATAATTTCTAATTTATTAATAATTAAGGAGATGTAATAGAATGGTTTCCATGGAATCTGCAAGAAGAATTAGGAAAATAATGTAGTATAAATTGGAATATTATTTGAGGAGTAGCAATTCATTAATTTTAGGAATGGCTAATTGAAAATCTATTTAAGCCTAATTTTATAAGGCCCTTAAATGGTGATCATGTTATTATATATCAAGTTAAAGAGATAATAGACATTGATATGAGAGCTCAAAATAGTAGTTTAACATAAGTTCATATTATACTAGTGGCTTGGTCACCTTTTCTAAGTGATTGGATGATGCTTAATATGAATAGTGCAAGCAAGAATGGACTGATGTAAGCTAATTATAGAGATTAGAGAGTTGTAATACAAGTAAAGCTAAATTATGTGATGTTTATATAGGATTGAGGTTGGCTTAGTTACTTAGCCTATGTAGTATTATTCTAGAGTGTAACTCTCTAATTTTCACATAATGTTTGAATAATAGTGGAAATAACTCTAGAATAAATTGTGCTCTAATTAAAATTACATGTAGATTATTAAGGAAAGACTAGAATATGGAAATTCATCATATGCATAAGGAATGGAACAAGTGCACTAATTAGTTAGTTAACTTACAAGCTAATTCAAGATGTAACCTTATATTACTAGGTTGTCCCTTATCAAAATAAGAGATTTTTCTTATTAATATTATGAGAGTGTCTTTAAGTAAGGAGGTTACCTAGTTATTGGTTTTTTTCACTTGTTAGTTCTTATTCTTGAGCTTTATCCTCTTAGGTTTGCCAATAAATAAATAAATTTCAATTTGGTCCTTCATTAGTTTTTCTTATATTAATTCTATCTCTTTTAAATGTTTTGCATTAATTTTTTCTGTCATATATAAAAAATTGATTAAATGATATATAAGGGATAAAATTAATACTATAAATTCAAGCAGTACTAAATCGATATAATTTGCATTTATGAGGTACCTAAATTAATAAAAAAATTAAAACTAAATTAATTTATAATAACTTAAGTATTAATTTTCAATACAAATTTAAACATGTATTTTTATGCATATAATAACCCATAAATAAAAACATATATATAAATTTGTAAGTCACATTTATATGTATTTTTTAAATATGTATGACAATAATATCTTAAATTAAATCGTTACAAGACATATTTAATTCAAAATAATTAATTTATTTATTAATTATTATGTTTAGTTAAGTTATAATGAGATAAAAGTGAAAGCGTTATGATTTGAGCAATTTTTTTACTTTCTAGAAATTCTTTATGCAAAATATAGAATTTAACTAGACTTTTTGAAAGTATGATAACTAAATAAGAAAGAGAACTTTCTAGTGATGAGGCTGACTTATTGGCCCAAAGTAAAAAAAGAAAGCAAATCTATGTAATATTGATGAAAAAAGAGCAAATGAATCATTAGATCTGTAAAAAGAAGAAAATGACAATGCTTTAAGGGAGGTTGCTACAATCCAAAAAAAGGAAAAGGGATATAAAATGATATCTTATAGGGATAAACTTTTAGGAATTAATGAAGAAAATAAGGAGAATGATAAAAAGAAGGTGATGGAAGAACATATTCTAGAAAAAAAAAAATAAAGAGAATACTATTCTTGAAAAGGAACAAGATTTATAATGCCTTATATTTTTTGTCTCTTTGGAAGAAAAGAGGGAATGATGTAAGCCTTAGAAGATCCTGCCAATAATCAATCTTTTTGGTAAAATACTTAGGTTTTAATAACTAAAGGTAAGGGTAGAAAATTTATAGAGTTTAAAAGGAAACCTTTAGTTAATAGATAGAGGAAAAGAATATTATGTAACTCATTTTAACGACAAAGATGATTATAATAATGTCTTGCAAAATGGGTCTTAGATAATTATGAAACATTACCTCATGGTTCAAATATGGAGAACCAAATTTGATCTATATAATGATAAACATTGAAAGCTAGTCATTTAGATTAAAACTTTGGGATTATACTTAGAGTATTATAATTAAAGGTTCCTTTAAAAGATAGGTAATATTATGATAAGATCTTTAAAAGTTAATATCCATGCTTTACAAGAGTAAGAAAATAAACTCTTATTGAGAAAAGATAATTTGCTAAAATCCATATATAAGTAGACCTTTGCAAATAGTTAATTCTAAAATTAATTATAAGAGCTTGTGTGCAACCAATTTAGTATGAAGCTCTTCATCTAATTTAGTTTAAGTATGGCAAATTTAAACACTAGAGGGAGTTATGTCTAGAGGTTTAATTAAAGCAAACAAAGGAAGGAAATATGGATACTAATATTTATCATGTTAATAAAGATGTAGTATAAGAGAACCTTATGAACAAGAAGAAGATAAAGGTTAGTGGAAAGCTAGTTAAGGTGGTGCTGGCAAACATATAGTTGTTAGAGAGGAAAAGTTTGGTGGATGGATGTTACTTAGTGATAAATTAAAAGAAACAAGATTCAAAATGAAAAGATTTCGAAAAATATGCAGTCACACAATTAATCAATGGCATTATCATGGACTGATGACTCACATTTTAATGTCTCAATGATATAGATTAGGAAGGTTTATTAGAGAATCGTAATGATTAGGGTAATAAAAAAGAGAATGGTGAAAATGTCAACAAAGGCTCATTATTGCCTATATATATTGAGGGAACTACATCTCCATTGATTTACATTCTAAAAATCTAGTAAAAGAATAATGGTGTCCCTCCAAAACCTTTCGATACCATATCTACTACGTAACTTATGAATTTATATGTTTTAGCTATGTGAAATTTTTTTTTGGCTAATATGATAAGTTCATCTAAGATAGATTATCACCTAATATAAGGTGAATGAGATATTATTTTTCCTTTTATTTTATTTTTATCCTTATAAATAAGTTTTCTTGGAATCATAGAGGAATATGGTCTTGTATGTTTATGTCACATATGGAAAATATCATTAGGAAGGTTATGTGATAGGTGGTTCAAAGTAGACTTGATGAGATTTTCTACTAGTATATAGATGTAATTAGATAAAAGTTATTTTAAGGTGGAAATCTTGGTTCATCATAAACAATTTATTCATGCATGAATTTCATGTATTAATAACTCATTCTTGGGTTTGATTACAAGTGTTTATAAGTTGTTGAATTTATATTATAAATAGGAGGTTTAGGATAGTTTATGACATTTAGCTTTAATTTTAAATGAGTTTGGGTAGTGTTAGGAGATTTTAATGCATATACTTATATGTTAGGAAAGGTTAGGGGCTAGCCTTAGTTGGAAAGTATGAGATAATTTTCAAAATGCATGAATAATTGGATTATACTAGATATAGGGTTCTAGAAGCTAGGCTTTGCATAGGAAAAGAAAATTCTCAAAGAAAAGATTGATAGATGTGCTATAAATATGAGCTAGAGATTGGCATTTCTTAATGCTATTATTTTTCATTGGTTTTCAAGGAAATCTAATCATTAGTCTATTCTCTTACACATGTACAATTTTGAAATAAGGAATAGAGGTTAAAGGCCTTTTTCGTTCCTAATATCATGGCTCATAAATGAGTCTTTTATAGATGTAGTAAAGAATTAATGGGAATAACATTAAAATGATTTGGATTCCTCTTTTGATTTTTACGATTTAGTTCAAATATGGAATAAAAAGGTGTTTGGTAATATATTTAAAAGGAAAAGAAAATTTCTTATAAGATTGGAAGGGATAGAAAGGAAGCTTAAGGAAAAATTTGTACTTTATTGTTTTAAATCAGAGATATAGAAAGAGTATTAGAAAATTTTCTTGCAAAAGGAATCCATATGCCTTCAAAAATCTTAATGCTAGTGATTAATCTATAGTGATAGAAATATGATATTTTTTTCACACTTTTATCATCATCTGTTAAAAAAAGAATAAAGTTTAATGTTTGATGAATAACCAGGGGTAAAGGTATAGTGAGCTAAAGGAATTAAAAAATTAGCAATTAACTACTTTAGTAAGCTTTATATTAAAGATAGTTAATCTTAATCATTCTTTTCATTAAGAGGCATATTCCTAAATATTGATCCTTAAGGGCTTCATATGATTTAGAAATTTATCGAAGATAAGGAAATCAAAACAACAGTTTTTAGCATAAGGCGTTTGAGGCACTAGGGATAGATAACCTTTATCTTTTATTTTTCTAGAGTCAATAGGAGATAGTGAAGATTTTTATGTGTACTTTTGTGAAGGAAGAATATATAAATCGTAGGAAAATAAGAAAAATTAATGAAACTTTATTGGCAAAAATCCAAAGATGAAGAAGCCAAAATGTTTGAAAGAGTATCATTCTAGTAATTTTTGTAATGTTATTAAATCATTACAAAGATTATTGCAACTAAAATATAGTTATGCAGGACATTATTGGCCCACATCAATGTAGCTTTATTCTAGGAAGGCATAGTTTTGATAATATCGTTGTTACACAAAAGGCAATTCATACAATGAGTGAAAAAAAAAGGAAAGAAATGTTTTATAGCTACAAAACTTGATCTTGAAAAAGTTTATATTTAGATTGAATGGTCTTTTTTTAAGGATATATTGGAGGACATTAAGTACAATTAGCACTTTATCTTTCTTATTATGCATTGTGTGTCCATTTGTACTATGTAGTTAGTCTAGAATTGTCATAAGTTACATTTTTTCTGATCATGACTAGCATGAAAAGTGTCTTATTAACATTCTTCACAAGCTTTCTTCCTATCTACTTGGTGTTCGAAAGAAAATAATTACGAATGCGATCATAATTACAAAAATAATCTATAATATTTTTATTTTTATTATTACATTATTATTTTTTATTTTTTTTATCTTTCTTATCCTTATTTATTATAAAAAATTTAAACATGTAATGTTTAAATGGTAGTAGATCCTAATAATGGGCCTTGAATTGCACTTGACTTGAGGTAACACTGTAATATTTATATGTTTATTGTACTATAAAAAGAAACATGAAGCCTATGAGGTTCCATATGCCACATATATACTTTTTTATTTTTATTATTTTTTATAAAGTCACTAAAAATATTTCCATTTTATTATATGCTATGTTGGTAGTTGATTTGGTGCCACACAAACCAATTCTGTTATTCATGCATAAGTGCACAAGAAACCTTGAATTTATCATATATATGATATATGTTACACCCAAAAGTAGTTCATATCTTTAGGATCTAAAATATTCTAGGGATATATATTACACATACAAAAATGTCCCTTGATGATAACTTGCTAACGTTTTATATAATATGATTGTAGTGGTGGTAGCTATGGACGTTCAAGATCATAAAAATTCATAATTTGGAGAGGTGGTAGTGGTATGTATATAACCTTAGCATGTTAGATCAATTACGGTCCATGAACATCAATCATCATAATATATTAAAACTGGAGTCTATAATGACCATATATTGTGAAGAAATCCCAGTACCATTTATTTGAGTATATCTCAAGCTCAATGTGGATCAACTATTTTTTTTTGTAGGATCTAAAAAATACATTTACCACTAGAAGTGAGCATAATTACTAAATAAGCAACTATCTAAGTCATTATTTGGTAAGTTATATAGATAAACAATTCCTTTATAAATAATATATTTATGAATCCATAAATTATCATATAAGTATGATATTTATAAATTCTAAATAAATTATCCAAAATTTAAATATATCCTTAGAGAGAGTGCGTAATGAATAGCAATATGATATATAAATTTTCACCTTGTTACTCCATTTAACTATAACCCTTTCTCCTCCTCCCTTATCCCTCTCTTCCACCATAGCCCTCACTCTTACAAATGGCATCAAGCCAATATTTCTTTTTTATCATTTTATTTATTCATTTCTCAATATTAGTTTTAAAAAATGTACCTTTAATGCTAGAATATATATATTTTGTATCTTTATTTATTGTTTTTGAACACAATAAAAATATTAATGTAGTTTAAGAGGAAAAACTTTGGATTCTGCTTTAGTGGTCTAACATGAAAGTTCAATATATAATCACTTTGAAGATGGCATATACCAAACTATTTCATGTACACGCCAAACTGTCAAACAACAAGAATATGTATATTAATGGCACTTACTAGTTCTTATATAAAAAAATTTACATTACTATAGGCAAACCAATATAATAATTAATGTAAAAATATTATTAGTATTATTATTTAAGCAATTTCAAATAGTAAAAAAATATTTCCATTCAAAGCAATACTTTAAATGCTCTCCCACTTACTAGAGGAGTGGCAAAAGCATAATGTTCACACATGTATAATTTCCAAATGATAAAGAAATCCTAAATGAAATAGTGCAAATAATACACAAATACACTATAACTTCATAATAAATAATTGAGAATATGAGCAATAGTTAAGAATAAAAAAAAATCACTATTTACTTATTATGGCTTTTTAAGTAACAATATTAGATATTATGAATAACTAATTATATAAATTTAAGAAAATAGTTTTTACTATATAACTTATTAAATAGGAAGTAAAGCATTAATACACTAACTTCATAATAAATAATTGAGAATATGAGCAGTAGTTAAGAATAAAAAAATCACTATTACTTATTATGACTTTTTAAGTAATAGTATTATATATTATGAATAATTAAATATATAAATTTAAGAAAATAATTTTTACTATATAACTTATTCAATAGGAAGTAAAGAGTCATTATAGATAGAAAATTTGTGATTGAACACTACTTGGCCAAGAGAGACTTCAGATGAAAGAAGATTATAAAAGTAACACTTTGTGTGTTATATCGGAAGGAGAGGGATAAGTGCTATTTATAAGCACTTATAAATTATTAAAATATTAGGTAATGATGATGCCCCATTATAGCTAGGGAGACATGTAACTTGGTGAGAGAAGAAAAGATTTCCATCTAACTTATTTGCTAATTTCATAACAAGATAAGCTATGAAAATATCTTTGCTATTTTCTTTTGTTTTGTAGTACTTTATTGACCATATAATGTGATAAGTGCACTAGTTTATACACATTTTTGATGTTACTTTAGTCAAATTTCTATTAAGAAAAATATTAATATAATTTTGTAAATTAATATTATTCAATACTCATATATTATTATTTTTTATCCTTATCCGTATTTTCAAGGACTATCTATAGAGTTCTTCTAGAATTTCATGCATATTAATATTATGACTTGGAGGTTTATGCATGTGAAGTTCTGACTTTTTTTGTTATATATATATATATATATATATATATATATATATATATATATATATATGTAATACTTTTATTTCTAATTCTAAGATGTTATAACCCAAGAAAATTTAATCTCTAACATCTTAACTTCTAGTGTTCTAAAATTTTTATAATATCATAACATTTAATTTCTGGTACAAGTGTATCGATAAATGTCATAGGAATGAGGAGTTAACTCAATGTTTTAATTCTATAAGAGGTGTTAGATAAGGGGACCCTCTTTCGCATTACTTATTTGATCTTTGTATTGAGTGACTTATGTATGGAATTTGTGATGCTATTAATTTTAATTTATGGAAACCTATTAAGCACTCAAGGAATAAGACTCCAATTTCTCACTTGTTTTTTTATGATAATCTTGTCCTTTTTATGTAAGTGGATATAGGCTAAGCAAAAATAATAAATATTTGCTTAGATATGTTCTATTAGTCCTTTTCGAGAAAAGGTGAACACGGATAAAAGAAATTTTTCTCCAAAAATATGAACTACAATAAAGTTAAGGAGATTGGGGACATTATGGGTTTTATTATCTTTACATATCTAGGTAAATACCTTGGAGTTCTAATGCATCACAAAAAAGTATATAAGGAATCTTTTAGTTTTATTTTGGAGAAAGTTTCTTAAAGGTCAAGCTTATGACAAGCAAATAACCTTTCTTTAGCTAGTAAAATTACTCTTACAAGCTTAGTTCTTATAACCATTTCACAATACTACATGCAAACAAACAAGCTTCATTTTGCCATTTATAATGCTATAGGGAAATTAAGCAGGGATTTTAGATAGACTGATAATAGAAACTAACCAAAGGTCTATCTTAGGGCATGGGAGGAGATGTGTAAAAGCAAGAAGTTAAGTGGTGTGGGTATAAAAAGATTGAAAGAGTGTAATAAGGCTTATTTAATGAAACTGGCATAGGGGTATCATTCAAAATCGAAAGGAATTTTGGGTGAAATTGCTTATACCTAAATATGTTTGTAACTCTCAATTGATCCCAAATATAAATTAGAGGAATAGAGACTTAAATCTCTAGCAAGGAATTTATAGTATATTGAAATGCATTTTAGATAGGCTTAAATGGAAAATTACAAATGGTATGGAGGTTTGATTTTGGAAAGATGAAATGATACTAGGATATAAAATGCTATGTAGAAACTAACCAAACATCTGTATAACTACATAGCATTTTATATCCAATTGTAACCGTAAATAAAACTTATCAATGGTTTCTTCTATGAACAATGATGAGACTAAAATTTTGAAAGATTTATAAATGTAGTCTTAGATAATATTTTTTAAAAAATATTGAGTATTGTCACTTCTAACTAGTTACTTAGGCCAAATAGTTTATGTTGGTCCAAATCTTATGATAGAGGCTTTTCTATTAAATCTACCTATAAAGTCCTAACTAATTCCATGTTAGTTACAACTTTTAACCTTTGAAGAAAAATTTGGAAAAGGATTAGAACCTTTCTTTAGTTAGTAGGTAAGGAAAAGGTTCTAACAAATAGCCAGTGGAAGGCATGAAGATTAACTAATTTGAAAGTACACCCATGTTGCAAGGTTAGAAGTGAATTGATAATGCATTTATTAGGAGATTGCGAGGAGGTAGGAAAAAACTGTAGCTTGCTTAGTAAAACCTTAATAATGAAAAAGGTTTTTAAGCTAAGCATGCATGATTAGCTTGATAGGAACTTCTTTATAAATATAGGGAAGTGGAATGAATTGGATTGGAATCTTATGTTTGGCTTTGCATGCTTGATAGTGTAGAAGAATCATAATGACTTCATTTTTAGAGGAGTTGTTGAACTGTTACATGGCATTATCTTCAAAGTAGGTGGAAGAACAAATGAATTGTAGAAAGCTGCTTAGATTATGTTGAACTTGAGAGCGAATGTCTAGTCAATTAAGGTGCAGGTTCATTGGAAGCATTCTTATCTTGAGTAGATCAAGTGTAACTGAAATAGCTTGGTGAAAATTTTTAACTCTACTAGTTGTGGGGCTATGTTCAGGGATGCATCAGAAGCTTAGATTACTAGTTTCAATAAGGCCGTAAGGTATTCTTCAATCTTGATAGTTGAGCTTTAGGGTCTTCTTTGGAGTATGAAGCTACCATGGTAAAATAATTAGAGGAATGTAATGTTTACGCTAGATTTTATCATGGCCATCAGGCTCATGAAGAATGGATGTCTAAATCACTATTCCTATTAAGCTTTAGTAAAGTCTATTTGCAAGTTCATGAGCTATAATTGGAGAATTGAGATTCAACATTGCTTTAGAAAAGCTAATCAAGTAGCTAATTTTTTAGCTAATATAGTCCACAAAGTTCAATCTTCTTATGAATGGTATCATAAGTCGAACTTTCTGCTGAGTTATATTCAAAATTCCATAAGAGATATGTAAAATAGTTTCTTCCTTGAGATAGTAACTTAGTAGTTAGCCTTTTTTTCCCTTTTGTTTTATATATTTCCTTGTTTGCCAAAAAATCATTCTTTATGAAAAAGTTGAATTACTTGAAATGAAATTCATGTAAACCATGTTTTGGATTATCATGATATATTTTTTATAAAAAATTACTCAATAAAGACACAATTCTTAAAAAAAGAAAAATAGTGTAAAATGATTTATATATAAAAATATTCATGTAGATTATACATATAGGTTATCATGATATTCCCTTCATTCCTTTTTAAATGTTATTTTAAAGAAAAAAATTTATTCTTATTTATCTATTTTTTTAAGAAATCAAGATTACATTTATTATCTTCTTTCAAATATTATCTTAATTATTTTAATAAATTCTTAATAACTTTACTTATCAATTCATTTTTAATAGAGAATACATTGGTAAATTATAACTTATCTTTCCTAAAATTAAGGTTGTTTATTGTTTTCTTTAATCTTAGTGTATTAACCTTAAATGACATTTAAAAGGAAAAGGAGAAAGTATGTGTATATATACAATTCTTTTTAATAAATGGCTATAAAATTAAAAAATTTATTTATGGATAATATATACATAAAAATATATATTTAAATTATTATAAATTAAGAATTCAAATTTAATCCATTATTAATATAAAATTCTTTATGCTATCATATAATAAGATGATGACACGTAATTAAAAAAAATAATAATAATAGAAATTTTACTAATGTAAGAGAGTTTTAACAATTCTTTTATTAGTGTAATAATACATTATTAGATGATAGTATAAAATTAATTTATATTGATAATGAATTAAGTTTAAATTCATAAGTTGATTTACTTTTAATTTTTTTTGTTTGTAATATCTATTTTAGTCCATTATAAATGCAAGTTATATTATTTGGTCTCTCATAAATTTTCATTATGAAGTCCATCTAAAATTTTCTATTAATTATTATTTTTAATTAAATTATAGTGAGATAAAGGTGAAAGTGTTAAATCATTTGAGCAATTTTTTTTTTCAAAAAATTCTTTATCCAAAAGTTGAATTACTTGAAGCAAATATCTATATAAATCATCATCATAATATATTTTAAATAAGAAAATTACACAATCAAAACCTAATTCTTGAAAAAAGATGACAATATAAAATAATTTATATATAAAATTATACATGTAGATAATATATACAAGCTATCATGATATATGTATGTACACAATCCTTTTTAATAAGCATCTATATATGTATGTATGTATGTATGTATGTATATTTCAATTATTATAAATTAAGAGTTTGGATCTCATTCATTATTATTGTATAATACTTTTGACTAATATATGATAAGATGATAACACATCATTAAAAAAATAATAGTAATAAATTTTTTGCTAATGAAGTTTTAATAATATTTTAATAATATAATAATATATAATTAAATAATAATATAACATTAATTTATACTAATAATAAATTAAATTTAAATTCATAAATTGATTTACTTTTAATTTTTTATTTATAATATCTATTTTTGTCATTTATAAATATAAGTTATATCATTTGATTTTTTATAAATTTTCATTATCAAACTCATCCATCCTTCATATAATAATTAGGGAAAAATGTAAATTATTATCTCTAATTATAAGATAGTTAGATTTTATCCTTTTGAATTATGAAAATAAATAAATTATCCTCTGAAACTATTCAAAACTTGGATTCTACCCTCATTGTTACTAATTTAATGAAAAATATTAGAAAAAATTACAAATTAACCCTATCAATTATAAGATAGTTACATTTTGCTCCTACTAATTTTTAAAATTTATAAATTGATCTCTTAATTATATAAATTTTATGATTAATATCCACCTATTATCTACTTAATTAACCTATTTTATTAAATTACATGAATTTTTTAAAAAATTAAGCTTAAATTATAATATTATTATGCATCAGATTATCATATTATTTTTTTACAAAATTCTTATTTTACATAATTAATAAAAATTAAATTAAATATATAAAATTTTTATTAAAAACTTGGAAATGAGTTATCAAATTATGTGTAAATGATATAATAAATTAATATATAATAATATTATAATTCATATTATTAATATTACTCAACATTAAATTTTAGTATTCGATTTTTTTATTGAATTAGTTGTTAATTCCATAGAATATAAGCTAAAAATATTAAGTGAAAAGTGAAGTGAATACAAATGTCATATTACATAAAAAATACTAAATACTTAATATTTTTATTTTATATAATTATATTCAATTTAATTTTAACACCATAATAATTATAGTGGTGATGAACAATAATTTCTACTTATCATTTTAAATTTTTTTAAAATTTATTTTATTTAAAATTTAATAATTATATAATAAATGAGTTGTTTTTATTTTATTCTTTTACAATTTATAATTTGTTATAATACTTATATTTAGACTAACACATTTATCTTTAGCAAGAGATTATATTAGTTGATAAATTTACTTTATTCACATTTTTCCTAAAAGAAATATAAAATTCTTTTCCAAAAATTAAAACAAACACTCATTAAAATTAATTTTCTATCAGAAAAAGAACTCTAACTAGTATAAATTTCTAGAAAACATTGAATGATGTTTTAGATTACCATGTTTTATACAAGATTACACATTTATTTAAAGAAAATTAAATGTCTCTCCAATCCTTATATCATATTGGTTTGGAGTCAAATTTTATTCGAGTATTATTTATTGTTAAAATATTTGTTTCCCTCCTCGATGAGTATACTTCTCCAAGCTTCCAACTTTCCTTCTAGATTTTTATTAAAAAAATAAAAATATAAATAAAATAAATTTATTAACTAATATTATCTCTTTTTAATTATAAATGTATTAATCTAAATATAAGTATTACAACGGATTATAAATTTTTAAAAGAATGAAACAAAGATAACTTATATATTATATAATTATCAAATTTTAAATAATGTAAATTGTTAAAAAAAAATTCTTAAGTGGCAAAATAGAAATGATTGTTTATTACTATTATGATTATTATGGTATTAAAATTAAATTGAATATAATTATATAAAATAAAAATATTAAGTTTTCTATATTTTTTATATAACACAACATTTGTATTTATTTTACTTTTTTATTTAATATTTTTGCCTCATATTTTATGGAATAAGCAATTAATTCAATAAAAAAAAGTTAAATAGTGATGACTAATGTTGAGTAATATTAATAATATGAATTATAATATTATTATATATTAATTTATTATATCATTTTTACATATAATTTCATAACTCATTTTCAAGTTTTCAATTAGAATTTTACATATTTAATTTAATTTTTATTAATTTTATAACATAAAAATTATGTATAAAAATGATGTAATAATCTAACATATAATAATATTATAATACAAACTTAATTTTTTTAAAATTTATGTAATTTAATAAAAAAGGTTAATTAAGTAGATAATAGATGTTGATTGTAAGTTTTATATAATTGAGGAATTAGTTTTTAAATTTTAAAAGTTAATAAGAGTAAAATGTAACTATTTCATAATTGATGAGATTAATATATAATTTTCGTAACATTTTTCATTAAATTATTAACGGTTGGGTTAGAATTCAAATTTTACATAATTTTAGGAGGTAATTTACTTATTTTTATAATTTAAGAGGATAAAATCCAGTTACTCTTTTGTTGGATGGGATAACCTGTATTTTTTTCCTAATAATTATATTTTATTTTAGTCTTCAGGCCTGGAACGAAAAATGGGTAGTGCCTTGAAACTTGGCCCGGCCGCTTAGACCCAGATCCGATATTACGGGAGGTTCCAAAAACTCGAATTATCAATTGAATCGGAGCAAACCGGAGAAGACCCGAAAGGTTGGTCAAATCCAGCCCCCCGATTTGCAAGACCGGTCCTATGCTTTCGGTCAAAATATTGTGAAAATACAATTAGCCACAGAGAGAATCAAATCCAAGCACACAAGCCACTACAACTAATAGCGCTGCCTTAATATTTCATGCCAAACGTTTTAGATAATCTAATAATTCTGTTATTATGCATAAATTATATTATTATTTATAAATATTATCTATTATATTATTATTCACACCTATTACACATAATATATTTATTATTTTTACAAATACATATTAAACTAAAAAGTACATAATATGATTCAATACTTACGTTAAACAGCTAGATGTGATGATATATAACTTAAGTTTTACAAAATTAATATAAAATAAAATATTTATATAATTGCGATCAAAACCAACATTTGAAATCAATTTTATCCGTTGTCATTTATAATTTTTATTTATTCCGAATTTGTGTTGAATTTAATAATTATAATTACAATAATATCTATATTATAGTATTCTTTTTCATTTAAAGTAACCTTGTACTAAATAAAGATAATTGCAGATTTCATTTTTTGTTTCATAAAATATTTATCAATTATATATATATATATATATATATATATATATATATATATATATATATATTAATTAGTTCAGCTATTGGTTTAACTGGTCAAATCAATTTAACTTTAATTTGATTACTTCATTAAATCGATAAGTGAATCGAATTTCAAAATATTAATAATTAGATAATAATTAATATTTATATCTATTTATTCTTTATCAAATCCCTATCTTCGTACTCCCCGTCCCCCTCCCTCATAATTTCATTTCATTTTTATTTAATTTTATTTTTCTTTTCATTTTCAATCATGAGTACAGGATAAAGAATTACAATAAAATGTTTAAAAGTATGATAATATCATTTCTTTATTTTATTTTTAATTATTATTTATATATTTTATATTTTAGATTCCATTGAAACATTTGAAAAACGGCACTTGTTCTCTAGGGCTAATTAAGGCCGAATAAAGTTATACAATACAAGGTGAAATTTTATTGCAAAAAATTAAAAGAAAAAAAATCCAACAACATCCATTATATAAAAGTTTTACTACAAATTTTTGAAAAATATTCTTTTTTTAATATGTTTTGTCTTCTTTTTTTATTATAAACTTAAAAAATGACTTCATAATTTGTTTTATATTAATGATGAAAATTTTGTATAAATAAAAAAAGAATGATGATAATATGAGTCACAATTCATGCTAATTAATACGAAATTCATGGGCACCGTATCAATGAAATAAAGTCAACCAATTTTTATATAAAAAAAAATCATACTTACACGCTAATATTACAACTAAAAAAAAATGAATAACAATTGAAGATCTAATAATGGAATTACATAGGTTCTCCACTTTGCATTCCTTAGGTCACAGAACCACACGTGGTGATTTTCCATTTAGGGCACTTCTCGAACGAGAGGATTGGAGGGTGCTAGATTTGTGAGACTCTGCAAATGGGTAGCTCTACGTTCTTTTTGGGTCACACACAAGTGATGAATTCAACGATGTTGGTTTGTGGGTTAATATAGGCATATAATAAAAATAAAATTTTGAATTATTATTAAATTTAAATAATATTTTAATTTTTAATCTCTAATTTATATGTATTAATGTGTGTAATGAGACAAATTTTGAATATTTTTACTTTTATTTAAAATAAAATCATCATCTTTTAACTGATTAAAAATTTTTTTATGGGGTAATCCTTTATGAGGGTAATTACAATTATTATAATATATGCGTGTATGTATATAATTTTATTTTTTTTATGAGGGTAATTTCCTCTACAGATAATGTACATTGGTCGCCTATTACATACGCACGTGTATTCGTGAGATCTGACTTTTGGTATTTGCGTCTTTGCACGGTATTAGGAATGCCGGGTTCCCCATTTAAGCGACGTAGATGTTTTCTTTCTTAGACGATTACTTTTTAGCCTCATGAGTGAGTCGTAACATGTGGGCGTAATTTTCACTTAATCTTTTGGTTGAAACCAAAACTAAGTTTTTGTGAGATGTTAAAATTTTTTGAGGATTTTTGGAAAAGTACTTAAATTGTTTGATTAGTGATAAAAAAATTGGCATATTTTAAAAATTAATTTTTTGTATTTTATTTGATGTAATTTTAAATTTTTTAAAAATAATATTAAAATGAATATTATGCTCTTTAGAACTATAATATAAAAAATTAGCCGCATTAATGAATTTAAATTAAGTTGACATTTTAAAATTATACTTTCTTTTTAATTTGTTATTGAAAATAAAAAATATCATTTTTTTAAATCTTGCATCTTGCCTTTCTATCTTATTTTTTCTAAAATGTATTTTCTTATTCTTTAATTTACTATAATAAATTAAAACTTAGTTACATGAAAAATTAAAATAGTTATATATATAAACTTATGATGAGGATAAAAGGCATAATAAGTTTTTTTTTTAATTAAAGAGATGTGAGTAAATAATCTCTTATATTTTATAAGAACTAGAATTTCCTTCAAAGTATGGTTTTAAAAATCAAACTAGATTGTACCAATTGATCAGACTGGTGAAATAGTGAATTTGTTAGCAAGCTGCTTCAATAAAGTCTTTAGATCAAAAGTGCACATAAATTAGTGAAAATTGACTTGAATTAGTTAAAACTAGTAAATCAAATTAATTTTTTTTCATTTTCTTAAAAAATTAAATTTTTATGATTTTACATTAATTGAGGTACAACACCTTTACAATTTCATATTAATTGCATTTTTTAATTATTTCTAAAATAAACTATTATTGTTTTATTTGCATTTTATTACTTTAAATATATATTACTAGTGTATATATATAATTCATTTTTTAAAGTTAAAACTAATTTAATTAGTACACTAATGATTAAATCAATAAACCAATGAATCAATATTCTGTCTCATTCAATGACTAATCTAGTTTTCAAAACTATGCCTAGAAGTTTTTACTTCCTCAATTTTGATAGTTATGATTAACCAAACAACTTAATAATTAGGACTATGCAAAATATCATCAATCGACTTAAATCAATCAAATTATTTCAATTTTAGTTAATTTAAAAATACAAATGGGTCTATTTGAAAAAAATTTAAACAATTTTGGTTTATGTTAGTCAATTATAGGTTTGCATTTTGCAACCTATGGTCAACCAAAATTGATCAAAATGTGTATGTATATTATTGCAACATTTTCAATGTTAGATGCATTGAAATGTGTAATTGTGTATTATTTCTTTTGTTTTTGATAAATTTTAGGCTCAATTTACGTTGTTTATGTGATTTGAATGAGTGGTAATGATAATAATTACATAAATGCAATTGAATTGAGTGTAATAGGAAATAAAAATTAAGGATGAATTTTAATTGAGTTATGAACTAGTTCAGCTTGATTTGAGTACATAGGTTGACTTGACTAAAATTAATTTGGCTCAAAACTCTGTTCATATTTAAATGAACTAAAATTTTTAATTCAAATTTAGCTTGAATAAAGCTTGTGAATCGTTTGACTTGCTTCTAATCAAATGAACCAAAAATTTAAGCAAACAAACTGTGGAAAAAAGATCCAAGCCATTTCGCATTATTAGTTCATTAACTTAACTCATTTAGTTCATGTAGTTTAAAATTATTTAAAAAATTGTTATTTAATTTCATTTGAATATATTACATAATATATAATAAGGGATTGTTAACCTCCAGATCCATATATAGAAGTTACAACCTTTATCCTTTCATTTAAAAATCTTAGGCAAGCAAACTTTAAAAAAAAATTAATCAAGCAAGTTCATATTAATAGTTAGTTAATTTAACTCATTACTTCAAAATCATTTAAAATTTTTTTATTTAATTTCATTTGAATATACTACATAATGTATAATATAAAATTGCTAACTTCTATATTTATATGTTACTAATTTAATAATACTCTTTCTCTTTGATAAAAAAATTATATTATTAATTTAATAATAATAAAATTGTCATGAGTATTATAATTAATTTGTCATTATCATAAATTACTTTAATTAATGAGAATATTTATCATAGAGATGAGAGCGAATAAGTAGAGTTAACTTAAATATTTTAAATTAATATTTATCTATTAAAATTACTTAATACCTCTTGTTATTTCATTATTATTAGATTAATAAAATAATTTTTTTATCCAAATAAAAAAGTGAAACTTGCTAACCTTTATATATAAATATGGAAGTTAGCAATTCTCTATATAATATTATATTTAATATCATAATTTATTTTATAAATATTATTAAGATCTATTCATATATATAATTAGTTTATTGAGTTGGTTCATGAATTAACTGAGTCAAACTAACTACACATCAAGTTTAGTTTATTTAGCAATCAAATCAATATTTTAGGTTCAAGTTCAACTCATTTGATTTATGGATGCAACTTATTAAACTAATTTTTGAATTGAATTATGAATGACTCATTAATTGGTTTAACTCATTTTCAACTGTAATGAAAGTGCATAGCATATATTGTGTTAAAAAAATGCAATTGAAAATTTGGAATCCAAACTTGAATTAAATCATTTTAAATTATTTCAAACTAAACAATTTAAGTAAATAACAATTGATTGTGGGTATCTTTAGTTACAATTTAATTAGAAATAGGTAATAAAAATTTAAATTAAATTCAACCGAATTAAAATATTACACATCCTTATTAATAATTCCTCATGAGAAATTACAATTTCTATGCAACCTTCGCTTACCTAAAAGAATATGTAGTTCTCTACTTTTGATCACTTTAAAGTTATCATTTTATTTGATATGAGAATTTTTATTTTTATTTTCAATATTTGTAAATTTATATATTCTTATAAAAGCTCACTAAATTATATTTTTGTTTCTTTTTTCTCTCTGATTTTAATCACTTCAAAGCCATCATCTTCTCTAATATGAGACTTTTCATCTTATCTTTAATATCTGCAAGTATTATCTCTCACTAACCTTTTGTAGTTACTTGATTCAAAATTCCTATCATATAAGTTACCTTTTATGATTTCTTTTGCTTGAGAAAATTTGTAATTTAATCAATTCTCACTAATTTTATGAGTTCTTGATATATAAAATTACAAAAGCATATAATTTTTTATATAGTTTATTTTGTTAAGTAATTTTTTTACTATTTCATACTGTTTAATAAAAAAAGCATAATTATGGAAGAAATTATGGAAGGAAGAGATTTGTCATATGAAAATATGGATTATTAAATATGAAATTTATAAATTTGTAGTTGACAATATATAGGAATAGGTTATTTTTTATTACCTTAAATTTTTATGACAACATTAAAACTAATAAATGTAATATTTTTTATTTTAAAATTTGAAAGTTATTTTATCTTTATTTTCATCTAATTTTATTTAAAATTTTTTTATCTTTTTATCTTCATTTAATTTGATTGAAATTTTTTTCATATTTATCTTTTTCTCATTTTATATCTAATTTAAAATTTATAAATTTTAATTTATAATGTACTTTTTCTTCATCTTTATTTGATAAGATTACCCTTTACTATCATAAATAAAAGAATAATCTCACTTGTATTTATTCGTCGAACGACATTTTTCACTAAATATATCAATAGTTCATCTTCATTTGGTTGATTCTTACTATAATAATTTCAAATTTATTTTTTTATTTTACAATCTAATTAATTATTTTTTTGTATTATGTTCTTAAATAATTATATTGCTTCTCTCACTTTTTTATCATCTTTTATGTTCTTAATATATTTTTCTTATACTTTAATTAAGAGATAAATCAGTTCTTTTTCTAAATATTTGCTATCCCCACCAGAATTTGTATTTGTTTAATATTTTATGTTTTTAATATATTTTAGGAAAGGATTTTATTATAATGTAACTTTTAAAAGATATTAAATATGAGTTGGTCATTAATGTCTTTCATTCAAAAGTTTTTCCTTTCTTCCATGTAAGTTAAAAAATTATAAAATATTTAACATCAAAATATTGAATTTTAGTCAATATGTATATTATAATTTATGAATTTTAATGAGTTATCTTTAATATAAAATTATTACTTTCAAAAATTTGTAAATATATTGCCATTACAAAAAAATCTGTTCTTATCATTAAATTATATTATTAAATATTAATATTAATGATAATAATTATCTTAGAAAATGATATTTAATTAATGTGATATTTGAATTTAAAATTAAATTTTTGATAAAATAAATTTAAAATTAATTACTTACTTAAATATTAAGCAAAATCAATGGAAAGATGACTTTTATTTTTTTTTAGAGTTATTGGCAACATATTAATTAATTTTTAATCTTCTTTATAAATGATTAATATATAATTATAATATTATGTTGTTAAAATATATATTCATCTATAAAATTTTATTTTATCTTATAACGTGATAAATAAAAATATATTGCCATAAAAATTTATCTTTATCATAAATTATATTATTAAATATTAATATTAATAATAATTATATAAAAAATGGTATGTAATTAGTACCATGATAAATAAACTTAGTAGAGAAATGACTTTTTTTCTTAAAGCTGTTGATCATATATTAATTAAATTTTTATTTAATTTTTTATAAATAATTAATATATAATTATAATATTATATTATTAAAATGAATATTCATGTGCATAATCCACATGTCATTATTTAGTCTATACCTAATGCAGTGGAATTTTCAAATAACATTGTAAGCTTGAAGCCCTCTTAAAAGTAAAATTTCCGCCGGTTACATTTAATCGGTTGTAAATTTGGATTTAGTTTAACTAATTTTGCATATTTAAAAATTTAAAATAAAATGTTTTATTTAAGAAATATCAAAATACAACAATTTGTATATTTAGGAATGAAAATTATAATTAATCCTAAAAATTTTTAATACTTGGTTCTGTCCTCCTTCTCTCCTATGAATATCTCTTCCCTGCAGCATCTGCAGATTGAGATTCTCTAGAATTCCCGCGTCCCAAAAAATTCACCAAAAACCACATTCCTTTCTTATCGTGGAAAAGGGGGCGAGTGGAAAATATTTATGTAGACCGAACCGAGCTAGAAGGAATGGTCAGGCTTCTGTGTTGTTAATTGCTCTTGCTGACTTACTACAACAGAAGAACCTGCGGTGACTCGGTGAGTGTTTTGGTCATCTCAAATACGCACATTGGATTAATTTTGTTACGCATTCTCTTCTGGGTGTTGTTCTTTTGGTTGAAGTTGATTTTTTTCTTTTTGGTTCTGTCGTATGCTGGCATCATGGATTTTGGATCCCGACATGCTGTAAGAATTGAGTTTCCGAAGACTTTTGTGATTTTCGTTTGTTTAGGCGTGATTTATTGTGATATTCTCTTCGGTTATGCTGTATTTATAATGATGTTATTGAGTGTGATCCCTTATATGCACTAATAGTAGTTGGTACATTTTTTTTTTTTTTTTGATCAAAATGTTCTGTGTGTTTTTTTCGGGTAAATATAGAAGATGATATTTTTTCAGTAGCTTGAATTATGATAAATAAATACTTTTTGTGCCGTGATAGCCAAAGAGCTGTCTGCTGACAGAGTTTTAGAGAAAAACTCTGTATTTGTGTATCATATGATTCGGAAATTTATATGACAATCTCTTAACGTGATATTTGATTTACATGAAAAAATGTCCGAAGTTTGGGTACTTAGGATTCTTCATGGAGCATGGCTAATTATTCCTGCTTATTTGTTATTGTGATGGCTCAGATTTCATGGCAAGCAGGTAAAATATGAGCAGGAGTCAATATGGTTTGCCGTCATAGAATATGGGGGATATCTATCATGGTGGTTGTATTATTCTTTTTTATTCCAAGTTTCATATATGCAGAAATTTTCAATTATGATATTTTGCCTGGAGAGTAACTTGTCTGTAGAGTGGACATAATGAACCTACGGTATATTTTCCATAACTAGTCATTACTTCGATAACTTTTACCTCCATACAATAAGATGGGTTGAATGATAACTTTGTATAGTTGTTGTCTTCAAATTTGTCTTTATTTGTGTTATGAACTTGCAAATGTCTCTACTCTCTAGGTCTAAGGAGGACATTAGGATGGAATGTGGTTCACCTAATAACCAGATAAATGAGCATCCTGCTACTTGTTACCTGTTATTATTGTGCTTCATGTTATATGCAGCTTTGAATCTTATTATTGATTATTTTGGGATGCATCTTTCATTCTTTTGTCAATGTCAGTTCCCTATTCTTGATAATTTTTGCTGAATATATAGTCTTTGCTGGAAATAAGAGCTATTCCGGCCTATTTGCTCCCTTATTGCCTTACAAAGTCCCGAGGAATACTGTTAAGTCCCATTTTTGACTACTTTATTCACAATAAACTCCTGTGCATTGAAGGTAATCTTATTTTGTTTACCTATAAAAGTCACTGATATTTTTAGCAGCTGTGGTTGGGGTCTTATTTTTTAGGAAAAAAGAATATTATAACATATTTCATTGTTATCTTTTTACCCTTTCCTGCTTCATGTCGTATTTTAAGTAGCATATTATTTCTTCCAAATTCTAATCTTCAAGGAGGGGGAAAACGAAATGAAATTGATGGCAACTAGTCTCAGCTTGCCAATCCTTTAGTTGCAGAGAAATAAGTCAGATATATATGTATATTTCAGTGTGATTAACGAGCTATGCTGCAGAAAACTACTTTGTATTTGAAGCAGCAAAGACAAGGACAAGGATATATATATATATATATATATATTTTCAGTTGTACTTGTACTATTTGGCAGACCATGTTGTTTTTTCAATAATTCTTTTCTAACATGAATTTATTATTGACTATGATTTTTTACAGGAAAAGGAACTTGGGATTCCATCAATGGCCCAAGATAATTCCAATGGTGATTCACATGATAGACGTCCTCTTCTCCTAAAAGATCAAGTTCACTTGGTTAAAAGGAAAGACTCTAATCTCTATGAGATTGCCCCAATCCAAGATCAACTATCATTTGAAAAGGGTTTCTTCATAGTAATCCGTGCATTCCAATTGTTGGTCCAAAAAAATGAGGGAATAATATTAGTGGGGGTGGCAGGGCCTTCAGGGGCTGGGAAGACTGTATTTACGGAGAAGTTACTGAGCTTCATGCCCAGCATTGAAGTCATTTCAATGGACAATTATAATGATTCCAGTCGAGTTGTTGATGGAAACTTTGATGGTAAACTTTATTTGACTTTTTTCCTATTTGATGCTTTAGCATACTGTCTGTATTTCATCAACTTGAGGCATGCTGCGTAAGACTAGGAGGAATGAACATACGGTTCTTCCCTGGGAGCAGGAAGGGCATGACTCATTCTTCCCTCTTGGCCTTACTCAAATAGGAGTCTTAATTATGAAATAAAAGACTTTTGTTGTGAATACCAAGAATGGATTTGTTCTGTATAAAGATATGCTTGGGTACTTGACTGACTTAACTGCAGAGTGATATCATTTATTACTGGTGGAAAGTGAGTCATGTCATGCATGCTCAAGCTACCAATAAAAATTCTGCATCTGGTATTTTATTTTGATAGCAGTTGTAATCTGTGGTCTTTTATCTCAAGCAAGATTACCTTTTTTCCCCCTGTCAAATTGTGGAAAGTGAATGTTTTTTTCTTTCTGGGATATGCAGTTTGGACTGTAGTTTTGGCTAATTTCTGTCTACTCTGTTATTTCTCCAAGCAGATCCACGTTTGACAGATTATGACACATTGCTCCAGAATGTCCAAGATTTAAAGGCAGGAAATTCAGTACAGGTTCCAATCTATGATTTCAAGTCCAGCTCACGTATAGGATACAGGTTAAAATCTGAGCCATCTTATGCATCTTTAATTGGCATACATTTTGTTGTACCTATTACATATGACTTTCAATTGAAAGAAGTTTAAACTTAGGGTAGTAATCAGGCAGCACTGTTTATGAGGAAAACTAAAAAGAAAAGAGAAAAAGATGATAACCTGATGTATTCTTTTGAGTAATAATTTTCTGTCTGTAGGTAGATGTGTAGCATCATACTTTTTATTTCTTATTGTTGGCTTCCAGTTTCTGTGTTATGTTTAGATCTCCAGCAGTTATGATGTAAAATATCCGGTTTACATCTGAGTTAAATGCCAAAATTGGATTCAATTGACTTGCAATATTCCATTGCTTTAGTTGGCTTGGATTCTTTCAATTTTACATTTTGTGCACCCTGATGACAGGACAGTTGAAGTCCCAAGCTCCCGTATTGTGATCATTGAGGGCATCTATGCTTTGAGTGAGAGGTTACGACCTCTACTGAACCTTAGAATATCTGTCACGGGTGGAGTTCACTTTGACCTTGTCAAACGAGTTATACGTGACATACAACGTGCTGGTCAAGAGCCCGAAGAGATTATTCATCAAATATCTGAGACAGTATGTACTTTTTTATTCCATTCTTCCCCATTTCAATCTTGGGAAGTTATCTAAGCTTCCAGAAATTCTGTTCATTCTTTTGCAGGTATATCCAATGTACAAGGCCTTTATTGAGCCTGATCTCCAGACAGCACATATCAAAATCAGCAACAAGTTTAATCCATTTACTGGATTTCAGAGTCCTACTTACATATTAAAGGTTAAGGCTTAGACCAACTCAGTATTACTATTCCATTTGTAAAGAAAGATTCCTGTTACTTCTTATGCTTAACTATGCCTTTAATGGTTTTTCTTTCTAATGCTATGTACTAATGGGTTGTATGATATATTGTAGTCAGCAAGGAATGTAACAGTTGACCAAATTAAAGCAGTTCTCTCTGAAGAGCAGAGGGAAACAACAGAGCAGATTTATGACATATATCTTCTGCCACCTGGTGAAGATCCAGAAACTTGCCAATCATATTTACGGATGAGGAATAAGGATGGAAAATACAGTCTAATGTTTGAGGTTTGCCTTACCCAACTCATGCTTCTTGTTTTTTATTTCATATGTGATATCAAATTGATTACAATGGCATCAGTAAGGACATGTTCTATCAATTTCTGCATGGCAAAAGGATCTCTATAGTAGGATGCCCATGTTATACAAGGGGAAACAGATCCTGCTTCAAGGATCCAAGTCCAAGTAGTCAAAATTGAACTTTTCCATAGAACTATTAAAACCTTGCTTATTATTTTTTGTAAATCATTTGGAAGTTCAAGCATTAAAGAGTTGACATTTACAGTTTCTGATGATAAAAATGTAACTTATGTTAACTCCTGATGTATAATATTGGGTTTGGCCTTAAGATTATAAACTGTGTTTCTGTCTCTTTAGCGTTTACAACATTTGGAGTGTTGTTTATCAGTGAATGGAAATTTAAGAAACATAATCAGTCTGTAAGGAGAAACATAAAGTTATATACTTACAATCCCAATCTAGAGTCTGATGATGATTCTCGCTCTGCATAATATCAATTAGTAAAAAGTCATCTCTGAAAGTTCTTATATGATCCTGAAAGTTCTTATAGGATACTGCAGCCAGGTAAGCTGGATATATATACAGAGCATATTGCCACCAAATCTTTCCTTTCTATTTATCAGTCCCTGTAAATGTCTGGGTTTACTATGAATGCCAATTTTGTTGTCTGGATATGAAACTTGAATTTCAATCAATTTTGAACTGCTTTTTCTTGATTCTTGAACTCTTCTTGGCAGATTGGCTTCACCCTTGTATGAATTGTGTTGGTTATATGCCTGCAGCTGACAACCATTTTTTTATTACTTCTTCTTCACTATTGGACTGGATATTTCAGACGCAAGCTTGGCATGCAATTAAGATCTTTCTGATTTTTGACGCTACATTTGCACCTCTCTGAATTTCCTATACATTGTTCAATCCATAGCATATGACTTTTCTATGTGGCTCAACTAACACAGCTTAAACTTTTACAGGAATGGGTAACAGATAGTCCCTTTGTTATATCACCAAGAATTATTTTTGAGGTCAGCGTGCGCCTTCTTGGTGGACTAATGGCCCTGGGCTATACGATAGCTACCATCCTTAAAAGGAATAGCCATGTAATATCTGATGATAGGGTTTGTGTGAAACTTGATTGGCTTGAGCAAATGAATCGACATTATGTTCAGGTACTGGTGGAATAATTCTATGCTTTTATTTCAAGACTGTTAAATTCTTTGATTAGATTTCATAATTTTTGAAAATTCCTCTGTTTTTCTGGAGTTTGTATTTGAACACAATGTATACTTCATGGGTTTTGAGAGAACGTGGTCATCTAATAGTGTGGCAGATTTTTAATAGAACTTTGAAAGTTGAAATTCCTCTATTTCTTCAAAAATTAAATCTCGAGAATTTGAAAATTTATAAATAAGGAAACTCAATCTCAAGTAATTTGTTTCTTCCCTTTGTCCTTTCTTAAAACTTCCCGTAGATGTTAATATGAAGCTTACACAGAGACAAAGTGTTGCTCAGAATTCATTTGCCTTATACCATTCTTGCTTTATATTAACTTGGATTATAATCCTGTAAATGGCTCAATTTATTATCCAACTGATTTGGCATTTTGTTATTACACCTCTTTTTGGTTTTACATTGTCTGGTAGATATTCCATGACATATCTAACTGATTTCAGTCTCTTAACTCTACAATACTCAGGTTCTAGGAAGAGATCGCTTGGTTGTGAAATACATAGGAGAGCAGCTGGGCCTGGAAGGCTCCTACATTCCTCGTACATACATTGAGCAAATTCAACTTGAGAAGCTTGTGAACGAGGTTATGGTATGACAATTTCCCTTCACTCAATATTTTCTCCAGTGTCAGCATTTTCTATCTAATTATTCCACAGGCCCTTCCAGATGATTTAAAAACGAAGTTAAGCCTGGATGAGGATTTAATATCAAGCCCCCAGGGACTTTCTAGATCCTCCATAGACTGGGTTGGCATGAGAAATAAACATCCGAGGAGGTGCAAATTTCTTATCTGCATATACCATATTTTCATTTCTGAGGGCAGAAATTACCATTGGCACACTTGGACAATAAACTTATATCCTAGGAATTTGAGAACTGGGCATATTTTTAGATGCATGCATGTTCATAACTCTAAGCATATAATGTTTGCCAGCTACCATGTTTGGTTATTCTGTCAAGTTGTTTTTTAGGAAGTTCTGCATGCGGTGGTTGTTCTGGAAACTGAAAGTTCTGCATGCTTGGTTATATTTGTAACTGCTGATTATGAAGAGACTTCTTTTTGGAATATTCATCGCATGGTCATTAAAAAGCATTGTTTCTTAATTTAGCTGGGGACTAAAGGAGTAATCTCTAAACTCTCGAAAGGATTCTGTCAAGTTGATATACCTTTGCTGAATCTCTTACATAGGTAGTCTATATGTTGATGATGTGGTTCTGATTTTCAATATATATGTCATGTTGTTTCTACCAGTATTGTGCAAAGCACCGCATGATATGTAGTTTATGGAAGATATAACTGGTCCAGTTTATTGTCACCATTTCAAACATAAAATATGGTGTGCTTCACCCCATGATATTGCTTGATAATCTAATAACACTTGCTCCTTGCAATTCCCAAGGTTTTTTGACTTCTCAAAAATCTGTTTCTCATGTAATTGATGGGATATTCTTGTGTATGGCAGAGGTATGTCACTATCATTAACTAACCAAATAGACAAGAATGTAGCCAAGCTTACTGGATACACTACCAGTAATAGAGGGTTTGGGGAAAGGAATTCAGATTCCTCAACAACGTTGTCAAACCCGGTACATGCATGCTCCTACATTAAATTTTTTATTCTTGCAACATGTTTCTCAAGATTTCAATTTAAATTTCACTTGTCTATTGTCCCTTTTCCATTTAGTTACCCAATTTTGATCTCTCTGATTTATTTTGTAGGGAGCCATCACTCAACTCTTAGAACAAATTTCATCACTCAATGATAGAATGGATGAATTTACAAATCGAGTTGAGGAGCTGAACTCCAAGTTACACTTAGGGAAATATTCTTCAAATCAACAGAATATGGCACTCCAGGCTGAAAATGGTTCTCCCACGTCTTACTTCGTTACTAGTTTGAGTAATGGTTCGCTTACTGGATCCAAAATGCCAAATTCATCATCATCATCCCAATTAGCTAAGGACTCAGCTTTAATGGAAGAGGTATCTAGCTGTTTCCAACGTACCATTTTACTTGCAGATCTTGATATTCTCCGTTTTTGTGGCCCTTCTAAGTTACTTCTCTGAGTCTGAGATGCATTTTATCAGGATGGAAACACTGGATCGTTTCCATGGATAGCGAAAATTCCACATTCTTTCATCCAGTTAGACTTGCAATGTCTGTTGGCTTGGTAGTGCTAATTTGGATGATAGGAACTCAAGATAAATGGAAAGGTGGAGGGTGAAGGAGGGGTAAAATAGATTTTTACTTGGACGCCTGAAGACTAGCGAGGAGGTTGTTAATGAAAGCCAGGATGCCACAAAATTTAGGAAGGAACTAATATAAGCGTTTCTAGGCCTTGCATAAATTCACATGCTACTTCTAAATTTCCAATGGAGTTTAACTTTTCTAGCATACATATGGGTGTTAATTTGCCCTGAAGTATAATAGTAGGAGAAACACAATCATTTTTTAATCTCCTAGCTTGGTAGAGGTCTTTTCTATGTATGACAGATAGGGGGAGAAATATACTGTCCAACAGTGGAATTGTATTCGTTGAAATTCTTGAAAAAGCCTCTTTTTATTTATTTTTTCTTTTTTTCTTTCCTAATGCCGCATATCTTGTCTCGTTTGGTTGGATTCTTCGGGCCTTTTAGCGTGTGGTTGTGTAACATCATAGATTCCTTTGAAGTATGAACTCTGCAAATTGACAAGGTGTATTCTAGACTTACTCTGCTTTAGTTGTTACTGATTTGTGTGGCTATTCTTCATTATCAGATATCAGGCATTGCACGGGGTCAGCGTCAGATCACGCATCAATTAGACAATCTTAATAATCTTCTCCGGACGAGGATGGGAGAGAAATCTCCGCAAACAGGAACCAACAAGAAGATCATGACTTCTGATTCAGATTCTGCCCCAGCTCGTGTCATGGTCACAGTAGCTATTGGTTGTTTAGGGATCTTGATGATGAAGGGTTTATGGACCCGGAATTGATTTCTTTACTCAGTGATGATGCTTCTCATAAGTTGCAACCCTTCTACTATGAAAGGTGTTGTTGAAGCATTTATTGTTAGAAGGGATTCTGGAGGCAATTTTTAAGCTTTCACGGATCTGAAGGTTGTTTGAGGGTATTGCTGCCCATAAGAAATTTTGTAATTTGGCAGGATTGCTTCAGTATCTCTTTTGACAAAAATTTCTAGCTAAATTACAGGAAATATAATTTTCTATAATAATGAGTGGTATTCATTTTTCTTGATGAAATTACAGTTGTTATGTTACATGTTTCATTCTAATGGAAAATTGCAAAATGTAATATGAAAAATTGTAGCTTTTATTAGTTTTATAAAAACTGACAAAATTTCTGCCCGACACTAGCATTACTCAGCGCGAAAGCGAGCAGCAGCAAAGACAATGTAATGCCATGTAGGCAGAGACTGACTTTCTTTCCCTTAGGGATGTCAAAAATATTTATGCCCAATGGAAGTCTTCTCCCAGGGTCTACTAGAGCCTGCTAGAGCAAAGAAAGCAGCAACCAAGACAACATAATGCAATGTGCACAGTGGACGGAGACCGACATCGGCAAAAATATCTATACAGAGTGGTAGCCATGGCTCCCCCCACCCCCCCCCCCCAAAAAAAAAAAAAAAAAAAACAAAAGTCCACTCTCGTCGAAGTTGTGTAATTTTTTTTATTTAAAAGTGATCTTATCACTCATTTTTCTGAGTTGATATCTCAAATTTATGAATTATGCTTGTCACATAACTAATTTCTACAATAATTAAAAGTGTATATATTTTTAATGAGGATATTGCTAACTTTCACATTCATATATAAATACTAGTTACCTCTCCTCTTTCATTTAAATGATAAAAATTATATTATTAATTTAATAATAATAAAATAATAAATGGTACTATACTCAATTTGCACCACTTGAAGGTAAATATCATGTTTTTAATCATTTGGATAATTGGTGTTCCCTCTTCTTAGAACTCTCTTTTAAGCATTTCTTTTGTTCAATAAATATTTTAAATTTCTAAATTAATTACATTTTGCATTTGCATAACATTCATTTAGCAGTGTGCCTATGATTCTTACTTCTTTCTCTTTCTCCTCATTCTCTCAGAGTCTCTCTAATTCTAGTATTAGAGTTTAGGAAGAAGCAAGAATAGAAATATAAATAAGCTATATTTGCTTTCATGAATTATATGTTAGTGTTTGGCATGACTAGTATTGAGATTTGCACTAATTCTAGTATTTGCTTTTGACAAAGTTGGCATTGATCATGGTTTGGTTTCAAGATGGCTACGAACAATGTAAGGATGGAAATATAAAACACTAGAAGATCGTAAAAAAGCGCCTCTTTACATTTAGCAAAATGATTCTTGGTACAAAGAATTTGGTTTTTTCAAAGAATTTAGTAGGTATTAAACTTTTTTGGACCTTTTTGAATGCAATTAAGATTTGCACCAATATCAAAGAGGGCAATAGTTGGGATGTTTTCTGATCTTGTTTTGACCACTTAAATTTTGGAAACTTCTCAATTATCCTTCAATTTTTTTCAAAAATTGGTTTACCATGGTATTATTTCTGGAGTTTTAGTACTCCAAGGAAAACCCCATATCTAAATACCTTAAATTAGAGAAAAGGATTTGTCAAATGGTGGGTTGCTTACAACTAAGCTTATCATATTCATAAGACAAGAATAATGAAGTGGTTGCAAAACATCCTTATTACTGTAAAAATGCTAAGGAAGGAACAAGTCAATTTCTCCAAAATAAATCTCAAATCATGTCTTCCTTATTGGAGTATTGAGAAATGAAGATACGATGGAAAAATTAAAGATAATTTTCAAACAGCTAGAAAAAGCTAAATAAATATCCAAATAACTAGCCTTTAATCGTTCAATAATCAAGACGAAGAAAATGACTATGCTCAATTAAATGAAGATGATTGTTATGACATTGATCTTTAAAATATTCAAGATGATTGAACAATGTCTTCAAAATTCAAATTTACATTTTTGGTGACAATAGAAGACAAACACTTTTGGTGCCAATAGCATAATGAGATTCTCCATTAGCTTTGTCAAAAGCAAAATGATTTTTATCTTTAAAGTGACTAAAGTTGATATAAATTTAATTGCAGCAATTAGTGTATATAGTGGTTACTGTTCACAAGTTACTATAAATCATACATTGTAATGGTGAATTTTTCATAGTCATTGTAACAATCTAAATTTGCTTACAAATAAGGCACCTTTCAAAGATGCAAACACCACATTTCTAATCACTCGGATAACTAGTATCCTTTCTCCCCAAAATTCTCTGTAAGCATTTCTTTTATTTAATAAATATTTTAAAATTTCAAATTAATTATATTTTGCATTTGTATAGCGTTCATTTGGCAATTTACCTATAATTTTTACTTTTTTTTCTCTTTCTCTTCTTTCTCTTGATGTCTCTTCGATTCTAGTATCAGAGTTTAAGGGGAAATAATTATAGAAATATAAATAAATTGTATTTGCTTTCATGAATTATATGTTAGTGTTTGAATAAGTGTGCACGTGTGTGTCTATATGTATAGATATTCTTCACCATCACATTTTTTTAAGAAAAATGTGACTAATTAATCAAAAATAATTTTTTATAATATTTTGTATCTTGAATAATCTATTTTTTATAATACTTTAAGCAAATAATATATGTACATAATTATATAAGTTAGGAGTAGTTT